>JAWWLV010000001.1:5699841-5743433 GCA_035041135.1 Platyrinchus mystaceus
GACAGAAAACCAGCAGGAAATTTGATGCAAGGGTCCTGTTTGTCTTTATGTTGAGGGTAACTTGGCCCCTCACTCTCAAGCAATGAGTTTGCAATATATTACTTTCTGCAAAATCTGTAAGACAGTTACACATACATTCTAGTGCCAGTGTCTAGTGGTTTGTGTCTAGTGGTTTATGTCAAGTGGCTTGCAGCTGCAGGCAGCCTCTGTAGGTACCTCCTAGTCTGCTTCCAGAGCTCCCAGTCTGCTTCCAGAGCCTGAAAAAGCTCATTTGCAGGCAACTGAGGTATACCTCCCTTCCACTGCACTGTATCACTCTCAGCTTACTTTTCCGTCCCACTGTTGGGACTGCTCGCGGTTCCTGGGAGGGTTAGATGCTTCTCTTGGGAGCTCACAGCTCACAGTGAGGATGTGAAAGGAGATGCCCTTAGCTAAACTGTGTCTGTGTGGAGCACAGAGGTACAGATGAATGCCCCAATTTTCAAGGTGCAGTTGCAGCAGGCAGGATGTGGCACAGGAGTGCAGAGACAGGTAAGCAGGAGCTGCCTGGCTTGAAGGAGGAATCCAGGATTTTCTGAGCAGCCCAAGCCCACTGGGGAATGTGTCCTCAAGAGACAACGTCTGACAGCTATCCCACTCGCATGAAACACCACATGTCGAGGAATTCAATGTGAGCACAGTGGGCTAGGTTTGCATTTTGCCTGTTGTCTCCTCACACTTTCCAAATGCTGCAAAAAAGGCCCAAGCATCAAAGGGAAGGCAGCCCCTGGCAGTCGTGCTCTGTGCCACTGGAAATCCTGCAGGTTCCTGCTGCCATATGCTGCAGGTTGCTCAGGGAGGGAAGGCTCTCTTGTGCCTCTCACATTAGCCTTTTATTTTGCGTAACAGGTTTGGGGCTGGTGATGACAGCTTTGCACCTAGGGGTGAGACAGTTAATTTAGACTGGGCACCTGTTGCTCCCTTGTCCTCTCTGGCTGAGGATAAATCTCCTTTAAATACTGCTTTTGTTGCCTGCTCTGTGAGCAAGAAATCAGACTGTGCAAAGGAGGCAAAGAGGTACAACATGTAAAAAACATGTCCTCCCACTCTCCCTTTTCCACAGGATAGGCGATGTTTGATTTCGCACTCGAGGAAGCAGCTGAGAAATCCTTCAGATGGTTAAACATTTCAAACGGTTTGGATGGGTAAATGTCCTAGATTTTAAAAATTTCATGGAAGTGCTTGAATTACAAAGTGGACCATGAAATGTTTATGGAAATGTTCTTACCCTCCTGATACTGACATCAGAACAAATAATGTAGTAAGGAAGAGGAGGTGAGAATTTTAGGGTAACAGGAAAGTAAATGGGTGATGCTAGGTTTCAAAACGAACTTCTCATCCTTAGAAAGGAGTTGCTATGCTTATCTGGTTTCCCTTGTTTCAGAGAATATTTAATTTCTGTGAAAATTTGCCCTTTTGGTTAGAAAGCATTTATATTTTGAGTGATGCTTTCTCTCTCAGAGAGCTGCAGTTCTGGTGACTGAGGCTTGGACTAATCGACAGTCACCAAGGAATCCAAAAGGGAATATTGCCAGTGCTGGTAAATTACCATTAAGTAAAAGGAAAATGTGTATTCTGGAATACACAGTGCTGCTCCTCAGTGATGCTTGGCTTCAGCTTCTCATTCAGCAGCATGAAGTGAGCGATTCTTCTTTCACTCTGCAGTGAATATGATGTTGGTGAAAGGTCCTGGCCTCAGTGCCCTGGGAATTGAGCCCTGTGCAAGCCCTCAGCAGAGAGGGAAAGGATCCTGGCTACAGGCTGTTTTTCTCATCCGGTTTCAATGATGGAAGAGGAAACTGAGTTTACACAAAACCTAGCCCAACCCCCAGAAACATCTTGCTTTGTTTATGTTCCGAGCTAAGCCTGCGACTCTTGCTGTTTGGAAGAGCTATCCAGACATTTCTCCATCTGACTGACTTCACATCTCTTCCTTGATCTCATTGAGAGATCTGGCTTTTAGCTCCCGCTCATGACGTCCCACTTTTCTCTCTCTCTCTCTCTCTCTCTCTCTTTCTCTCGCTTGCTCTGCTCTCCAGCGTCTGAAAGATCCCTGTATAACGTGATTATGCAACCATGCAAATGGACACAGTTCTTTTCATTTACTGATAACCCTGCTTTGGGTCTCCTGTTATGAAAATAAAATTGTCTGCGAGGACACACTGTAGAAGGTAGAAGGAAGGGAGTTTTATGTGTCTGGGTTTGAATGCTTGAAGGTGGTATTAGAGATGGAAACAGACTATTTGAAGTAAACCAGTGTGCCACCATCTCTCCACAGGAACCAGCATCAGTTAATAGACTCAGACAGCTCTCCTCTGAATCCTTTCCCCCTAGGAAATGGCAGATACTCGCTTTCCTGGTTGTTTTCCTCAGCTGGAGCTCACCCCCCCAACACTCCAGCCCAACCCGAGCTGCAGGGAAATCAGCGGTGCTGCTCTCCCCGAAGGCCAATTTGCACCCTCCCACTGTAAACAGGCAGCTGCTTCTCCACTTCGCACCCAGGCGGGAGGGCCTCGAGGGGCTGTTAAACACACCCTGCTGCTGCTGCTGCTGCTGCTGCTGCTGCTGTGCCCGGCACTCAGCCAAGGGCTCCCAGAACCTGGCCAAGGGTGACTGAGGAGGAGAGGGAAGAGGAATGTGGGAGTCCCTTACATGGGGAGGAAGTAAAAAAATGCCCAAAGCTTGTACTGCTTGGTTGAAGATTCAAGACACCTTGGTCACCCCGTGTTATCCCTGTAAGTGAACATATCCCTCTCCACTGTGGTAGGAGCATGACCTGTTCAGTTCTCGGAGCCTTTTTCATCACAGCAACCCAGCCCCTTGCCAGGGCTTCATGGCCCTTATCCACGGGATGATCCCATGGATTGTCCCTGCACTACAAGTGCTAAGAGTAAAGGTATGGGGCAGGCCGGGGTCTGCCACTGACGTGGGCTGCAAGCTTGTGTCTGTCTTCCCCCAGCAGCCCCTTCCTCACTGCCTGGCGGTGGTGCAGGGGATACATTATCTCCCTCCGAATCCCTCCTGAAAAGATGTTTCTCCATCTCACTGCCCCTCGAGAAGGGTCTCATCTATCTAGAAAACTCGCCCTATGGAGTAGACAGGGCTCTCTCCCACACTGGGGCAGCAGTTTGCAGCTACAGGGCTCTGGGAAGCAGCGGGAGGGACGGAGGGAGGGAGGGAGGGAAGGAAGGCGGGAGGAAATCCGTGATCCCGCAGCAGCGCTGCAGGAGGGGGGACAGCAGACACGGAGAAGGCAGACACAGAGCAGGGGTCCCCCGGCACGGCTCTTCCAGCGTCGCAGCATGGGGGTCTCGGAGGGAGACCCAGGATTTCGAGATGGGGATGTGCGGGCCGTGCCCCCCGCAGGCTGCCCTGGCCCGCCCGGGCGGCAGGGGGCGGCCGCGGGGCCGACAGGCCTCGCCTTCCCTCCCTTTTCCCACCTTCCCCCGCCTTCTTTTCCCTTTTTTTTTTTTTTTTTCCCTTTTTTATTGATTTTTTTTCCTTCCAGTTTTCCCCTTTTTTTATTCCTTTCCTTCGGGGGTGTGGGCCGTTGTTGTTGCTTCCTCTCCCCTCGAGTTGCATCCCTCTCTCTCTCTGCCCTCCTCTCCCACCTCCTCCCGCTCCCTCCGCCAGCCTTGTGTAACCTGGCATGTTTCTCTGTTCCTCTCCCTGCCACGCAGCCCTCCCTCTGTGCAGCTCTCTCCATGAAATGGAACTAAACAATTGCACCGGAGCGGCTTTTTTTCTGCTCCTGCCAAACGCCTGTGTGCCGAGGCACTATTGCTCTTGCGGTATTTTGGGTGCGTTTGTGCTGGAAATGCTAGGACAATAACAAAACTGTGGATTTCAGCCTGTGCCTTTTTGGATCATAATGAGATTTGAAATCCAGCGTGAATGAGATGTGATGGATGGCTGTACTGATATTTTGAGCCGGTTTAGTTCAGAGTCATCCGAGTTACCCAGGCCGAATAAAGGAGGGCATGGCCCTGAATGTTACCTGCCATCCAAGCACCAAGAGGACATACCAAGTGGCTGAAGTGACATCACCATTTCTGTTGGGTTTTGTTTTTTTTTCCTTTTCGAAGATAAGTATGGTTCTGCAATCACAGAGTCTCTAGTCATTGCCTTAAATACAAAAAGAAGATGCATGTCTTCATCTGCAAGGTACCTGAAATGACAGTATCTGTGATCAGTGCACACTGCCCCATTACTACAATTTTAGCTGAGGCTGCCTCTGTCTCCCCTTGTCCCCTGATCTGCCCCCTTGAAATCCCTGCTGGAGCACCCTGTAGGTCCAACCCCTGTCACACACGGGGGGACACACAGCCCTGCTCCCTTCTGGTAAAATGGAGGTTTGAGACTGGGAGCTGTGCTGCCTTGTAATTAATGTACACTCAGCCTCAAATATGCAGTGACAACAACTTAAATGTCAACATTCCTAGTTAATCCCTTGCTAACAAAATGTGCCTGGAAAGAGATGGTTCTGCATAATCTCCAGTGAAAAAAGATCTTATTTTAGCACTACAAGCACTTGGGAGATTTCCCCAGTTTGACCAATGAAACCGAAAGATTGGCTTTGATAATCACAGCTGTAAATGATGCGTTTGATCCTCTCAGTGAGGAAAACGGCTGCATGTGGCAGAGCATACAAACCCTCCTCTGCCTGAGCCCTCCTCCAGAGCAGCAGCAGGCTGGTCTTCCTGGGTGGTGCCTGTATGACAAGGGATGTGATTTCTGCTCTCTGATGTTCCCTGCTCTCCTCTCTGTTCAGCGAGACATCCACAGACTCTTCCCAAGTCACGGTTTTCAGACCAAACAGCGAGCAATGTTAATAGGATGTTATAGGGAAAATTTTATTTTAATACCCTTGTAGAAGGACTGGAGCAGGGACTATAGATGTGGTGTTTGGATTCCTCTCTTTCTGTGTTGAGGCTAGCCTCACACTTATCCTGGGGAGCTCAGGCAGACCCAGAGTGGTGTTCCTGTTGTCTCCCTGTGACTATTTTGAGCCTTCAGCATAAGTGAAAGGCAGAGCACCCAAGGTCAGGAGATGAACCTCCCCACTGTTCAAAGCAGTCTGATGTTTCCAGCACCCTGGCTCCCTGCAGGGAGGATACCTGTGCTTCCAAGGCTGGCATCCTCAGACACAGGCCAGTAGCTTCCTCCCCAGCAGGCTGTGGAACCAGGGGACCACCAACATAGGGTTTCTTGCCTGGGGTGGATTGGTGCCTGAGCTCTAGGCCCAGTACAGAAACACAGCAGGAAAGGTGGTGGACCATTCTCCTGGGAATCATGCCGATATAACACCCAGTCCTTACACCTCCAGGTTGCTCGTGTCTGTGGTGTGCAAGCACATGTTGGGGAATTTACCATTCTGCTTGTGCTTTTCAGTCACTGGATTCCTGCACACCAACATCACCTTACACTCAGGGAAAAAATTAGATCCACTTCTTCCTTTTGCATTTTACAGGGTCTTTTCCTTTCTAACTCCTTGCCACTTGCTTTCTGAAGGATGTCTGAGAGGTGCTCTCCCCATCATTATTTCGGTCTCTCATTTCAGACCGTGTTCACACTCTCGTCCTCACACCGCCTCTCTTTTATTCTGCTTTGTTCTTCCACTACCACCTGTCACCAAAGCCTCTTCCTTCCCTCCTGTGTTGTCTTTTAGAGACCTATCTCTTTGTGCTCTGTTCCTAATCAATCCCTTCCATTATTTTCTAAAACATCTCCCTCTCCATCTTTTCCACTGCTCAGCACGTGCCCATGCCTTAGCCATCCCTACCCAGCTCCCCACCACGGAAACACCCCTCACCCAGGTCTCAGTTGCTGTGCTCCTGTTGCACACCACAGCTGGGCAGCAACACTCCCTTTTGCAGCACTGTGGCGCTGCTCATGTTCCCGTGGTGACCTGAGTGGACAGGCTGTGCACTCACAGCCATCCCTGTGCAGCCACGGCTCAGGATAAGAGGACAGTCCGTGGGGAGGCTGCTCACCCAACCCTGTACTTGCTTGTCCTGCAGTATCTCCTACTCGTGGCACTTGGAGACAGGCTACAGAGCTGGCTTGAGCTGTGATCTGGCCCAGCACGGCTGTGCTGATGGGTGGAGCTGCCTGCTTTTCTGAACATCCCTCATGCAACCTCTCTTTCCCCGAAAGGATTCCTTCCCCATGGATGTATCTGCCCTGGTATTCCCTATTGCTACTCCATAGGGGCTCCTGGGGGCTGTAGTTTTTGCCCCTCCCCACTGCCCCTACTCACAGCTGCTTCCTCTGCCTTGTCTGCTCTGGGGCCCTGAGCACTGCTAGAGCTGCCATGCTGCTGGTCCCCTGGATCCCGCTGGGATGGAAATGCAAGGGCCTTCTTCAGCTCAAGCCAAAGTGGAAAGGTGTGACTTCTGGGTTAGGATGGGCTCCCTAATTACTTAGTAATGTGTCTAAGATGTTTGAATCCAAATAACTGCTAGGGATGGCTTTATGTAGCCCTGAGCCATTCCCTAAATGTACCACCTTGCTGTGCCGTAACAAGTGTGCAGCACACAGATCCTGGAGATGATTGGGTATTTTCAAACCCTCCACTCTTCTGCAGAACCTGTAGTGCTTCCATCTTTCCCTTTGCCTTAGTCCTGTCTCTCTTCCCATCTACTTGTGACTGTTTTCTATTTTTACTCTTGACAAAGGGTTGTGGGCTTAGAGGTTGCTCTTGTTGCTGCAGATGTAAAATGCCTGCTGCGTGGTATTTGTAATGAAAGAACTGCTCCTGGAAATTAACTAGTTCACAGACCTGACTAATTAATTCTGCAGCCACAGAGCTGTAGAGGAGTGTCAGTATAGCTTCACTGACAAAGGTGCTGGGCTGGGGGAGAGGGAGGGAAGGGAGGCAGAGAGACCTCTGTCTGTGATCCCAGCTCTCCATGCCATAGGAAGCAAGTAATTTCCTTCCTCTGTCCCTCTCTTCCCGTGCCCTTGCTCTCTTCTTCAGTTCAGTTGCTCAGGGCAGGAGCTGTTTCTCATTTTGCCTCTTCAGTGCCTTGTACAGGGAGGCCTTGACCTTGGTGGGGGCACTAATGCCTCCTGCTGTGGAACAGTAAGTACTGGAGGGACAAAGAGTTATGGAGTCAGACAGCTCCGGGTGTCAGTTTGTTCCCTTCTGGATGTTCTCCCTATACTGTCTCTGCCTCCAGGAGAACAGCTGCATGCCTTTGAGAAGCACAGGTTGATTCCTCCATGGTGGCACCACATTCCAGCTCTTCTCCTTCCCTCAGGCCCAAATCCAGTCCTCCCGGGAACCAGTAAAGAGATTCCTGCAGAAACACACTGAAAGTGTTACACCCTATGAAGCACAGTTTTGACATCAACCCATGTGTTTGGAATATATACGTGAGGTCACCCGCACTATTTCAAGGCTAGATTTTTGATAGAAAAGCTTTCCTTCCATGCATCCTCCCATGGAGGTTTGGTGGGTCCACACTACCTGCCCTGGCTCACTCTTCCTTCTGTGCATGTCACTGGAGCTCCTCGGGGAGCTCTGCTGGGCATCTGTGCACCCCTGGATGGGATGAGCCCTCTGCCCAGGGGCCTGATGAGAGACTGCCAGGAGCTTCCCTGACCCACGGGAGGGCCACCTCCTCTTTCTGCCAGCTGCCAGCCCCTGAGCAGGCAGCACAGTAACCATGGCTGTTCCTTGCTGGGATGGTGGTTAGGATTGGGGATTGCTGAGTAATGCACAGCTCGGGTGGGTTTCTGAGGCTTGGGGCAGGCAGAGTGTGCGAACTAGAAAAACCCCGTTCCACCAAGTCCCAGTGGCTTGAAGTGGTGACAGCTGGTGCTGTTTGGGATCAGGGATCATGCCTGATGTGGCTGTGTGTGCTCCCAGCTGACACTCGGGATTGAGCAGTGCTGGGACCGCATCCAGCGTGCGCCGAGGCAGAGGCACTCAGGCTGCAGACCTAGAATGAGGAAAGGAAGCAGAATAATTGCTGGACGAGGAAGGAGGTATATTCAGCTCCTCGATTTAGGCATGCCTTCCCGCAGGATTGCCGGGCTGTGCTTGCCAAATGTAAGCTCTAGCCACCAGGGACAACAGAGAAGGAGCTTTTCTGGAGGTTCATGGAAACTCGAGGAGAAGGCTCAGGGCCAGGCAGTGTCCACTGAGGGGAGCAGTGACTGCTAGGCTGGGATTATGTGGGTGTGCATGCTGAGGCATACCTGGCCCTGGGGCAGGTGACAAAGCACACCTGGAATTGCTTTGGGATGAACTCTCTGCATTCCCCAGTCAGAAGCAAATCTCCTGGTGTCACTCATTCCTCCTTTTGCTCCCCCTGGATACTGCAAACATCTTCACATGGATGCAAAGGGTGGTGCAAGGATGTTCCGCCAGTGAAGACACAAGTCACTATACCCATGCAGCACCGTGGAGCCCTGCAGGTTTCAGAGCTCTGGCTTTGATCCCATGGGGCTATGGCACCTTTTTGAAGCTGAGCATGAACTAATGAGGGTAAGGTTGTTACAGAAGTCACACTGCTGAACTGAGGAAGCAGGACTAGTGCTGGACCCAAGCCAACTCATGTCCCACCAGCTCTGCTGTGCCTGTGTGCTCTCTTACAGATTTAGCAGCAGCAGAGTTCTGTGCTCTGTACTGCACAAGTTGTCAGGGTCACCAAGGTGACACTGTGGGACCATGCAGATTGGCTCTTCAGGGCATTGGCTGACCTGCCAGATGCATGAGGTGTAGCTTTCATAAGGACTGCCTTGTCACCAGGTGTCATCCCCATCACTGTAGAGATGTATCCAACCGTGATTCCCAAGTACCTTCAGATCTGCCCCTGGTTTGGCAATCCTGCCTTCCTTCATAAGGATCACTCTAGTTATTGCTATGGTTGGTGTCTGTGAACTTGTAGAGAAACCAAAGACAAATAAAAGTTACTGGAGTGTTGAAAGTCTCCTCTTTGTAACTTCATCCTGCAAGAATTTAAGTGTTTGTCAGAGCAGATGATCAGAGGTCAACTATGAGGGCAGAGCAAGAGCTGAGGAGATGAAAGCACAAGTCTTGAACCACAGGTAATGGTTTTGCTAGGTTAATCCTTACAAGTTCTGCCAGGATACCAAGGCTGGAGGTGATGTCAGTCTCCTGTACCTGGCTCACACATGACTTGGACACTGCACTCCTCTCCACACCAGATCTGCCAGAGGTCTGGAGAACCAGCTACTGCACTGATCCTTACTATGCCCATGCAGGCAAGCTCTTTCTATTGACCAGAGCTCAGAACTGTGCATTATGCCAGTCTGAGCTTACCCCACAGCACCTCTGCAGTCACACAGATGGTCTGGATACCAGCTCATGCTGAATCTGGAGCAGGTAGCTCAGAAGAACAACAGCAGAGAGACACTACTGCAGCAGGTTGGGTTTTTTTTCAGCAACTGAAGTTGTTAATTTGCCTGATAATAGCAACAGATACTGGGTGGGGGAAAATCGGTAGTCAAACACTAATTAGCAGTTTGAAGTGTCAGTTCCCCCACTGTCCCTCACTGATGGCACCCACCCTCTATGCCCTCTTTCTCTGGGTCCTAGCTGTATGCCCCATCTTTGCTAAGTTTCTTTGGACCAACACACAGGTACATGCCATTCCTCAGCCTCATCCCAGTTCCTGAGCTGTTGTGCTGGGCTGATTCGTGCCCCTGAGCTCACCCTGCAGCACTGTAATGTCTCAGGGGCTCCTGGGTGGAAGGTTGGGCTGGGGATCATTGGGGCTGGGGACACGAGGGACCCTCCTACAGCACAAACTTCACTTGCAGGTGACTTGAGCACTGTGCCCCAGCTCTGGGAACAGCTGGCTTAATGTTTGAGCATGATTGCTGGAAAAGTAGTGTCTGCTAACCAGGTGTAATTCAGGTTCATCCACCCGGACCCAATGCAAACCTCTGCCTGTCATGTAACTGCTGCTGTGCAGGACAAGTGGCCAGAATGCTGCAAGCATCCAGACAACACATCTCAAACCCCCCCAGGACACCCCTGCCTTGCAGAGCCAGGCTCAGGCAGCTGTGTCAGTGCTGGTCGCTGCTGCAAGTGCTGGGTGCAGGCAGGGGAAGGCAGCCAGCTGTGCCCCTGAGCTGAGAGCTGGGAGAGGAGCACTGTCAGCTCCAGCCCTGGCTCCACTAGCAGCAGCGAGAGGGGTGTGTGTGTGCAGCTGCAGCATTGGGCAAGAGATGCTAATGGGAAACAGAAACATTCAAACTGCATGGTGGTGGGAGAAACACTAACAACATTATGGCTTGGAGCTTTTAACAGCCCTGCTAGTGAAATAACTGCCGGTGAAATTACAGTTTTTTTCCCTTTTCTTCTTTTCATTAGGACACAGAACTTTTCCAGTTTGTTATACCAGGGCCAACAATATCCTTCAATGTCAACAGGGGCTTGGGTGAGCCAACATTTTTTCTGCTAAGCAAGCAGAGCAGCACGTTGTATCCCTTTCCACTGTGCTAGTCACTAGAAGCACCGCCTGTCTCCTCAGTCCATGGGCAGGCAGAGGTGCAGGGGTGTCCCTGGCATGGCAGCAGCAGCTCCCAGGGCAGTGCTGTCCCTCTTTCCCAGCAGAAGTCCTCAGGGCAAGCGCATTCCAAATGTCACCCTTTGGAGAGAGAGGCTGTGAGGGCTGGGGCAAGTCTGTTCTTTCCTCTGGGAGGTGGCAGAGCACATTCTGGATAATCATTTCATGCTGCTTGGGAGTGGTGCATAGTTTAGTTTCTCTTTGGTTGTGTTAATTGTGTTGTAAGGTGCCTAGAGCCTTCTATTGGCATCTTTATTTATTTAAATACAAATGAAGAAGGCATTAAGTCAATTGTTCTTTTTTTTTTTTTTTTTTTCTCTCTTGCCTTATCATTGTTTCTATCAAGTACTCTTAGCTGTACTGGGGTTTTGCTTTCTCAGCTGAATCAGTGAGATCACTGAGATCCCAAGCTGAATTTCCTGCAGACCCAGGGAGGGTGCCCTGGGGAAGCACATCTTATGTCGCTGGCTTTCCCCTACTGCTATTTCACTCACATTTCAGGGCACTTCCTAACCTTACTTACTGGCCAAAACTTTGGTCTGTCATCCCTTGCATGCCCAACCCTCCTGCAATGCAAAAGGAAAGAAAAAAGCTGCACAGTATGGCATTCATTGAGAGTGGAATACATTCCTCTTACTCCTTCAGTTACTCTGCCTTTCATCTGGATGGGCTAAATCTATCTGACGTGGTCGACCCCTCCACTGTTTTAACCTCTGAGTCCTATAGCTAGGAGCAAAAGCCAGTATTCCTGGATTAGTTAATTCTCCTGCTATTTAGCAAGTAGTTTTTAACCAAATGGTAAACTAGGAGTTGAGGCCCTCTCTCCTCGCCAAACTCCATAAAATATAATTACTCCTGGAGTTCAAGTGGTGGCATGTTTAGTGAGAGATCTGGAAGCCTAGTATGCAGCTTTCAGATAGATGCCGTAATTGTGCTTATGATTATCCCCCCCTCCTTTTTTGTTCCCAACGATTTATTAAATTCGCACATTGAAAATTTGCTGGAAAACTACAGTGTCTGTCAACAATCTGCTCACCTTGGTCTGCCACAGATCAAAATACCTGTATAATGATTTGGGGGCATTTGCTATGTGTGTGGACTAGTGAAATCAGAAGGGGAATCAGAACTGAGGTGTCTGCATCTCTCCTTGTGTGGTAGCAGGAGGACAAAGGCAGACTTGGTCCTTCCCAGAGGTACAAATCAGTCTGCACCATGCAGAGATCAGAGCAAGGGACACACCCGGAACTGGGTTCCCTCTGCTCCAAGTCTTGTTTCCTTTTAAACTTTGACTCTTCTTTGTCCCTGATGATATCTACTGCAGAGGGATGCTGGTCTCATTGCTTGCCCTAAATTCTGTTGTACTTACCTCATTACTCTCCTAATGACAAGCTGACAAATGCTTTTGCTTGATTTACTGGCGGTGTTACAGGTGTGTGGAACACTTGTCAGTACCTTGCTACTACATGCCTAATTTTTCAAACGGCTGGGTATGCTACCTTCCTTTGCAAAACATCCCTGCACATTTACCTGGTATTACTCTCCCTGCTGTGGGCTTTATCACATACCTGCACCCATAGCTATGCCCTAGAATTTGAAATAATCGTAGAATCTTAGTTTGAGTTGTAAGGGACCTTAAAGATCATCTAGTTCCCAACCCTCCTGCCATGGGCAGGGACACCTTCCACTAGATCAGGTTGCTCAAAGTCCCATTCAACCTGGCCTCGAGCACTTCCATGGATGGGGCATCCACAGCTTCTCTGAGCAATCTGTTCCAGTGCCTCACCAGCCTCACTCCACCCCTCCAAAAAAAAAAAATCCAGTCCTACATACAGGTATTGATGTAACTGGATTCCAGTAAGGAGAAGTGAACAGAGAACAGGCACGATGCAGCAGCCTTCCAGCTGGTTGTGGGTTCACTGGACCAAGGATAGTCTGGCACTCACCCTGGGGCAGGCGGCAGGGCAAGGGACGTCCCTGCTCAAACCCTTGCCAGGAGTTCTCAGCCACCACAGCCCACGGTGCATGTTTCCAACCCTACCTTTCACCTCTCACCTCTTAGTCGTTTTAAGGACATTTTCACTGATCAGACTCCAGGAAACAGACCCTTCCACCACTCACACGAGCGCATCTCTGAGATCAAACAGAGATTTTGGGGTGAGGGAGCATGGCAGGTGAGAGATCTCCAGGCATCACACAACGACGGAGCGGGAGCTGCTCGGGAAGGAAGGAACATCAACATTTTGCGCCACATTTCTCCACCAGTTGGGCAGAGCTCTCCTGCTCTTCTCCTGGCTGTGTTGCTAGGAGAGGAGCGCTCTGCCCTCCTCATGGCTATGAATAGCTCTCGCTTGTTTATCCAGCCCAGCTCCGCCTGCTGGTTACAACCACAGCCGGCACCACCTCACGGCATGACACCACCGGGAAACAATGCAACTGCCAGGGAACAGCCCCCTCCGGCTCTGGACGCTTCAGGACACCTCTGGTGCACCGCTCCAGAGCCACCTTTCTCCTGCTCTTACCACACTCCTCGGCGCATCCTCTGCTTCCAGCAGAACGGGCTAAAACCTCGGGTCACCCCCAGAGAGCAACGCTGAGAGCCAGGACCTGAAAATCAGGGCAGCAGCTCAGAAATCTGGCTTCAAAACACACACACGATCACTTCAGGGTCCTGTTCTGCTATTCCAGTGTCGGAGCCTTCCATGAGCTGGAAAAGTTACTTTTCTTTTTTCTAGTGAAGGCGGAGATTCTTGCTTAAGCTCATGAATCTAAGACCAGGGAGTTCAAGCAAAGTAAGAGATGGCTTGGAAATTGGCAATAATGGGATTCCTGAGATTTTCTTGCGAATATTTTGTCTGAGGTCTGACCAGGAATGAAACATCTATAGCAATGAAATTAGATGGGCTGTATTCTCAATGGGAAATACTACTGGGGTTGAGCAAAAGACTCTCCAGAGTGCTGCAAAATGTGACCAAGCTCAGCATTTCAGAACATTTACTCCAAGGGACAGGGGGACAGGCAGCAAGCACAACCAGTCTGCACATTATGAGACAGGATGTGTGCGTACAAGCAACCAGAGAGAGCTGTGCAAGTTCAGAGCAGCAGAGCAGACACAAAACTGCAGCTTTTGGAGCAGCCTGGGCACTCAACTGAGAAGAATTAAATACTGGGCAAGACACAGCAACATAGATCAGAAGGGATATGGATGGCTGCTGCCCAGGTACAGATGAACCACCCTTACTTTTTCAGCATCGTGAGCTTCCACGTGTGCCTGTTTCCTTGGACATCTTGTCTTTCTCCACCTTGGAATTGTGTTGGGATGAAATCTCAATACTGCATATGCTTATCCAGAGTTTCCACATGCCCAACAGGCCTTTCAGATAGTTGGGCTGCTGAACATCCAGAAATTCAGGATAGGTTGACTGCACGCTGGGGAGGTGAACTGTATAGCATTCACGCACTATGTCTAATGAATCCCAAAATCGTCAGACCTGCTGTGCATATGCTGTGCAGGTGATTTGCATATGTACAGTTTGCCCAGTGTGCTCTAAAGGTGTCTGCTCTACGCTGCACGTGCAGAACATCTATATGGTACAGCTGTACGTATTCCCACTTGGGAAACAGGAAAAACGTAGGGGGGTTTTTGCACATTCTTGATGTAATTGTAAAGGAGGGAACAACTTCAGTGCAGTAGGCAAGGAAACTTAAGTATATTGGGATGTATGGAGACTAGACTGTCCTATCCCATGCTGCCTATTTTACAGCAGTCACCTGTATATAACTGGGGTTGGGGTCCTATTGTTTAAGGCATTGTACAGGCACACAGTGAAAAGATGTTATTTTTTCTGCTGCTCCTCTACCCCCCCATGAAATCCAAACTAATAGAAGCACAAGAAAGGGGAATTGCAGTTCTTACTTGAGAGATGATCAGCCAAATAAAAGGAAGCTCCTCCTACAGCAGAACACAAGTGAATTTTAGACTCATGACTGCAAAATATGATCCTGCAAATCCTTGTTCAGCTCATGCCTGGTGTTGGGGATGCCCAGATCCCTCAGACCCACCAGATTTGAAATGAGGACCCAGCTCTGCTTCACACCTACCTCTTGACAAGGTTAAGCACAACAGCATCATCAGGAAAAGCTGGACAGAAAATGCCTCCCTCCCTAAGGGAGCATAACTCCAGGATGGGCTCTGTGTGAGCTCCCAGAGAGGATGACACTTCCTTTTAAGGAGCAGTGTCCAAAGGGGTTAAAGCACCCACTGAGGACATATGGAAGCCCCAGCCTGTGCTGCCTCCTCTCCCCGAGGTCTTTCCTGCACAGAGGTGCCGGCTGTTTTGGAGAGAGAGGGCATGCTCACCTCTTCTGCCAAAGGCATCATGATTTCCTTAAAAGAGCTGTGGCTTCCCTGGGCACACACACACACACACAGGAGAGGAAGTATCTGCAGGAATCACCAGCCTGGCTGTTTGGGTTTTTGGCAGAAAGGAGGGGAAAACCCATGCTCCAGTCCACTCTCCAGTGACCAATTCTGACTTTCACCTCATGTCTCTCTAACATAAAATTCATAAACAGAAGCTGGGCAAAGGGACCCATGTCTTCCCTCATATAGGAAGTGCCACGAAATCAATGAGATTAAACATGTGCTTACATGCTGTCCTGAAGTGGGGCCATGAGGAGAGCAAGGGGAAAGTAAACAGAAGGGAAACGTTATGGAAATGAAGAAAGAGGAAAAATCCACTCTGCCAAGAGCAGCAGCTCTTAGCAGTTGCAAGAAGATATGGCCTCACCCAGAGCTGATTAGGCATTAGGAAGTCCAGGGACTGGAAAAGAAGACCAAGTTGAGGTTGAAGAGCATCCCAAAAGAGCGAGATTTGGGGCAGTGAAGAAAGGCTATCCATTTGGTGCAGCAATTCTCAGAGGAATTAAGTTTAGCTCAAGTTGTTTTACCCCATTAGGAGAATGTGGATCCTTGATATGATTATGATTCAACTTGTGACAATACAAATCTGAAACCCTGAGCTGGATGTCAGGCTCAGGAGATGTGTCAGAGCCTTTCTGCAGAACCCTGTATACCACTGGGCATGGCTGCAGCCCTACATCCCATTGTGGAGGCTGTGGGAGATGAAGTTGGATGTTCATAGTCTGGCTTTGCTTTCAACAGGCTGAGTGTGGCAGGCATCTTTTGAGGACCTGCAGTGCCACCTCCCAGCACTTTCCATGGCAGGGGTTCACTGACACCTTGGCCAAAGCTTTGGTGAGAGTGCACTTGACCAAATCCCAAGTGCCTGAATGGCACAAATTTGTTTTTTCTGCCTGTCAAATTCTAGACTACATTCTTCCAGCTTTTCATATTCTCCACATTGCCTTTGGACCTCTCACCTGGATCTCTTGGTGCTACCTTGCTCTTCCAGGTGGGAAATTTGTAGGTATGCCTCTGATTTTCCAGCCTTCTCTTCTGTCTTTGCTCTTCCACTTCTCCTTTCTCCTCAGTCAATCTTGGTTGCAGTCTCCCTTCACTGCTTGACCTCTATTTCTCTTTCCTGGGAAGCACCTCATTTTCATCTGTCCTAGCATCCAAGCTACAAATGAGACCTGGTTAAGATTTCTTACAGAGAAACTGTGTCTTGTATAAAACTTCTGAGTTTTGGGGGAATTGTAGTAGCTCTATTTTTGGGAAGTGGCTTTTCGGTTGAGCACTTGAGTTAAAAAATGTGCATCCTCCCTTCTGCTACAGGTTCAGATGACCTTGAGTAGGTCACTTCATCTGCCTGAATCTGTTTTACCACTTGTTAAATTTAGATAAAAATACTTGCCTGGGTTGGTAAAATGTCTTTGGGATCACTGGACAACAAAAGCTATCCAAGTGGTGATTATTACGATTATTGTAATTACTTTTATTAAATGAAACCAGCTGATGCTTGTGCAAAACTCTTCTGGACTCCGCAGACCTTTTCGGCTGAGACTCAGAGAAAAAAAAACCCAACACTTTTGTTGTCCCTGGACAGGGATGTGTTTTTTGAGACTGAGTTTTGTGGTTTTGTTACGAAACGTATGACAGTGGGTCATGTGGTTTGCTTTCTGGGCCGACTGAACCCTGCTGAACCCATACTTAAGGCAGCACAGTTTAATGATTCACGCTATGTTTTGGTTTAGCTTTTGCTGGATGGATGCCGTGCAAACCTGCATGGCCAGGGAACCCTTTCAGATGAAGTCACTGAAAAAAACTTAAGCTCAAATCTCTGCAAGCCTGGGCCCAACATGGCCCTGCTGTTGGGAAAGACCCTTTTGGGTGTCTTGGGTTGTAAGAGCCTGCCATACCTTGAGAACACCTAGGTTTTCCAACTGGAGAACTGGACTCTCCCGCTGTTTACAGGAATTGGGGAGGGGAGTGGGGGGAGGGGAGTGGGGGGAGGGTGGGGCGTGGTGTGTGTGCAAAAATTTTTGGGAGGCCACGAAGGCTTGGGTTTTTTTTTTGTGATTCCTTCCTCGCCCTTCTTTCTCCCCTGCCTCCCGCCACCGTGTGGCTGCCAGGCAGGCTGGCGCTGTGGAAGCGGGCTCACGGCCGCAGCGCGAAGTTGACCCCGAGGCCCTCGGCGCCGGGTCCCCATCCTGCGGTTCTTTGCACGCCCCTGCAGTGCGGGAAGTCGGGCGACTTCCCGGCTGGCTCCTGGAGGAGCCGGGGAGCCATGGCGAGAGCGGAACGCGGCGGGACCTGTGCTCTTGGCTTGGCGGGCTTGGGCGCTCCGCTTCCCTGCCGGAGGCAGGCTGGAATAACCCCGATCCCTCCGGGCGAGGGGGAAAGCGCTGGGCGCTTTTCCGCGCTCCCCGGGAGGCGGCGGGCGCCCTTCTCCCTGCCCCGCGCCTGTCACCGGAGTTGGGAGTTCGCATGGAGGAGGCCGGAGGAGGAGGAGGAGGGAGGCGGGAGGCGGGAGGAGGAGGAGGAGGAGGAGGGAGGGGGCCGCCTTGTTTGTGGCTTGTCAGCAGCCGCTGGAGACAAGCCTCCATGTGTGAAAGCCGCTTGGCATGAATGCCTGGGCCGTACCAAGCGCCGCAGCGCCCGCGGGGGGAGGCGGCCCCGCCGCCCCGCCGCCCCGCGCAGACAAAAGGCCCGGCACGGCTCTCCCGTGAGTTGCCCCGGTGCTGCCGTAGCGCCCGCCCGGCGCAGCGCCCGCTCCCCGCCGCCCGCTCCCCGCCATGCCGCCCCGCGCCCTCGCCGCCTGAGGCAGGTAAAGCGCCGGCCCGCGGGGCGGGGAGGGGGGGGGACGGCGGGACGAGGGGACGGGAGGACGGGGCCGCTCCCCGCCCGCCGCCGCCGCCGCCGCTCCCCCGGCGGGGCTCTCGGCGTGTGTGAGGCGGGGGGTGCCGCGGGCAGCCCCGCTCCGCTGCCCGGCTCCCCCGGAGCGGGGGCGCAAAGTTTTGCGGCAGCCGTGCCTCAGTTTCTCTTCCCCCCCGCCTGCTCCCCCCCCCCGCCTCAGTTTCACCCCCGGGAGTAACCGCGGTGGGATCCCGGGACCGAGTACGGAAAGGGACAAAAAAAGCCCTTCTTCCACCTGTTGGCTTCTGTCCCGGCGGGTTTTTGGGGGTGGCGGGTTGTAGGAGGATGGGGGGAAGCGCCGCTGCCCCGAGCCGGGGAGAAGCCCCGCGGGGAGGGTGGGAAGCCGGGGTCTTTTGTAATCCCTCCATCCCGCTCCCTCTGGAGCGCCGCGGGGATGGGAGATGTGTTTTTTTTTTTTTCTCCTCCTGGATGTCGGGAGATTAGATGAGATGTATTTACAGTTGCCGTTTATCAGCAAGTAAATACCGAGCTTGGAGTGAGAGCAGCAACGTGAAGGCTGCTTGCTTGCTCGCTTGCCGGAGGTTTTGTAGCTGTTAACCTACTGTTGGTGAGGTGATAATGTGCAAGAGCAAAAAATAAATAAAAGGCAGAGGGGAGAGAAGCGCTGATTCTCACTTCCAGGCTCGTCACAGCGTCGGCACTAGGTTTGGTTAAAATTTGGGATATTTTTTCGTTTTGGCGTGTGGCACAGAAAGCCTCCTGAAACGCTAGGTGTATCCTCACGAGGTCTTTTAAGTTTGTCGTGTGCCATCATTCAGGTTTCATTGATTCTACTTGTTTTTTTAAAAAAATAACCTACAAAAATCTGAGCTGCACAAATGTTCGTCATCCTAATGTCCTGACACAACCTATGCGAGGCAAGAGCCGTAAGAGGGGGAGAGAGTGAGGATATGTGCTTTCCCAGTCAAGGCTGGGAGGAGAGCATCATGTGTTGAAGAATATGAGCAGGAATGGGAGATGGGGGAGGGAGTCTAAATTGTCCTGAGACCCTATTCAATCCAGCAAGGAAGATGGAGGATCTTGCTGCTGCAAAAAAATGTACAGCAGAAATCTTAGCCAGCTTCTCTCTGACTTGTTACCTCCCTTCAAAAAATAAATAAATAAGCAGAGAAAGAATCAAAGCAAAACCCCATGATTTGCTGTAACATTTTCCATGATACCTTTATCCTGCATGCTTTACAGTCAGAGAGTCCAGTGATGGAGGTATGTGAGAAGCAGGGAGAGAGACTGAGGTTTATTATCACAGGAGGGGGAGAAGTATCAGATCACGTTTGAAAGGAGACTTGTCAGGCAGTGAGGTAGGGACGAAAAATGCCTGTTCCAGGCAGCTGGACCTGGGGAGGAGAAGGAGGCGGCTCCAGTACCTAAGGTTCTGATGCTGGGTGGAAAACCTATGGAGATGAGATGTAGACAGATGAGGGAGTGGGGAGGAAGGATGTCCAAGGAAGACCTTGGACCGTCTCCTTGGAGGGCTTTAAAAAGAGGGGGAATTTTGAACTGAATCAGGACATGAGCAAGGCTGAGTATGATAGCTCAGCTGAGTGTGATGTAGCAGGACTCTTCTGCATGGAAGAAGGCAGAGGTTGAGTTTTCTGACCTGGCAGGGTTTGGGGCATTTGGTAGGGGGAAGAGATTTTTGTAGCCAGGTCCAGGGGTGTACACGACTTGGGCAAAGATTGCAGCTGAGGGATGGGGAGACGGCATGTGGTTTGACTCTTCCATAGGTGGTTTCTCTGGTAAAGGGGCCTTCTGTTAAATTGCCTTTGTAAATTTCTGTTAATTTTGCTGGAATCTGGCAATAGCAAGGAGAAAATATCTACCCCTTGTGGAAATAAGTGTGGGGATGAAAAAAAGCTTCGTAATGAATACCTCCACGCACCCAGCACCTCCACATACGTGGAAACAGCAAGTTTGAGCAAACACACCTGCCTGTGTAGCACATCCTTCTGAGGGGGAACGTGCACATGTTGTAAGCGTGGTTCCTGCACAGACACGGCCCAATCCTGGTCTTTTCTTCAGTTTACACACGAGCTTATTCCATCAGCGCGGCAGTGGTGGTGTTTGGCAGCCAACTTTGCGATAGCCCGAGCTGCAACGTGAGGTGGCTATGACTTGAAACCAGAGTGCACCATGTTTTAGTTTTCCCATCCACGGCCGTGTTCCCGTGATGGAGCAGGCACATACCACAGGTGTTGCATGCACAAGTGACACCAGAAAAATGTCACGCACGTGCACAGGACGGATCTCGGGTCAGACGTACTCCAAGTTGCTCTCTTTGAGAAGAAGGTGAAGCAGCACCAGCCCGTTGCAGATAGAGCTCACACGCTGCTCCCACACACGCAGATCACACGTGTGCATGCTCCACCTTTCCTATCCAGGATCACCTGTTTGAATTCCAGCTGGACTGGCAGCATGGGGAAGTTTTGCACTCCCGTGGTTGGGGATTTGATGGCCTTTCTGTTCCAGCTTGGCGCTGGATGGGCTTGAGCCACGAAAGCTTAACAACAGGGAACACTAATGAGCCCCTGCTTGGCATGCTGAGAAGAAAGGCCAAGGGCTGAGTGGGCATAAAAACAGTGGCGTGGAGCCCCTTGGCCAGAGCCTGAGCCTCAGCATGAAGGCTGGGGAGGGAGCAGAGTCTCTGGAGTCGAGAACTAGACGGCAGTGCTGCAGCAAAGGCGTGAGAGGAGACCATGTTGGGGGGAGGAGAGCAGGCTGCTGTTTCCACATGATCTGAAAACTCAACCTGCTGTCAGGACAGAAGGAAGGTTTGTGCATATTTTATGTCACTTTCCTCCTTCTAGGACAAGCTGCTGATCTCATCAGCTATGCGCTTTAAAATCCTTCAACGCGCTGATCAGCAAGTATGACTTGAGGCCAATAACCAGCCTTGGCCTCCTGCCTCTGCTCCTTTGTGGACATCCCATGCCGCCCTTGCCGGAGAACGTGTGCACAATTAAACCCTGCACGCCACTTCTCAACTACAGCATGGGATGTGACTGGCTGCATGAAGACAGGGATAGAAAATGGCAACGTGTCAGGGCGGGGGGGGGGCAGAGGCGGGGAGGGGAGTTGGCCGTTTCTTATGCTGTTTGCTGATTGTCTAGAAGGAGGCTAAGTGGGTAAATGGGTTTTCCTTTGAGCTGGTGGTGCGTTGCTCCAGTCAGCTGCTCTCACCTCTGAGGTCTTCAGTGGCAGCACAGGAGTTGGTGGGGCTGGCAGTAAACAAAACATATTTTACTCCTTCAGCCTGAATATTGTAGGGGGTTGTCAGGAAAGAGGATTTCTCCTCAGTGCTGAATAATGCTCCTGCGTGGCAGAGCCGTTTGAGCCACTGGCATTGCTCCTACCCTCTGGAGATGTGAGCACCACCAGTGCTCCCTGCCCTGCACCTAAGGGTGCAGGCAGGTTGGGTTCTGTAGTTCTGACAACAGTCTTATACACATAAACACATTATTTCTGCATCCTATAAGGAAACTCACTGCTCTAAACACCATTTTGGGACACACGGGGAAGCAAATATTTTTGCTGTGTGATACAGAGTTACGCACCTGACTGAGTTAATGTGCTTTATCCTTCACTGGTCCCGTTTGAGAAATGGTCATCTCAGACACGGAGCTCTCACAGAACCTGAGATCCTGACTCTGATTTGACAGCCTCAACCAAATTGCTTTAAGGCTCAGCTTGATCTTCCTGCTGAAATCTGTGGTGGGGGTAACGCCTGCCCCAGCTCCCTCCATCACAGGGGATGGGTTGTGTACGTCTGTGCTCCTGTGCAGACACTCCGTCGGGCTCGCACACCATCCCACGAACAAAGAGTGTGGTTTTGCACTGAGCATGACTCATGCTACGATAAATTTTGCTGGAAGTATGTGCACACTCTGTTGGACAGTGGATTCTGTTTTGTCCTTCCATCAGAAAACAGTGGAACTTGCCAGTGACATGGGCTGTACATGTATTCCTATAACAACAATATTATAAACATATGGTAAACCTGGTGTAACAACTGCTGTCCGTGTCTCCATGCAAAACAAGGAGCTGGTGAACAAAAACTTGAGGCTGTCTGGGGCTGTATCTCCCCAGACTGTGATCTCATCAGCTTTCCCAAGCTAACCTCAACCTGGTCACTGCTTGGATTGTAAACTTGTGAGGGGGGAGGAGTGGGAGTGTGAGACCAGTTTGCAGGAATGGCTATTTGTGATTCAGTCCACTTCCCTGTGACTCAGAACTGAACCATCCCTTGGTAGGGTATTTGGGGATAGAAAGCTTCAGACGTTTCCCATCAGTCTAGTTCTTAGAAGAAGTTCTGCAATACCTGGACTTGCTTACAACTGGGTTTTTCTCAGCATCTTTTGTAAAAACAAGACCCTAAAAACTACTTCTGACTGTGAAAGACGCCATGGTAATTTTTGCCAAAAGAAGAAGGGGGAGTGGTCTTAGCCCTGGGCACTTTGCCAGATTCGAGCTCAGGAAATTGCAGTCTATCTAGGTAAAACTCCCTATAGTTTAAATGAAAAAAAGTATTCATCTCTTACTGTCTTAAAGGGTAAGCGCTGTGTTTCTCTGGGAGCCTTAAACAGGCAGCATTATTCTGGCTGGAGAGGTGGTTACAGTTGCTTGCTGGGAGAATTTTTTATGCAAAAACTGGGGCCTTTTTTTGCATTTTTGGGATGCTTCTAATTGCAAAATGCTGTATACATTTTAGGTTATTGCAAAGCTTGAGTGAGTATGTGGATCAACATATAAATGTGAGTTCAGGGGAATAATGCTGGTATGGTGTTTTCACAGGGAGCAGGCGCAGCCAGCAAACACACGTCTTTTCTGTGGCAGAAAATAAGGACCAGTTTTCCAGCCTTGTGCGTGTGCATCTGGGGGCTGGATTTTGTATGTTTAGCAGCAATTGCTTTTGTAAGCTGCTGCTAAGGCACGTAACTGGCTGTGTGCAATTGCAGTAATGGAATGTGAAAATGCAACTACACACAGACCTGTAATCTTGCATGCAAAATACTGCTGGTCTAGTTCTCCAGGTACAAAAAACGGCGTGAGATTGTACTTGCCTTTCCATTTAGCTGTGTTCACCTGCATCTTTCAGGTGGCAGCTGTGTGTATGGAGTGCTGAATGATTGTCCTTTCTGTTTTTGCTCCAAGAAGGAGGAAATTAAATCATTACTAGTGATCATGGTAGTGCGTGTATCGTGATAAGTTGGTCAGGGGGTTGCAATGAAAATTCCATAACTCTTTGAAATCCTGGGGAAACGCATGGGCGAAGAAGGAGAGCAAAGAGGTGACCTTCTGTTCCCCCTACATATGAGGAGTATTGAACCATTTAGTTGGTCAATGGTGTCAGGACGTGGCCTTACATTCTACCAAATCCAGTACTTTCAGGGCCCCCCAGCACAGACTGTGCATTTGGGCACAGGTGGATGCAGGGCTGAATATCAACAAGGAAGGGTGTCTTCGGATATTCCAGCCCCAGAGCTGTGCAAACCCCTGAAGTGTGAAACAGGTTTCCTCCTCCTCCTCCTCCTCACTCAGTGGATGTGTCTCAGCCCTGCGCTGTCAAGGCAGGGGCAGCTGAGGGGGACAGGGGAGAACAGCTCACTTTCTCTGCCACTTCACTCTGCAGCTTCTCTGGTGACAGTGATAACAAAGGGCTGCTCAGCATTAGGTGATATGGATCTCTCTCAGCCCACTAAACCTGAGTCCTGCAGGCTTCTCACTAGCCCTTGGGGCTTGGGTGTCACTGCAGGCTTGCAGCCTCCGGGGTGGCCTGGGACAGTCGCCCTGGAGACTGAAGGCTGAACCTTCTCCACAAGCTCTGGAAGCACGGATTTCTTCTTACTGAAGACCGTGATTTTATTTTTTTACTTTGGGGTTATTTCTCACTGGCCTGGGTCCTTGACTGCAGTCACTTCCATCTTGCGTGCTGCTCTTTGTAATTGAATCTACCGATGTATATTTAATCCACTTGGCACCATGGTTGGTAACTAGGCACTGCTTCCCAGCCTTCTGTCGCTTGTTATCACAATTGCCGTCTGAAGTTGGGGTGGATGCCTGTCGCTCAGCTCTGTGCCCAATTGCTAGACTGTCTTGGAAGACCTGTGCTTGACAGTCAGGCCCGCAGCTGGTGCAGCTCCTGTCCTGCGGTCTGGACGTCGGCCAGGTGTGTAGGACTTGGGTCATAGAAGCTAAGCCTGTTGGGTTTAATTCTCCTCTCTGCCACTGATTTGCTTTGTGTGATCACGGGCAAGTCCTTTAACCTCAGATGGCCTCAGCTGAGTTATCTACTACAGAAAGGTGTTGTAATGCTTAATTATTGCCAGCTCTTCAGAAACCCCCGGTGGGAAAAAAATGCATTTTATTCAGAAATGTCTCTGACCTTCCTGGCCTTTCTAAGCAGTCTTGGTGGTGCTAGGAAATATTCTTTTTCCTCTCTCAGTAACGTTTCTTCAATTTTTCATCTGTACATTCACCCACTCTCTCAGCTGCATGTAAAAATGCCAAGCTGTCTGAAATCATGGAAATATTTTTATAAACTTGACAGCCACGACAAACATTCCTCCTTGGCAATAAACAAACAAGGTATACAAACTGCCATTAACATCAGTTTATAGCAGAGAGACCTTTGTCACTCACTGATGAGGGAATCCTAGACAATTCCTGTGCTAGCAAGCCATAAAGTAGTGTTGTCTGAGATTAGGAAAATACTGGATCCTTTGGGTTCCTATGTGCAGTGAGTAACTGGGAAGCTCTGTTTGCCCAGGTGTATATGTGAGTTCAAGCAGGCACCAGGTATTTGGTTTATTCAGGGCTCTTACAAACTATGATTGGCTTGGGTGTACGTGTCCATGGGGTCTTGGTGTTTGTTTGTATGCACAAAAAGCTTGTTTTCCGTAGTGGCATTTGAAACATGAAGGTGGTACAAATTGAACTGTAGATAAATACTAGACACCTAAAAAAAAAAAAGCTGCAAGTGAAAGACAGTAGTGAGCGTTGCAGGAGCGGAGCCCCCGTTGTGCAGCCTCCCACTCACCCCCCATCCATTTTCTTTGCTGCTGGATCTGAGCTGGTAGGGTTGGCAAGTATCTGAACCCACACTGCAACATCTTCTCCCTGCAGGCAGTTCTCCACATAAGCACTCAGACAGTGCTTGTTTGGGTGTGTTCTAGGTTAATTTACTCTGAACACCTCTAAACCCAGATCTCGAGAGACATTGGTGATGATGGCAAAAAAAGAGCAGGTACCCGTCTTTTTCTCATGTTACTTTGGTTTATCTCTTGTTCTTCTAGCAGGCTGTCTTCCTGCCATCTTTGGGTAGTGGATTCTGTCTGGTCTGCTCAGGAGAAGAAAGTCTAGACTGTTCTTCACCTCTATCTTTGATGGAAGACTCAAAGCAGGGAGCTAAGCTTCTTTATACCACCTCGCTCATTCATTCACTGCCTCTCTCTGTCTCTGTACCTTAGTTCCTCCCTTCTTAAAATGAGGATAACAACCTTCACGCTGCTTCCACAAAACCTTTGAAAACTGAGGAGAAAAACATGCAAGGCATTTGTCTTCCTTCTCCCGGAAACCATAAATCCCTCCTCTCCTCTCTTCCCTCTTCCTTCTCCCTTTTCCCCTTTCTCCACTCTCCTCTCTCCCCTTTTCCTCTCATTTTAAGAGTTATTATTATATTCTGTCCCTCTAGGTCTCCTCTACTTCCACTGCTCTTGCAATCTGTCTCTCTCTGCTGTTTCCATATCCCCTTCTATTTGCAGCTCTCTTCCTTCTGTTCATGTCATTTTCTTCTCTCACCCTGGATCTCTTACCCTCCCCCACTATTCATGCGCCGCACACTCCTATCGCTTCTCTCTGGTTTATCCTCCAAATTCCTCCCTTAAGCGTGTCTCTCCCCGGCGGTGTGTCCCTGCAGCCAGGCTGGCTGGCCATGGCCCGAGGGAGAAGGACAGGGCGTGGGATCAGCCGGGACAGCCGCCTCTGTCAGGCGGGGTGGAGCCTGCCCTCTGAGGAGCAAGGTGAGACTCCCTCCGCCTGTGTGCCCGCCGGCTTTGGACGGAGCCGCCTCGAGCCTTGTTCTGAGCTCCAGCACGGTTGTCACTTTAATGTCTGAGTACTTCGTTTCTGCCTGGAAGCTTGATGAAGTCTGTAGTCTCAAATTTTGTCTCCTGACGTCACTTTACCTCCGTGGACATGACCTTGCGACTTATTCTGGTCCTGGCCCGTTGTCCTACTCCCATTCTCCCAACTTCCCCGTGGCTTTAGACATCTGTCCTGAAAACATGGCTTGTGTTGTGCCTGCCTGCATGGTGATATCTGTGGTTGTTGAGAGGAGGGTGACTGTCCCACTGTGTCACTTCCAGCGGAGTTCAGGGAAAGCCATGATGGAGGAAGGAGAGGACTAGCACCAAAGGTCTGGGGAGGCCTTTGCATCTTGTTGGAGAGTTGCATTGAGCCCACAAGCCAGTGCCCAGCAGGTCAGGACAACTGTGCTGTGTTCCTGGAAGACCTGTGCTTAGCAGGAGAAGAGAGTTGCTGTTGCAGGGTCACTGTGTTAGGGAGATTCCCTCTCCCATCTGCCTAGAGATCGCTTGAAGAGGCTATCCCACTGTATGATGTGGGATAGAGTTTCCTGCAAGTCAGCCAGAGTGGATGGAGTATATTTAACCACCTCTCTTCAGGGACAGGATTTTGGCTGCAAGGATGGTGGCCAACAGCGACAGTTGAAAGGTGGGGATTTTTTTACATCCCTTCATGGACTCTGTTCCCTTCCCACAATGGGGACATGTGGCATGCAGAAGATCCTTCCTCAGGGCAGGGAGAGGTGGCTGCACCTAGGCTGATGGGAGAGACAGCCAAATCAGGGCTTGTCAGGTGTTCCTGACAGCAAGGCACAGAGAGGACACACAGATGGCCACATGCTGAAATTCATCCAGTGTCCTACGGGACAGGGCATAGTGACTCTCTGACCTCCAGTGGAGTTTAGTTCTGTTCCTTCCACATTTGCCCCTGCCAGGCATCACTCAGTACCAGGCTCATTAAAGTCATGAGCCTCAGCTCTCCTGACCAGACAGTTCCTGATTTCTCCCTTCTTTCTCTGCAACAGACCGACCTTTCCTTGGCGTGCTGAGATGGTACCCCTTGTGCTCCATGCAAGGTGCCGTACACCTTTTCCCGTTTTTCCCACAGCCGTTTCTCTCCCTCTCCATACTTGCTTCACCTGTTTTACCTGCTTTTTCCCTCCTGCTCTGCCTCTGGGCTAGGTCTCTCTCCAGACTGTCTAAAACCCTCTGCTTTGTTTGCCTTCCCATCTGGCTTCCTTGTCTCTCTGGTCATGTGTGAGTTGTCAGCAGCCAGGGGAGAAGGACCATTTCAAGAGCAGGGCAGAGAGCGGAGGATGTCAGGGAGAGCAGAGGGGGAAGGCAGATTCCTAAATCAGGGTCCATCTTTTGCTGGTGCCTTTGGCCTCTCCCATCTGTGTGCTGTTAGCTACAGTGGCAGAAGTCCCCTTTTCCCAGAAGTGTGATTTTCCCATTGCTTCTACTTCACTATTGGCAAGCTCCTGAAAGGTTAATGAAGTCGTTCACTGCAAAAGGAAAAAGCACATCTTCCCATGTTTTGCATAAATTAATCTTGGAGATTATGGAGCAGCCCGTGCACAGGACTTGCAGCTGTGTCCTTGAGTCTTGTCACCCAGAACGCAGCTCTGGGATTATCACGTAGGTGATACTGTCCACTCCAGTCCTTGAGATCAGCTTAGGCTAAAACTTAGGTAAAAAGCCGTGGCCTCCGCAGTCATCTTTATTCATGTTTCATTGTGCGTAACAGGGACTGGGGAGGAGGTACCCAGGAATGCCCACAAGCCCTTCCTCCCATAGCGGTGGATCCTTTTTTCCCACAGATCCTCTTTAGAAAATGCTCTGTATCAGGTTTCATTCCCCCTGGATTTTTTTTCTGTCTGGGAAGTATGCAGAAAATCATTCAATTGGTTTTGAACCACATGAGTGGGAGCAGGAACCAACCCCAGAAGATAAGTGTTCTGACCTTTACTGCACTCAGATAACTGAAATAATAACAAATACATGCATCTTGTTTCTAAACCTCAGACTTGGGGATGTGTCCCTGCCTTATGCAACAAGAGCCTGAGCCAGGGCTCTTGGGAGGGTTGAGGATACGAACCTGGCAGCTGCCTGCAGAAAGCAGCAGCCCCTTTGCTTTCCTTTTGGAAATGGAGCTGGTACCAGTCCAGACATTCAGGATGTGGGGGGACAGGGCCAACATCTCCACACTTCTGCCATCATGCTGTTGGGACCCTGCATGTTTTCCCATGGCCAGTGCTCTGAGAGAATGAGAGTTTGATTATTTCTGGCCTGTGTGTGGTTTTTTTGCGCTTTTCTGCCTCTTGTTTTCACATAGGTTTGACCGTTTTGGCCATGCAGGGCTGGCCACCAACTGGACCTCTGCATGTAGGCAGACCCTGGATAGAAGTATGGAATTTGCTCTGAAAAAAAAAAAAGTGTTAAAACCCCCATATCAGTGAGTGTTTGAAAATTACTGAGGGAACCTGTCTGGAAGGAACATGCTGCACTGTGACTCACAGAGAGCTCCCCAGGTCTGGGTCTTTGGTCACTGACTCAGATCTCCATCATCCCTGCAGATGCCCCTGGGGAGGTCCATCTGAGACAGCCTCTCTCTGTGACAGTAAATATTTGTACACTGCATGCTGAAGTGCTGATACAGGGGCTGAAGTCCTGCTGTCCAGACCCTGGAAAGAGATGGTCCCTGTCCTGAAGGACTTACTGCAGTCCCAAATTAGAGCATTCATGGTGCTTTCTGTGGTGGCTGTGACTTGATGTTACTTCACCAGGAGGTTGCTTCCCTTCCCTCCTCTCTTACATAGGGAGCTTGGCACAGGGAGCTTGTCTGCTTGGCTTCTGCCTTCTGCCTGTGTGCAGACCATGGGGAGGATATTAGGAGGTTTCTGGCACGCTGTCAGTGTAAAGCACCTTATTTATTAGAGTCTAATGCCTGTCTGGGATGCACTTCTGATTTAAAGCTCCTGAATTCCTCCCTTTTAGCGCTAAAGATGCCATTCAGAGGCCTCCTGGGCCCAGTGTGTGCTTCTGCCTAACAGTGTCCTGATCATATATCTACCACTCTCTTGCCCAAACTTTGGTTTCAGTGATTTTGTTTTCAGTAGAAGATCTCCAACTCACCTCTTCCTAGAGGGGTTCCAGCAGATACCCAAATAAATATGATACTCAATGGGCCATGCACGTTTCCATGTGCTGTTGCAGTGCATGAAAATGTGCACTTTCAACATGCAACCTGATATGTGTCTGGGTGTTTGCATTCGTGTTGTATGGATGCTTGCATTCATGTCTGCTGGTGTATTTGGGCTGGAGGAGGTAGAAAGGAAGGCCCTGGCAGCTGGGAAGAAAGGAATGACAGGATTGCTAGGGGAGGGAGGAGAGAGTTTGGTAGCTGAGAAGAGGATTGGGTAACAACTGGAGGGGGAGATCAGATTTAAGATCCATGTTGCTCACTTAAGAAAATAGGAGAAGAAGCAGTACATTGTTTATTGGGGATTGTGTTATTCTTGTGCATTATTTATTAGTCTTCTGCTAATGGTACTGCATAAAGTAATGGCACTTCTACAGAAATTTCACAGACAGCTGGAGGATCAGTTCCAGGAGGTATTGTAACCAGGTCAGGTTGGTGTAGGGAATCCTGCTGGGCTCAGTTTTGACAGGCTTTGGGAAAGAGAAGATTGTTCAGGAGGCATTTGGAGGGGAGAAGGGGGGCTGTCTGTGACTCACCAGGGAACAATGATCGCTGTGAGGATAAAGGGGCAAGCTGGAAGAAGATCTGGAGACAATGGTGAATTCCTGAGTTCAGCAGCTTCAGAATTCCAGCCTGAAGTACAAGAAAGCCTCAGAAAAAGTGTTTAGGAGAAAGCTTTAGCAGTAATAAAAGCAAAAGCCAGAAGTGAGGAGAAAGCAGGTTTTACCACATGCTGCACCTCGAAAGCCAGTCCTGGAAGGCTTGAATTTGAGGCAGGAGTTGGAAGCAGGGATGTGCAGAGAGAGGTGGCCTGTGCAGTGAGTGTTACTGAACCCTTCTTGACTTACCTGTGCTGTCTGATAGCACAGACCCACTGGTTTGCAGCCTCTGCAGATGTGACAGGAAAGCAGAGGTGCTGAGGTACTCTGACCACCTAGGGACAGGAGACCACGTAGGTTTGTGAATTTTGTAGCACAGACAGATATGTGCCAGGATGGGTGCTCCCAGCCAGTTCTTGGCTACTAACCCTTCCTTCCATTTGAAAGATGTCCAGTCCCTGTGAGAAGGTGGGATGGGTATTTTGGTAGGTGGCATTCTTCTTTCACTCATCCAGGAATCTGAAATGGGCAAATGTTGCAGGGAGGAAATCATGCCACTGATACAAACCTTCTTTGGGTGAGAAGCTAACTCACAGTCCCCAAAATACCCAGACAAAAATGCAAAGGTTTTGTTTTTAAGGTTTGTGTTACCCCGCTTTGTTCAACCATTAGGTGGGGAACACTACTTCCTGCTTGTGACTGTTTCCATAAGCTAAGAGCAGGTCTAAATGGAAGCTGCCTTGGTGTCTCTTCAACCTGAGAATCTCATTGCTGAGCTGGTTCAGAATTGTGGGGTTGGAGGGGAGAAGAAGCTGCAGCATAAACACAGCTTCATGGGCTGTCCTTTATTTTTCTGCCTGCAGTGTGAAGCCAACTTTATTAGATACAGTCAGACTGTGAGCACGAGGAGTCCTGTAGCACAGACGGGCTTCACAAGGAGCTTCGTCAGCAGCCCCTGCCTTCAGCCATCCCATACAGCACAGCTGGACCACCCTTACTGAATGGTGTTGGGATGCCATTTCTAATTATACACAGCACTGATGCAGATCATTCAACAAGTACATGTGACTGTCTACATGTTTAAGAGTTGTTTTGGGGTTTTTCACAGTTATTGCCTTAACACTGCACAGCACCCTACAGCAAACCTTATTCTGTGCAGCATCACGGAGGTGTGGGTAGTGCTAAGTGCACTGAGAGCTGTAACCATAACTGTGTTAGTGCAGCCTGTAGGTTTGGAATGAACCAGGCCATGATGGAACATGACTCTGTGTTGATTAGAGTAGAAGGTGATTTGGGCCAACCAAGTGAAACACGTTTCTCTGCCTTGGGAGAGTGTGAGATCATCTGAGATCTGGGACTGCAGTTCTAGCAGGGATTATCCATTGGGAAGGGACAGTCCATTTCAGAAGTGAAGTGCAGATGAGTCCAGGAATGATAAAATCACCCTTGGCTTTTTTTTTTCTTGGTGTGTGAACTCCTAGAAGTCATCTATGTTGGTATAAATGAGATCATTTGGCCTAATTAGTTCCAAGCTTAATTAGCAGTAATTATCCCAACATGGGAGTAATACTCGAGTAGGAAGTACTGAGTTCTCGATTAGATAGATCTCTAATTGGTGTTACAATATTGTAATTAAAGCATGCTTGTACGCCTCTGCCTCTGCAAGTGATTTGTTTTATGTCTGATTAAACAGGGAGTCCGGCAGCCTCAAGGAGGCCAGGACATCACCACTGATTGAAACAGTGTATTATTCTTTGTTATAGGAAAGAAATGATGAATCACATATACTAGGAAACACTGTGGGCCAAATTAGTCCTTTGAGTAATTGCTACTGGAGTTAGGGAAATTACAACAGGGGTAAATTTGGCCTCAAGTGCATAAGCTCTATCTGTGTATCACACAGTTAAACAAATACTCATTTGAATGTGCAGTCTGGCAATTACACCATCAGACAAATACAAGTAAGTTAATCTGCATTTGCGATCAGTGGATTGCAGGGAAGAGTTTGGCTGCTGGGTGGTGGTTATTGGGCTGCACATTCTGCTCAGATTTTGCAGGAGGTGGTGCCGTGTGCCCTGGGATGTGCTGCACCCCGAAGCAGAAGGCAGAGTTTCAGATGGCCACTACTGGCTGCAGTGTCCTCTCCTTGTTGGCGTGAGACCTGAAAGGTACCGCTGCGGTCACCAGGAGCACCCTGCAATTGGAGGAGATGGACAGATAAAGTGTCCTCTTCTCTTCCAGCATTGTTACCTTTAATCTGGCCAGTTTGACCCTCCCCAGCAGAATATACTTCAGAAAAACAGGTAAACATTTTTTTTGAAGAAGTTTAAGATCAAGAGAGTGAAACAGGAACTTTCTGAAATTAGTCAGCATCAAAACATGAAAGCTTCCTATATTTTTTTAAGAAACCACCTCCTTAGGAGTTGGCAAGTGTGCTGCTTTATTACTTATCTGTTTGCTACATGAGTGGGCGACTGTACTTCCTGATTCGGTTCTCCAATATAGAGATCATCAGCATAGGTCTGTAGAGGACAGTAACTCCTCGCCTACGGAAAGCAACAAATAGGATTAAGGATACATGTATCTTCTGGCTGTCACAAAGGGTTTCAAAGCACATCCAAGTCATATCCGAAGTAAAACGTCATCATATTTCCATTTTACAGCTGCAGAAACTGAGGCACTAATCCGTTACTCCTCTTGCTGTAGCTCAAGCAGCTGGTGTATATGGCAGCACCAGGAATGTGGTGCAGGTCTCATTACCTTCTGCTTCACTGACAGAAACATCCTCCTTTTCCAAGGGGAGAGTTCTCCCAGAAAGAGGGAGACGACTTGAGCAAGGAAATAAAGTACACAAAATTCTGTTAAAGCAATATTGGGGATAAGAATTTAGACACCCTATATAGGGGAATTCAAAGCAAGGGTTTCCATAGCAGCGTTGCTTGGCTATATTGTATATACACTGTTTTGCATTGTACTCATGATGTCGAAGGCATATTCTAATATCTGTGTGTGCAATATGTCTGAATCTGAGTTGCTATGAAACTTAAGGCTGAATTACACCACGGAGGCATATTCCTGTTTGGTGCTGAGAGGAAATAATAGATCTAGGTTTTGTTAGGATTTTTCTCCAGAGATAATTTTTCTCAGAAAATTGCTGATTTGCCAAAACTGTTGCTATTTTCGGAAAAACTTGATTCCAGTTTTGTGTTTCATCTTGAAAAAAAAAAAGGAGAAAAGTTTTGAAGCTGTCAAAATTAAGTGTTTCAAGAAGGTAAAACAAAATCTTGCATTTAATTAATTTGGTTGTAGTTTCTAGGTATAATTTTTGAAAACTGTTTTTTTTTAACTTGATCAGATATAGAACAGCTGTTTGAAATTTCTGAAAACCTTGAAGGAATAAAAAGCATTTCCTTTCACATTAATTCTGAAGTGTCCTGGGAGTGGCAGGTGACAAGAGAGCGACTGCATCCCCTGACACCACGTGTGGCTGCCCGGGGTGTTGCAGTGGGAGCAGTTGGACAGGTTTCCCCCTGAGTATCTCTCTGCCTAACTGGTCAGGCAGTTTTAAGGTAGCAAAAAACTCCTGTGCTCAAAAAACTGCTCAAATCTTTAACAAGGCTTAACTTTCTCTAAAACACACCAGTATCACCTGTGTATGATAAGGTTAAGCCTTTGGACCAGGAGGGGTTTGGGTGGGAGTCTCTGTCTCTCACATGCTTAAAAATACCTTCAGCAGATGATGGGATCTCAGTGAGGGGAGAGCCTCTCCCTAATTGATGCCCCACACTAGGGATGATGAGATCTGCCCTTCTCACCTCTGTATGCACAGGGACTCCTGAGTGGCAGCACAGCTCCTCCCTATGCCCACCCCCCTCTGCCCCTCGCTTCCAGCACCTTGTCCATGCTCTGAAGCTCTCTGGGGGAGAAGAAGGAATGTTGCACCCTAGGCTGGAAGAAGTGCTCACGCTCATGGAAAAGCCCTGTGAGTTATTTTGGCATCACTCTTCCTGCTAGCAGCAGTTTCCTCACTGCCAGCATTCCCAAATGTTGGTGTAGCCTGTATGCCAACGTCTCCTTTCTCCCTGCCCCCTCATGTTGCAATTGCTAATTTCTGTGCCTGTGCCTGAAGAGCTGTAGTTTAGACTTGCTTTGCCATGCACTGAAGCCATTCTTGTTTAGGGAAGAAACTGCAAAAGGGGTGTGGGAGAGAGGAAAAAAAAAAGAGAGCTGTTTTTTTCCCTATGTGGCAGTGACGGATGCTGGGTATTAGAGAGAGACAAACTGACAAACATCTGAATGAGTGGAAGAGACTTCTAACCCAAAGGGAGGAGTTGTGGTTTAGGTTAAAGCCACAAAGGAAGTCAAGGAGGTTACCACTTTCCTGTCTGTGGGCAGGAGGTTCTCCTTGTGCTCATTTGAAGGCTTAGCTCTAGCTCATTCCTCCCTAGGAACATACTCATGTGTGTACTTCTTGAAAGGCATTCGAGCTGGTCTCTGATCTTGGGAGTGACAAACATCCCCTTTATACTCAGAAATCAGCAGGAGCTGGGAGCTAAAGAACTGGGAATCACAGTCTAATTTATGGAGCCAGATATTCTAAAGCGTCTTGTTAAGCCACGTGTCTTGTTTGGTGGTAGATGATGTAGTGTATTTCTCTGTGCTTCTTCCTCTTTCTGACTCCACTCAGATTTTTTGTTGTAAATATCTGTACCTCCAGGGCCTGTTGGCTCCCTGCAGGTCTCACTTCTCTCTTGTTCTCCCGTGATTGGCAAATTGCATAGCCATCCTGCCTGGATCTGGCAGTCTCCTGTGCTGATACAGGACAGATTCTGAATGTCATCAGGTTCTCACCAGCATGGCCTGTGATCAGGATTTTCCTTCATTTTCAGTGCATGCTTTTCTTTTAATGGTGCGGAGGCTTGAGCTGTATGTGATCGAAAAGTTTGTTGTCTCGGCTCTGCGGCTTCACTCTTCATCTGCGGGGAGAGAGCGAGGGGTTAACCCTGGTGTGCTGCAGAAGGCATGCCAGGAGGGAGAGGAAAGAATACAGAATTGCTCTTAGAAGAGAGTGAGCCGGTATCTTAATCCAGGCTATCAGCTGGTGACTGCACAGTTAGAACCACTGTCAGTGACAGTGACTTCAGTATGTGCCGCCAGTGCCTTCTGATTACTGTGCAACTGCTGTACATGAAAAGAGCATCTGAAAGGTGCTCCCTGAAGAGCCGTTTCGTGGTCTCTAACCTTCCATTAATGGCTCACCTTAGCCCCTATCCCTGGCCTTGGGATGCAGCAGAGTCATTTCATTTACCAGGTGTGAAAATCATATTTTGCCATGTGAAGATGATTGCTCTCTCAGGTGTATTACAGCGACTGGGGTTGGTTTTTTTGTTTGTTTGGGTTTTTTTAATGCTTTGTTAAAACTACAAGGTATCATTAAAGATTTATATGTGGCAAATGTGTCCTTTTTTGCAGTGTTTCCTTTTAGAGACCTACACAGTATTGATTTCAAGTAGATTTTCCTTCTCTGTTTTAAAACATTTCCTTTGCCTATGGATTTTCAGCATTACTCACTGGAGCTGTGTGCAGTACATTCCCCAGACTATATTACCAAGCCAAAGTCCCTTACTGCTGCTCTTCAGGGGCCACTTCTGAAGCTGGAAAGACCATTCATTTGCTGTGTTCACTCATTCCTGAGCAACTATCCAGCACTGCATCCTGATTACTCCAGGATGTATGCTGTCATCTAACTGAGCCATGGGTCTGCTTCCAGCATGTGCCAGTGGATCCCAGACCTAATCTGGCAACAGCCTTGAGCCATCCCTGCCTTGGAGAGAGCAGTGTTTGTTTGGATGTCTTAAATGTAAAGGAAAACAAGCTGTATGATGGGAAGATGAAGAAACTGGAGTGGTAAACAGCTGAAATTGTAAGGTCATTTGGGTTTGGTATAAGCATTTTATTTGTCAAATGCATCCTTGTGGTCATTAGAGTGGGGAACGGGAGTTTCCTTTTGGAGGGGGCAGAGGACTCAGCAGGGAGGCTGGGAATGCTGGCACAGCACAGATCCTAGAGGAACGAGGTACCACTGCCCTTTCAAGGAGCTGGCTGATGTCCACCAGCCATTGCTGTGCCCCAGGATGAGGCCCTGGGATCCATGTTTTGCTGGTGGGTGAAGGAGCTTGGTGACAGCCAGCTGAGGTGGGGGTTCAGTCTTCTACTGGTGGATTGTATGTGTAAGACTTGGATTCAGACCTTAAAGCATCTGGTTTATGGAATTTGGCTTTGTTTACTGTAGTGTTATAGCCTTAGGGCCACAGAAAGTGCAGCTTTATTGAAATCATTGGAGTTGTGCTTGCTTATGGCAGCAGGGAGCTGGGGACATGTTTTTTTGGAACGTGTTGCCAGGAACATAAACCCTTTTCTTTGGGAGATGCTTTGTAAGGATGACTCAAGTAAGTGCCTGGGAAACATTGTCTTAATGGAAACAAGACATAGAAATGATCAGGTCTCAGAACAATCTTATCTCTTCCCCACATTGGTGACTCTGAGAGTCTACCATCCGAAGGCTCAGTCCTTCTCTCCTTCCTCATTACCACCAAATGTTAGGTTTGAACATCCTATACACCACCAAGAGCAGGAACACCCTGGAGGACACTGCAGTTGCTGCACAGGGGGGAAATAGGGACTTGGAAGACTAAGCCAGCTGACCTGCATGGGACCCAGGCAGGCTGAAGTTGTGTCGCTGGACAGAGCAGCAGCAGTCTTTGTATCTGATTCTTAAGTGGAGTAATTATGTGTGCCTCAGCATTTAAATGTTTACATGAGATTCTTGCTACAGTCTTTGATGCTGGATTCTCATATAAAAGCAATGACCAAAAATACAAGTGGTTCTTAAAGACTGTACACAGAATATTAACTGCATTTCTTGCATGCTGCTGTATAGACTGCTGGCATTCATTTTGTCTCGGTTTGACAGAGAGGACAACAAAAGGTGCAGGTTGTGGGTAGGAGCAGCCTGTGTTGTAAGCAAGTCAAGGCACAGGGAGTGTCCCATCAGAGTTAAGTTGCCAGGGCAGGTCCCCTAAACAGCACCATCTCACATGTTAAATGGATGATCTAAAATACAGTGGAAATAGGGATGGAAAAGAAGCATGCTGTCCTAGGTGTCTCTCAGGACCTGCAAGACAGGTATTGTCAGCAGATGTATTCATGCTGGGGAATAAACTGGTGCGATTTAAAATAAGCCGGCAGATTTTGTGCTCAGATGGACTAGGAACATTCACACAGTCTGTTATTGCAGTTCAGCTGTGAGAGGCCAACACCATTAGTGGAGAGGGACTAGCAAAATGTTTGGGCAGAAGTATGTCCAGTCATGACATCTGTTGCTGAAGTTGTTCACAGTTTGCACCATAAAAGTGCATAAGTAAAAATGCAGAAGAGTGAAGCATTTATATAACCAGGCCGAAACTGTTGATTGCCCTCTAATAATGAAGAGTCCCGTTTTGGTTGGTATCATCCTCTCTTATCTGGGACCCTGCAGATCTGAAAGCTGATGATGCAGAAGAAAGTCAGCACCACACCGATGATAAGCCAAAGTCTAAACTAAGAAGCAAGGGGGAAGATCTGCTTGTTTTCTGTGGAGGGATCTCACTGTTTTATGTAATCTTTACACAGCATCTGTAAATCAGTGACTGGTACTTTTGAAATGTATTTCTTTCATCAAAAGCTATTTGAAACAACAGGTAGCACCTATCCATTCAGTCTAAGCTCCCTTGACATTTTTAAATGACAGATAATGAAAACTGTCTTCATTATAACTCAAGCAATTTCATCAGACTGTCACCAGCAAACAATGGCAAACTAGAGACTGAACAACCCTCAACTCTACTCTCCCAGGTATTTGTGTGAGAGTACCGGGTGTCTTTTTTACAGCTTCTGGGAAATACAAGAGGTGATTTGTCAGCTGGGAAGGGTTCTGCTATGTGAGGCACTAGAGGTCAACAGGAACATGTTAAAATCTGTCTGAAAGCCAGTGGTCAGATCACATAAAAATGGAGCACAAATGTGAGAATGATCATGAGTGGGAGACGTGGCTTTTCTAACCGAGCGCTGAGTTCTGCACTGCCTTCAGTTTATGAATGGATTTGAAGCATGGTGCCAAACAGACCATATTGCAGTTGTCTAATCCTTAGGTGACAGAGGCAGGCATGAGCGTAGGCAGAGCTGCATCCAAGAGGACTCATAAGAACAGCCCAGTCAGCCTGGCATTATTGCTACCTGATCTGCGGGAATCAGTCCAGGCCCTGGATCTGAACTGCCGCAGGGAAACCTAGTTGAAGGAGCAGCTGTTGGGGTATGGTGCTGGCTTATCTTACCCTAACTGTCTCTTCCCAGCCAACTTTGCTGAAGGGTTGCCTGGCCTGAGCATCAGTCACCCAGATCCTTTCCCCCTTTCCCCCTCTCCCCCCCAAACTGATAGCGTTAACCAAGCTACCCCCCACAGTTAGATTAAAGGGAGAGTGAGAGCAGAAGAGGCATTCTGCAATAAAACATCATTTACACGAGATGGCCACAATATGGAAGAGGCTAGCAGGGAGTGAATTATAGGGGTCCAGAAAGAGAGAGGCCGTGGCAGAGAGGGTTATTATTGGAGGACACAGGGAGCAAAATGATGGAGGAAAGGGTTTAGATAAACAGTTATAAAATGGCTGCAGTGGTGTGATCTGGGAGGAAAATCAGTCACTACTTCAGTCACCAGTTTAGGGAGCTGAGTGGTAAATTACAGGCAGGTTAGGACTCCAGGAACATCCATGACCCTGTGAAATGCTGGAGAGAGAAAAGTTGCAGTAACAGTGAGTAAGACTCAGATCTCATCTAACTGAGCATGAGTATCTCAAGGTGAAATAACAGGAGAGGAGGCGGGAATATTGATTTCTGTCTCACAAAACAGACAACAATGCCTACTTTTTCATAGCAAGAGTTTAACCATTCGCTTTAATGGGCCAGTCTGTGGTACAGTGGGGGCTTGGTTTCTTTGTGCTCAGTCTAGAGGGGAATTCATGCTGAAGTTGTTTTTATTTTATTATAGCCTCGAAGGAGACACATGAGCAAAATTTTGCCCTCAAACACCTCTGTGCTGGCTGTAGGGGCAGCTGTAGCCCGTGAGTGTGACCCGTCTGTGTTGTTGCCCTGTTGTGGAGCAGGCGGGTACCCGGAGCAGCTGGATGCTGGAGGAGCAGCACTGGAAGGCACAAAAAGCCCGTTATGCCAAGAGAGCTGTTATGTGTGTTGGCAACAGATGACTTCTGTCTGTCTGAGGGCAGACTTAGCTTCCTTCTATTTATTCTGTGAGAAGGATGCTCCTAATGAGAGGTGCTTTCTTCATCTGGTTATGTCTTTCTCAGAAATACTGCTTTGGGAATGGAATTTTGTTTGCTCGGTTTTACACCATGGAAGTACACACACGTGTGCCCTGGCACTGTGGGGCAGGCAGTGCAGAGAATGTGGCTGTGTGGCTATGCAAGGGGGCATGTCTTGTACCAGGCTCAGCAGGTGGCCGAGTGGAAGCAGGAGGTGAGTTTGGGAATTTTGTGAACTGCTGCCATGTCTGTTCTCATCGATGTTAAAGATGGCCATGCACATACAAAGGGAGTGTAAAGTCATGGCTGAGACTCTTTAAAGGCTCAAGGGTCAAGCATTTCCACAGACAAATTCTCCTGGCAGCACCATAGCACTCGGTGTGTGTTAGCAGTTCCCTGTAAAACATGGGGACAGTGTGGTGGAAACAGTGTTTCTGGGCAATCATTGATTTTGGAGCCTTCTGCATGCCAAAATTTTCCACCTTTGTTTAGTATGAATTCATATTTTTCATGTGTTGCATGAGCATATGTTTCCCCAGATTCTGTTTACCTGATTTCCCTTCTGAATCAGTATCTGTTCTCTCCTTCTTCTTCTCCCTTTTTTTTTAATCATAAGAGATAGAGCTGAGCATTTATCTCTGTGGCTGCATGGTATTTGCCTCATACCTGCTTATTGACTTGAGAGATGACTTCCTAAATAGGGCAAGAACTTCCTGCAACTGGAATGTTAGAATACATGGGATTTGTTCATCACACCAGAGTTTTGATGTGGCATAATGTTTTGAGGGGTGGCAGATCAACAGTAAGGCTCTGTCAAGAGTATTTTAACCATAGGTGCACTCCCATGCTCCAGCCCAAGCTTGATTAAGGCTCAGATTGGATGTTCATGTGAACAGGAAAACACAAGATCAACTGTTTCTCTCTTTCCAGTGCAGACAGGAAAGTGAGAGAAAGGACTTTCTTGCCTGGGTGAGTTTGCCATCATCTGTACACTGTTGCCTTAGGGTGATGTTGTGCAGCCAGTGCTGGTCTGATCCGTCAGCCAGTCTCTTTCCCAGCGCAGCTCTGTGCCCTGTGCAGCCAGCTGGGCAGTAGCCATTGCTGTAAGTGAGCTACAGGTTGTCTTATGCCAGCAGTGGGGACAGAGGTGGGGGGTTGTGTATGTGTGGTTTTGAGAGGGATGTGTGTGAGTGAGTGTGGATCCTGACATTGATATGGAAATATGTGCATTTCCCTCCTCTGTGAAGTCCCACCATGTTGGGGTGCACAGGGACTGTTCACCCAAACCATTTTAAGAATGTTCTCTGGTGGTTTTTGCAGAACTGAGGTTCAGCAAAACTGAGGAGACTCGGGATGATGTCTAATACCAAAAGACACTGAATAAGAAAGAAAGCCACAACAATCTCTCCCCCTCCCCCAGGCCTGATTTCCTAATCTTTTAGGAATGATTTACAATAAATAAAAGACTTTCTGAAAGAAGGATTTTTTCCCAAGTTAACAATGGATGTTAAACTACCCCTCCCTGTGGCCCTTTCCCATCTCTTTCACATTGTCCAGCTTTAGACTTCATCCTGCAGCAAGATTCATGAAGGCAGCTCCCCTGTGCCCATGCAGAGAGATCACGGCGGTATGCAAACCATAATCACCTGGATTCCTTACAGAAATGGGTTGTTTCCTTTCGAGAAGGCTCATTAGAGCATGCAGCCCTGTAAAACTCAAAGCTGGTAAGAAAATGGTTTCATACAGCCTGATCTCTCTCTTGTCCTGCAGCTTCTCTGATCATCTACACCGGAGCAAAAACACCCAAAACCTAAAGCAAACAAACAAAGCAAAACATCCTCCTAATGGTGTGTGTTCTTCACTTCCAACAGTGATGGTGTTTTACACCCACTTTGCTCAGGTGTGCATGAATGCAGGTCGGGAGGCACTATAGAGAGCAAAGCTCGTAAGGAGTCAGTGGAGCTTCCCTGCTGGAAGGTTATAATTGCACTGAAAGAGGGAAATCTTGCCTCAGCAGACAGGAAATATGTGATGCAATTTAAGCACAGAGTTGCTAGAGATAAAATAGCCCATAAACTGGGAAAGAAAAAATAATGTAGGGAACATTTTGCATGGCCCAAATGTGCCATGTCAAAGCTAATAGCAAGGGATCCTGTGACTGCAGGAGCAGCAGTGTACTGGCTACAGATGCACATGGTGATGACAGCCTTTACCTGCAAGGAGGAGTGCATGTCCCTGATCCTGGGTAAAACATCCTTCTTACTGGTGACGGCTTTTCTCAAGGCAAGGTTTTTAAGTTTTAATGACTGAAAAGGCCCAATCTGCTGTTGCATTTGAGGTGAAACTTGTTTCATGTGGAATGACTGTGTGGTTGGAGAAGATTCTGCTTTAGAGAGTGGATGGTCAGGAGCAGGGTGTAACTTCAGAAGAGGGTAATGCCTCCAGCCTTCACAAGCTAAGGCTCCTTGTCGCCATTTTGCCTTCCCTCAATCCCATCTTCAAAAGTTCCTGTTCCTTAGATGTTTCCACCTCCTCCAGTTGTGCCAGTTCAGCTGCTAGTGGAGATGAAATCTGCATCAGAGCTGGTCTGGCATTAAGGATTTATCCTTGTTAGTAGGGCTTTCAAAAAAAAGTTGGATTGTTTAAGCAGCTCACCTATGAGTGTAGCTACACAAATAGTTTAGCTGGCACAAGTGAGTGGCAGTAACTGAGAGGCACGGCAGGATCCTCTAAAACTGGGTCTGCTGCAGATGGAATAGTGAAACAGAGCCACAGCCCTACACGCTCTCAATGTTATTTGCATGAGTAGCTCCATTGTGCTTCAGTGGAACTCTACTTACACATGTAAAATTAAGTGTTCGCAGGGCTGGGCCCTTAAAGAGAATAAAAGCTGTGATTGGGGTGTGCCATGCTCTGAACCATGTGCAGAAAGTGTCATGCAAATGTATTTAGCTGGCTGGGCTATCTTGTCTGATCTGCCTGCCCCACAGAATTGGAGCTCCTGTGGCAACTTTCCTTAGGATTGGTTTGCTTTAATGGAAGAGGACCCTGCTTCTGAATAGACGGGCTGATCTCCTGTCCTCGCTGCAGACAGGGAGCTGTGAGGAGAGCGCACACAGTGTGGTGAGAGCTGTAATGTTTCCAAGATGTTCTTGGATTTACCAGAGTGTTCTAAAGAGCCGGGACAGCTGGCTTCTCTGGGGCAGCTTTAATGAGGTTGGCCGAGGGAGGGCAAGGCCCCAAAACCAGGGGCTGCTCTCGAGGCTGGCACTGACCGTCCTGCCGTCTGGGGCTCTGCTACCTGAAATCCTGACTTACAACCTGTCTTCGCAGTTAAGATCATTTGGGAGTCAGTTGTTGTCAGTTCCCATGGTAAAACCCTTCAAGGACAGCGGGAGGGAGGGATTTCTCAGCTGAGAATTCCTGCCTCGGGAATTCACTGCCGTGGCGGATTCCCAAAGGTGGTGGGTGAAGGAGCAACTTAACTCTTGAGAGTGAAGCAAAACACCTTGATAGCTGCTCTCCGGAGCCCCGAAGAGAGGAAGGAAGAGACTTAAGGCCGTTGGAGGGGAGAGGCTTGGTGTGGTTATTTGAGACCGCTGCCTGCAGAGTTGCACAGTCATTTATAACTGTTTGAAATGTGGGGGGATGGGGTCGGGGGGATGGGAGGGGAGTCGGAGAAACCACAGCATCTGCAAACTAGTAGCATTTTGTGCTCCTTTTCCCCGGTCTGACTCCTCAAGGGACAAGACAGCGAAGTACTGGGTCAGAGGAGGGAGGAGAACAAAAAAGGCAGTCCCGCTATCACCTCGTATTTTATCGCTGCTGTGGCATGTTGTCGGGATTGAAGCACGGGGTAGGATTTTCAGAGGTACCTTTGGAAAATGGAAGTTGGGTGCCTGGCTTCCTCAGGCTCTCCCTAGAAAAATCCCAGCCTCTACTGCCCAGGGGAAACAAACCTCCTTTTAAGCAAACCACGGGTTCTTGGATTCGGTGAGAGCGAGACTGGGTCTTCTGTCGGAGGCACTGTGAGGCACATCTCTTCCTTTCACCATGGATGGCTACCTGGCTGGTCTGCTCTGCACAGCCGCTGCTGTGGCAGCCTTTCCTGGGCTCAGCCCACGGGTGTGGGATGCGTCAAGGAGAGGAGCAGTAGTGGGTGTTACATTTTGTGGCCCGTATCAGTGTAAAAACAGAGGAGGTTTGTACATCAGGTATAAAAGGGTTTGTGGAACCGACGGCAGCAAAGATGGTGGTTCCAGCGGAGCCGATCAGTTGGGTTTCACAGCCAACACTTCAGCTGTAGAAGGCGCTGCCGGGATCACTGGAAAGGTGCAGGTGGGGCTGGTGTCAGTAATCGTTATCGTGGCCAGTCTTCGCGAACGAAGATTTGGGAAAGGTCTTTTTACCTTTCAAGCCTGCGCAATGGATTTTTTAG
>JAWWLV010000001.1:5745752-5789294 GCA_035041135.1 Platyrinchus mystaceus
AGGAGGGAGCGGGGTGGGCGGGAGCGGGGAGGAGGGGGGAGCGGGCGCGAGGGGCTGCGCTGGGCGGTACCAAGTGCGCGGGGCGCGGGGGGGGAGGCGCCGCCGCCGGCGGACAATGGAGCCTGTGTGTGTGTGTGTGCGGGAGGGGGACGGAGCCGCCGCGCCGCCCCCGCCGGCCCCGCGCTGAGCGCCGTGAGTGCGGGCGGGGAGCCCGGCACCGGCACCCGCACCGCCCGCACGGAGCGCGGGAGTTACGGGGGGTGGTGGTGGGGTGGGGGGGAGAGACGGGGGGTGCCCCGGAGGAGCGGGAGAGGGGGAGAGATCGGGGGTGCCCCGGGGGATGCGCTGCGTGGAGGGATGTGTGGGAAGCAGGGAATGTGCTCCATGGGATGTGTGTGGGGAGCGTGGGATGTGCTGGGAGATGGGCTCCGTGGAGGGGTCTGTGGGGAGCGCGGGGTGCTCCAGGAGCTGTGCCCCATGAGGTGTGTGGAGAGCAGGGAATGTGCTCCATGGGATGTTTGGGGAGCCATGGGATGCTCTAGCAGCTCTGTTCCGTGGGGTGTGTGGGGAGCAGGGGACGGGCTCCATGGAGGGGTGTGTGGGGAGCAGGGAATGTGTTCCATGGGATGTGTGGGGAGCAGGGGATGCGCTTCATGGAGGGACGTGTGGGGAACAGGGAATGTGTTCCGTGGGATGTGTGGGGAGCAGGGGATGTGCTCCACGGAGGAATCAATGGGGAGCAGGGAATGCTCCAGGAGGTGTGCTCCATGAGGTGTGTGGGGAGCATGTGATGTGCTGAGAGCTGTGCTCCATGGAGGAAAGTGTGGGAAGCATGGGATGTGCTGGGAGCTGTGCTCCTTGGAGGGATGTGTGGGGTGCAGGGGGTGTGTTCCATGGGACCCCCTTCCGGTTTTTCCAACCCCCCTGCGCCCCCGGAGCAAGGGATGTGCTCCATAGAGGGATGGGTGAAAAGCAGGGAGTGCTCCAGGAGCTGTACCCCATGAGATGTGTGGGGAGCAGGGGATGCTTGGGAGCTGTGCTCCATGGAGGGATCTGTGGGGTGCAGGGGTTGTGCTCCGTGGCATGTGTGGGGAGCACGGGGTACCTGGGAGCTGTGTTTTGTGGAGGAATGTGTGAAGTGCATGAGATGCTCTTGGAGCTGTGCTCCATGGGATGTTTGGGGTGCAGAGGATGCCCTGGGAGCTGTGTTCCATGGAGGCATGAGTGGGGCACAGGGAATACTCTTGGGGCTGTGCTCCATGGGATGACTGGGGTGCTTTGGCATACACAGGGGAGCCCTGGAGGCTGTGTCCTGTGGAGGGGCACATGGAATGCTCTGCCCTGCATTGTGGTGCAGGGGATGCCCTGGGGGCTGTGCTGTATGGAGGAATGTATGGGATGCTCCTACTTGCAGGGGATGCCAGAGAGGGTTTTCCGTGGGAGAGGGTGTGGGGGTTGTCCTGGGTTGCAGTGTGGTGCGTGGGATGCCCCAAGAGCTGTGCTTCGTGGAGGGATGTGTGGGGTGCTCTGAAGTCTGTGGGGTGCCCTTGGGGCTGTGCCGTGGAAGAGGACAGTGTTGGGTGGATTAGAGAGGTGGCTCTGGGATTCCAATCCCAATGAGGGGCTGCAGCACCAGGGCTGGGCTGTTGGATTGGGAGTGAGAAGTGTCCTAGGAGAAAGAAGCTGGAGTAAGTGGGGTGGGAGCTGCTTGTGTGAACTCTGCGGTGGAGCTGGAGCGGGGGACTGGGGCACAGAAGTCTGTGGAAGGGATGTAGGGATTGGAATAAAAGGTGGAAAACGCAGTGGTGGGGTGGGAGATGGTGTGTGGGACATCAGATCATCTGGGATGTGTTGTGAGGAAGGGATAGGTGGCTTTGTTGCAGGAAGAACCAGAATATGGGTGTCTGCAGGAAAAAAGGAAGAGGTGGATGAAGCAATGTGGAGTATGAGGTCTGCTGGGGAGAACTGAGTTGATACATGAGGGGATGGATGTAGTGATGAAAGGATGTGAGGAGCTGAGACTTGAGTCATTTGGAGAAGGGGATATGGGAGTGGGATTGTGGTATGGGGAGGCATTGAGAGCCAGAATATGGGGTGGGCAGGAAGTGCTTTCAGCATGGGGGAGGTGGTGCAAGTGGTCATGAGGGAAACTGTAGGGTTCCAGAGCTGGGAAAGCACTGTAGGTAGTTTAGGAGAGCAGGATTCCAGGGAAGTTTAGCATGTAGTGTTGAACTGGTATGTGGGATAGCTGTGCAAGAGGAGTTTGTGGGATACTAAGAGTGTGGGAGGGGATCTTGTATATCGGGACTGTGGGGAAGAGCAGTATCAAACAAGGCAGGGGCAGTGTTTTTATTTGGAAGTATTCCTGCTAGGTAGAGGAGAGGCATTTTGTGTGTGTGTGTGTGAGGCAGTCTGTGCCCTGGCTGGCTGCCGAGGGGGATCAGAAAGGCTAAATCTGTAGAAACACTGCAAGTTCATGAGGTCAAGGGTTGGATGATGAGGAACAAATGAACACTGAAGACCCCAAATACTCAGGGAAATGATGAGACGGGTAGATGCGGGAAGGCAACGAGGCTCCATTTGTAAGATGAACAAGAGCACTCTGGTTTTTTGTGTAGTCCAGCTTTCTGTTCCTGAGGTCTCAGTGTAGGTGTTGGAATGATGGGACCAGAAAGGCCTCTGTGGAAGGTGGATGTTGCTCACAGAGGGGAGACAAAGCGTGAGGACACAGATGGGAGGAATCCGATGTGACAGTCAACTGTGGGTTGCTATTTGGGTATAAAAAATAAGGGTGGGATGATTATATGATTAGTGGCTTGCTAGTAAACGACATGAGAAATCAGGGATCTGTCATGCAGCAAAGAAAGAAAGTATGAAAGAAGTGTTAGTAGGTTGTGGAATGGTTCAAAGCCCACCAATGTGAAAGAGAAGATGCTTTTACTCTCCAGATGCCAAACCTAACTTGGACTCTGAAACTGGTCTGGAAATGACCATGAACCTCACTTTCTGGGAGAGGAACATCAAGTCTTGTAGCTCTTACCTGGTAAAGTAACACCACCTTGGTCCAGGCAGAGAAGAAAGGGTTGTGCCAGGTCAAGTTTGTCTCATAAAGCCTCCCTGTTGGTGACTTGTTCTGCTGTCAAAACACAGTTTGAGGAAGTGGGGGAGACAGTTATTCCAGTTTTTAGGGGTTCCAGTAACGTTTTTTTCCTTTAAAGTGTTTTGTCCTTGATTTCTCTGTGAAAAGCCCACACAGACATAATAGGATGCTCTAAGCATCCTTAAATGCATCAAGCTTTAAAAGCATGAAGAAAAATATTGATGTAGATTTTTTTTCTGCTGTTTTGTTGCGTCGTTTGGTTAGTGATTGTTCAAAATATTTCAAAACCAAATGTTGAAAAGCTAGGCAAGGCATTACATTAAATAAAAACGTATGAAATGAAACAATTAACGTACCTAAACAGCTTTATTCCCGCTTCTTTTTGTTTACCTCTCTGCTGCTTTATGTGAGGTCTCGTCATGCCCGATTTCTGCCTGCAGTGGGGTGTTACAGTTGTTGGAGTGGTGAAGTTGTGTGTTCATCCTGTGGCAGTGGAGCTGTGCTCACAGAAGTGCACATGCCTGCATCCCATAGCAGAAGGATCTGCTCTCTCCCCTGAATTACAAGGGCTGCTTTGGTGAGGTTTTATAGCCGTTTTGCACAAGTTGGCACGATGGCTTTGTTGTGCGGTTTGGATTTTTTTTTTCTTTTAACAGTGATCTCCAAAGAGATTATTTTTAATGAATGTGTCCTTTTTTTCTTAGAGCATAAGAGTGGCTCAAGGGCTCATATTCTTTCCCTGTCTCCCTTGCTGGCCTCTCCTCAAACAACAAAAGAAAGGCATCTTTCTTTTTTTAACTTGAAGTTAGCAACGATGTCAGTTTTGGGATTTGGCAATTTTCTCAGTGGGGCGAGTGCGTTTTTGGTGGTTTGTTTTTTTTTTTTAATCTGGTTTTTTTTGGGTCGGGTTTTTATTGTAGAGAGGGGTCTGGGAATGTTGGGTCTCACTGCACTTGTGTGAACTCTTAACACCTTAATTGAAGGGGTGGAGATGCTGAATCACTAACAAAGACCTCCTTTATCCAAAATGTTAATCAATCATTGACGTTAAATAAGTGTGAACAAAACCAAGCAAAAAAAAACCCCACCCTAAACAAGTTTTTGTGTAAGTTCCACTCCCATTCAGCTGCTCATCTTTGGTCAGGTTAGCATTCTTTTGGGGATGTGTTTTGTGCATGTGTACTTGATTTTTGCAATGTTTGGTAAAAGTTCTGTTGCTGACTTCCCAGTGTAGTTTTCCCAACACAGATTATTTAGCTCAGAGTTGTAGTAATGATGGTTTGGGAGAAATTGTGATCTCCTCTGGTGTAAGGGAGTAGCTGGACTACAACAGTACCGTTGTTACCATCTTTTTGTAGTTGTTTGTTTTGGGGAGGTGTTTTGCTTTCCTCTCTTGTGATCAGTTAATTTATTTATTGGTCAACACAGTCTTCTGAGATAGGCAGGACCTGAATTTTAATGTGAAAGAAAATAAATAGTTTCTGTTTATGCAGCCAGAAACTTTGTAGATCTCTTCTGTATGTTATGAATACAAAGAGTGTGGACTCTTTTCTTTCTTCCCTGTGTTTCCCCCTTCCTTCCCCCTAATCTTGCATTTCATCTTTACAGTTCGTGGCTTGGATTCATTGTTTTCAGTTAGGGTCAGTCCACAGCCAGAGAAACTGCATTTGTTACAGAATATCCAAATATAGGAACTAAGGCAACTGTAAGGCCAAAATGTTCATATACAACAGCTTTTCTGAGCAGTTTACATGTTTGAGGTGGATAAGAATGGAGTACCTTTGATCCATATTTCCTAGGTATTCAGGCTTGTTGCTCTGTAACATGTTGTCTTTTCATACCTATTTCTACATGTTTATTTCTAGATGTTTTTTTCCTCTGAGTGCCTGACGTGCTCTGTCGACTCTTGCCTTACAAACTGTGCCTATGGCTTAGGAATTTTGTTGGTCTTTTATAAATTCAATAGGAAAAGAAATCAAAACCCAACCAACAACTTTATCCTGTGGAGCAATTTACAGTTAAGTGAGTATTCAAACTAATATCTGTCTTAAATGTGACCTGTGCTGCCTCACAGGGCTTCATCTCTTCTGCTTTCTAGAAGTTTACCAGAATTTCTTCAGAGCAGTGCAGGCAGCCTTCATAAAATCCTTCTAACTAGCTTGCATGGCCTTGGACTTGACAGAAATCCCTGTGCCTGGCTAAGTTCTGTGCTCTGTTTACATAGATATGAAGTCCTTTAACCCAGCAAGTTTTGCTGTGGGCTTAGATTCCTGCTTACAAGCTCTGCTGGAGTCCCTCTAGTCTTCCTGCTGGTAAAGTCAGGGTGTTAACTGAGGTTTTCAGAGTAATTTGTGAATGGAAGGAAGATTTCATTGCTGAGTTTCTGTCCAAGCACTGCCCTGCCTATTGGATTTAAATTATCTTTCCCCCACATACTTGTCTGTTAAGGGTTTTTTTGTTGTGTTTTAGGAGTTTAATAATTTTGGAGCTTGATTTCCTTTGTGGTAGGGACTGTACAAGTCCAGAAGAACAGGAACTTTCTTAATGATTAGGAATTCCTGATAATGTCAAAGAACTTGAACAAAAAAAAAAATCTATCTGTCGGGAAACTTGTGAAGGGTTGCCTTTAAGGCCACTCAGGCTCACAAACACTAGTTAGCAAAACTGGGTGACATTTTAATGTGCTGAATCTAAGTGAACTGTTCCAGTGTTGACTTTTAATTTATATTTTTGAAAAAGCAGTGCTGTGCTTTGTGACTGCACCCTTAGCTGTAGGCCTAGCACTTCTTTCAGTGATAGAGTTGGCTTGCCTTGGTGCTTGCCCGTTTTGACTCTGCACCACCTTGCTGGTGCTGCTGCTGGAGCAGCTGGATGCTGAAAGGATCCAGGAGTTGATCTGGATTATAAGTGGCCTGGCAAAAAAAAAAAAAATATTATACTTAGCCTGCATCCCTTTGCCAAACTGGTTCACTGTTTGGCCACATAAGCGGTTGTTCGGGCACATCAGACAGTGTGGTGTAGGGGTGGAAGTAAATACTGGTAGCAGCAGTTCTTTAAGCTGGCATTGCTGCCAAAAGGAGTGCTCACCTAACTACACCCCAAGAGTCTGCTAGACTTGCTAAATGCTTTTTTTTACACCTGTTTGTTACAGCTTCCCTTGCCTGAGAACAGTTCCCTTCAGCTTACCTTGTTCTTTTTGCCAAAAATCATCTGAACATAGAGGCAAGGTATCAAAAGAGAAACCCTCTTTCAGGAGCTTTAAGCAGGGCAAAAAGAAGGCTATGGTGGTTTAGCTGTGGAAAAGTTTCTGCTGCGTCAAGACTGCCTGATGATACAGAACATGCACTGTAAATTGACTATAGACTATTTAGTGTGGTTGCAATTAAGCAGTGAAACTCATGCTGTGAGAATCATCAGGAGCAAGAATTCAACAAGAGTTAAAAAGCATCAGATGTCTGTAGGAATATGAAGAATATTCAATTATCGTAATCAGTGACAGTAGAAATTTTGGAAGAGGTATTAAGCCTGTGGTCTAAACCTAGTTTTTTATTCTGCTCTAACAGATGTGCTTCTATATTGGGAAAGAGAGGGAGGGAATAGCTTGTTGTGCCTGGGTTTGCTGCAGGGTTCTCACACACTTCTCTGGAAACTTGATTGAGACCAGTGTGTGAGATGTGGCATTCAGCTGCACAGGCTTCTGGTTGGATCATGGTGAACCATCCTGAAATCTGATCTGAGCTACCAAAGTGTGGCTATCGAGAGGCGAACTGCTGCTACCCAACTTTTTACATTTGCTTTACTCCTTCTTCTGGAGTTGTTCTTACCTGCTCTTTGGCAGGGTTGGGTCTGAGCGCTCTGGTTTCGATCTGCTTTGGCAACGCTCATTGAATTTATTTTAAAGACTGCTATGAAATTTTTACTATATCTGAAGAATGAATGTTATCTATTTAGAACAGATAGATGTGCACCAAAATTTCTTGTTTTTCAGACAGACTTAAAAGGAGAGGTGAAATTTTCTTTGTTTGGCCTCTGAGAAGGAGCTTATGGAATAGGGAAGGGAGATGAACAGTGGTGTAAGGTGGTTGGCCCAAATTTTAAAGCCTAGGTAGAATCAATGAAATCCTTTTGAAGGAAGGAATCTGGAAAGTATGCTTTACCAGTTAAATGATTTCTTTCAGAAGAACATTAGACATGATTTCTTTCAGCAAAGCAGGGCTGAGAGGTGGTAGAGCAATGTCCTCTGAGAGCTCACTGAAAATTGGGTGCTGTAGTCCTGAAAACAGTGCTGGTTTTAAGTGCTCCTTAGCAGTCTATGACAAAAAAAGTGCATGATATACACAATAGTTTAGCTACATATGGAATTGAGGGAGAGCTTAATGCTTTCTGTATTGAGTTCAGAGCAGTTGTTCTGGCACAGGTAGCCACACAGCTGCCTGTCCAGCTCCTAGCATTTGCAGTTACTGTGAGCTGGTTGTCATTTTCTCTTGTTCTCCTGGCTGTTGGGCCTCTTAGGAAAGCAGTGCCACTGTGGTTTTGCTCCTTAGCTTTCTGGTGGGGCTGTCTGCATAGCAGCAGGGCAAGGGGGCTTTAAATCACTGGCCTATCTTGTCACCAGATGGTCCCCATGTGCCTGTTGTTGTCCTCTGTGCCTTCTGAACAAAGGGTGCAGATATCTGTTTTACCTTATCGGGGGCAGTTGGGGCCCATGGGCTCTTTTAAAACCAGGTTAGGTTTGATTTGGTGATGAACTTGAGAACAGAGCTTGTGATTTATCTACTCGACCATGTTACTTACGCTCTACAAATTGCTTTAGGTCTGTGAGTCTGCTTGTGTATGTTGTGTCAGGCTATCTTTGCCACCTTTGCAGTGTGTTTAGAGTTGTGAAGACCTGAACAAAAACTCTGGTTTAGTGGTTCACTGATAAAAACACTGGGTAAGAGCAGCACCAGACCATTTTTCAGGTGGCTCAGAGCTCTGCTTTCTGCATTTTGCTAAACTGACTTCTTCAGGTGTCTTGGTATTGCTGTTCCACTGCCTGTGAAATGGCAGTGTTTTATCTATGTACCAATCTGGATTTGTTTGAGGGTTGATTAGAAATGTATTTGCAGTGTAATATAAAACCAGGCTGTAGCCTGTCGAGGTGAGCAGCTTCAACAGTGAGAGCTGTTACAATGGAGAGTTTAGGGCAGTCCTGTGTATGGAGAAACTCTTCTCAGAACTTTTTCTAGTGGAACGGAAGTTTTCCACCACATTTTATATGTATGTGTGAGAAAGGAGTAAAGGACTTCAAGCCAAAATGACTTGACGGCTTGTTAGCAGGAAAACACTTTCTTCTGTCTCTTAAAAAAAATAAATATACATATATGTATATATATATATATATGTATGTATAAATATAAATTTTAACCTTCTTGTGGTTGGGGATATAAGGTTGAAACTGTCAGGCAAATAGCCACCATCCAGCAGAAATGCCTATGAATGCTCTGGTGGAAGCTAGCTTTGATTTGACAGTTATGAGTCTTTGAAAGTAGCGCTGTGTTTATACAGCACAGTAAATACTTTGAAGTGCGTTAGGCTTTGCTGTACATGCGTGGCTAACTAGAAGAATATTAAATGCCTACATCTCGTGTTGAGTGAGGGAGGATCCTGCAGCAATTGGAATTGCATGCTCCTCGTACTTTTATAAGATCACGTCAAAGCAGTAGATTTGATAATAGACCTGATTATACAATTGCTTAATTTCTTGTCAAAATAACATTTTTTACATGCGGTGTTCTGAGATCTTTGAGGTGACCTCATGTTATTTATCAAATGTCAGTGTTTCACCCCAGCAGCTTTGATATAATCATGTAGCATCGTGGAGTACTGTGTACATGCAGTCTTTGCTTGCTGGGTTCTTTGAAGTGCCTTACTCCTCAGAAGAGTCATTGCTGTGTGGAAGATCCTACATTTAAGGACGAGGAAACCAGTATTGGAGGCACTGCAATGCACGGCTAAAGGTCGTGCTACATCTCACGTGCCTAATGTGGGTCTAAAAGCAAAGAAGTGAGAGGTTCATTGCACCCCCTGACACTCACCTTAGCAGTAAGCTGCAGGGGATATAGTAACCCTCCAGCTCTGTCCCTGTGGGAATGGCAGCTTTGTGGTGCTGAGCTCCCAAGGTGCTAAAGAGCAGCAGGAGGAGAAGAGCAAGAGGGATGGCTGGTGGTGACAGCCCTGAAGGAAAACTGGTCCGACAGGCAGTGCTGGAAGGTAGTGATGCTCAGGGGAGCCTTGAAAAACTGCTAATTTGGGATGAGAGAGACCAAATGCCTGTAAAGGTGAAGGTAAAAATGGAGGAAGGTGTGTGGGTCGCCCCCAGTGACTCCGATGGGCATCGTGTGTCATGTCCCCTTGCAGCATACCAGGGATTTGCTGCTTGCTTTGCGCTGGGTTTCCGTCAGAGCAGCTCTGTCCCGTACTGAGCCATCCCAGCCTCACTTAGCTCATGAAAACTGACAAGATTGCAGCCCAAGGAGTTATGCCTGAGGATTGCTTCTTATCTTTCATTCAGGAAGCCTGTTAAAGGGATGCTGAAGGGAAAGGGAAAAGCCCTTTTTTTTTTTTTCCCCAGGCTGAACTGATAGGTGACTTGTTTCTCCCAAGCCTTCTGCTTAAGCAGTGTGGTGTTACTACTTGTTGAAGAACAAACTGGTGTCTCCTCAGTCCTGTCTTCCCATCCATTATTTCAGCTTATGTCCCCCCCACTCCCTTCCCATAGATTAGTTTCTAGATAATGGGCTGCTGGAAAGCTTGATACAGGTGTCTTTTACCCATGGATGTTCATGCAGATGTCCCTGTTTAAATTAATTCTTGAAAAAATAAACCTAGAGAAGTAAGGGAGAAAAGAGTGCCTCTGCCTCTGAACACATTGCCGAACTCCTGAAAAGTAGATGAAATTTTGACAGAAGCCAAAGCAATGAAAGCAGCCTGTGGACAACTCTTATCATTGTCCACTGGATATGCAATGCTGACTGATGCTGAGGCTGTTAACTGCTAACACAATGTGCAAAGCCTGTCATATATTAGGGAAATATTGTTAAAACATTTCTTGAAAAATCCCTTATTGCTTGAGCTGTTGATCTTTACCGGTGTTAAGAACAGTCAGAACTGCAGGGCAGACGGGCTGCTGCTCAGGCAAGTGACACCCCACGTAAGGTGTTTAAAACTCCAGCTGTAAAGTACATAGACTGCTCCCAGCATTGCTAACAGAGGTGGAGCTGAACTGGTGCTGGCAGCTGTGCAGGAGCGCTGAGCTGAGGTCAGTGTGACGTTGTGACGCGCTGCGGGGTGCGCGACGGCGTCCCCAACGCCCTGGCAGCAGCCTGGCTGACCTGCAAATGCCACTGCTGCTGGAGAGGCTGAGATGGCATGAACACCAAGGGGAAGCGCTCGTATAACATTCCTGTACCCAAGCAGATAGTTGTAGCTTAGGCTTTGAGTTTTTTTGTTTTGTTTTGTTTTTTAAGGATTTTTCTTTTTGGCGTTTTCCCCCAGACTGATTTCTGGAACTGTGTCAGAATGTGCCAAGAGCTTGTTTGAGTCCCAGGTGGACCAAGTAGTTTGAGTGTTTTCTACACAATAGCAGCTGGGAAATTGAAAGGCTCTTCGTGTCTGTCTCTGCACACCTTGGATCTGCTCACCAGCATCTATAAGTGTCTGTCTCCTCCATTACTTTGCGGAAGGAGTCGTATGGAGTCAGAAGCTGTCTAGGACAGTCATCATCCCCACTGGATTAATAATGCACTGAAGTGTTGTTTGATGCACTGAAAAAAGGTTTAAGGGCCATGTAGTTGTCTGTTTGACAAAAAGTGTTAGTGTTACTCACAGCTCTCAAAAGTGATGCTTATGAGAGTTGTGGGCAATGTGTTTGTTGCAAAAGCCTATTTTAGAATGATTTTTTTTTTTAAAGTACCTAAAAATACTAATTACTTATATAGTATTATACTACTATAATAATTACTTATGCTTCGTGGCTACTGTTGGTTATCCATGTGCTTGTCAGCAGGAGGAAGGAAGTGAATAGTTGCTAGAGATACCATTTTCTGAGAGAAGGGGATGGTTACATGAGAAATGTGACAAAACACTTAATTCCCTGAGCCTTTGGGTTTGTATTGTGTTTTGTCAGTGATTGTTTTGACTATACATTTTAAGGATGGAGACCAAAAGGTTGAATTTTCTGTGGCCATTGCTGTTCTGGATGGACTTCAGGAGAGATTGATTCTTTGGGAGATGTCCATGTGTGTGGTGATAGGACTTGGAGGGGGAATTATGGGAGGAGGGGCGTCTGTACTGTCTGACTTTAGATATGGACAGGCACAGGTAGGCTCAGCAGGGCTATGTTGTATGACCACACATACTTTATTTGCACAAGGGTGATTAAGTATATTCTTCCAGTTTCTGTGAGGCTTATTCTGTGGTTCTAAATTCTTACATTAAGTTGAGCTAGTCAGAGGAACTCCTCTCCCATGTAATGGCATAGAATCTTGCATGACCTTTCCACGTCAATGTGCTTGTAGGTCTTCAGGGTGCTAATTTTAAGTGAGCTTGTCTTTGCTCAGCCCCTTCCTCTGTGCTTCAGGGCTGGAGGTAGCTGTAGGCAATAACCTACTCATTTAGAGTTTAACAGAGTGGTGTGTAGTCACCATGTGTACAGGAGAAGGTGTTTTCTCTGTGGAGGTTGTGTAGTCCCCACATTAATGTAGCAAAATAACTTTAGGTGACGAGTTCTTTATTATTCTGTTGCTTGAGAGTCATTTCCGGTGCAAGACTGTGAACAGAGAGGTAATACTGGGCAGACTTTGGAAAAGCAGTGATTTCTCTGATGTGGATAAGTGGAACATTTTGTGAAACTGAAGACTTTGTGTATGCCATAACTTTTTATTGCCAAGACATTAAAATAGGAAAGTCCACACTGCTTCAGAATAAGTTAGGACCATCTAGAAATTGATGACTGGCTGTGAGTTGCTGTCTACTCAGTTTAGATGGACAAATTATCTCTTGATGTTGAGAAAATAATTTATAAGTAAGGGGGATTTGTGGCTTACTAGAGAATGATAAAACATGGAATTTTTCACAAATCATCAGCTGTTTAGGGTAGAATATGGTCCATGTGCCGTATGAGGTGACCCTGGTGCAAGTGGCCCCTTGCCTTTCTGGTAGAAGCATGTCAGCTGAAAGTCTGATGTGTGATAATTTGTGTAGTTTGGTTAAGGGCTGAGGTCTGCAAACCCTGCAGTGGAAAGAGCCGGGGCAGTAGGTAGTCAGGCTGTCTACTGATGGCAGAGCAGAGTTGAGTGGTGTTCAGGTGGCATGTGAATTTATGTGCACATGTGACACTGTGTCTTTAGCCACAGCAATTCTTTAGGTACCCCATGTATTTTCTGCTCTTGTTAAAGAAAAAGGGCAAGGAACCTGGCAGGAGATGGATGCAAGTGTATTTCAACAAGCATAAGTCTGTCCATGCCTGTGACATCAGTCACTGCTGCCTCCTTTGTGCCAGTGAGCATGTGGCCACCTGTCTGGAAGAAGCATGAAAGTTGTCCCTGAAAATTATTCCTATCTTATCTGGAGCCAGTTCTCAGCTGGTTCACAAGTGCTAGCAATGGAAGGGATAGAGTTGGGTAGGCTTAGGCTGGTGGAAGTTGCTTTCCTGGGTCCAACACGGCAGTTGGTGTACAGGAGGTTAAGGTTGCATTTTTGACAGACCTCTTTGAATGCTGGTGGGTCCAGTCCTGTTTGTGTTGCAAGCACGTAGTTTATACACTCCTGGGAAAGGATGAGGAGGACAGTGTTTGCTAAGAGGTAGAAGCAGATTTAAAGATGTGTGTAATAGCCCTTGGTAGGGAGCAATATCTTGGGCTGGTTCAAGGGATTGAAGAGTGTCCTGTGTCCCTCCATCCTCTAATGCCATAGGGAAACGTGTGGGGTGTAGAGTACTCATGTCAATTTATCTATTTGCTTTTACATGATCTTAAGGAGGTCTGACAGCTCAATGAAAGTACTAAATAACCTTTCCCAAGTCCTCCTGTTTCCCAGTTGCTCTCCTTATCAATGAGGTGTGTAATCAAGTACTTCATTAAACAGCAGCTTATTAAAAAGTAACATGCAGTTCAGCTGCAAGGGTGTAAAATAAGCAAATGCTTAACAAATCTGGTAAGTGCAGCACGTGATGAAAACCAGTGGTAGCTCTTGGGTGTAGTGAAGTCACCTTTTGCCAGTGCAGCTGTTCTCCCTCTTATGTGGTTGAATGAGGGTCGGAGAAATAGGATGTGCCCTTCCCAGTAAAATTGTGCTGAAGGAGCATGTTGGCTGATTCATTGCCTTACCCCACCTCTCAGGTCACACGGGGAATCCACTGGTGGATGCTCATGCAGAGGTTTGCTTCCTGGTGGCTGTCAGGATGAGTGGTTGCTCAAATACCTCCTGCTGCTGCTGGTTCTGGTCCCTCCTAAAGCTGCTGCTCTTCCCACAGCAGTCTCTTGCTCCACGCTCTCTTTCCTTGCCCACTCCACTGTCACAGATACAATTCAGGGTGCAAGCTCAGCTTGCTTTCAAAGTTATAATTTGTTTTCTGTAGCAGCAGGTCTCTAGCCTTTCTTCTTCTTCCATGCTGATTTTTGGCTCTCACCAGTCTCAGTCCAGCACAGACTGACAGTCTCAGAAAGGCCATGGGGGAAATAGCAGCGTGCTCTTTCTTGTACACAGAGAAAGGTTTCTTGCCTTTAATGTTTCATGTCACAGTAAGGCCATGAGTCTGATACTTTTATCTACTTGGTATGCCTTTATTTCATCTCTCCACATTCTCCTTCTCAAAGAGGGGGAGAAAAGACTGAAGTGAATCAGTGATATCTGCAGCTGTTCCTGCTGGAGCAGCCATAATGCTGTACACCTCCAGGTACTTGACCGCTTATCACCACCAAGCTTCTGCAGCTTAAAGGCCTAAAGTAGGAATAAGTCAGTTTAAATGGTTTCGTTAACCTTCTGTTTGCAGTGCAGTAATATGGTGGCTGGTTTGTAGTACAGGGGTGGTTCATGAATACTTAACTGAAAGGTGAACCAAGATGTGCATTTGCATTTGGTTGGTTACCCTGTGGTAGCTGCTTGTGTAGTGCTCTCAGCCTTTTGCTCTCAAAATCACTGTGGAGCAAGCTGTCTTGTTCTGGCTGTGGACTAAGACCACGCAGGTGAGCAGCAGAGATGGGACAGTAGGGGATGGAATTACATTGCAGGAACTGGGTAGCCTAAAAGATGGATGGTGCCCCTCTTGCAGGCCTGAGCTGTGGTCTGTAATGCAGCCCTGCACCAGTTCTTTGCCAAGCTGGGATTGAGTGTTTCAAAGCAACAGAGCTCTGGTCATTGTTTGCGGTAGCTTTTGCCCATCCTGATGTGTGCGGGTGTTCACATGTTTTCCTCTTCAAGGGAAAAAGTGATTTCTGTCGCTGCTTTGGTAGAGGTGTGTCAGTATTGGCACTGGCATGGCTTAGCCTGTATTGTTTCGTTGGGTGGGGTGGGGGAAAGGGGAGAGGAGATATAACTGGGTAATTGGATTCAGGGATGATTGTGCTGCTGTGGTAGGTTTTACTGGATGAAGCAGCTTGTTGCGATAGGTGTTTGTTTCAGCTCCTGTCTGCAGGTGTGACTTGGCCAGATAAGGATGGTCTATCACGTTGATGATTTCATTGTTTGATTTGGCTGGACTGGGTGGAGAATGTAACTGCATTGTTTGGGCCTACCTTTGTAGTTTGGTTCTGTGAAGTGGATTACATGGCAGTGCATTGCTACATTATTAAGGTGAAGCTGCAGCAGATAATAGTTGGAGAATGTTGGAGGCAAGAGAATATGCACAGGGTTTCACAATGCGTAAGTAATTGAGCCTTCAGCTCCAGCATTTCTGTTGGGAGATCTGGTCAGCAGAATGCATTGGGATTACACAGAAAACCTCTGGTAGTGATTTCAGTTTGCAGTCATACTTTAACTGCAGGGCTGTCCATGCTGTGTAAATAGCTGAGAGTGCTCTGAGAGACCATGCTGGCCCTGACAGTGTGAATGTTGTCTGGATTCATACTGTTCTTGCAGCCTCTACAGTTTTCACAGTGTGTGAGGGAGAAGCTGGCTCCTTTTTTACTGACTTCAGTTTTTCCATTAAGGTATTCCTCAAAGTCTGTGTTCCCTTGTATTACCAAACTTTCAGGCACTTAAACTTACTTTAACATGTGAGTGAGCATTAATTGATGCAGGGCTGTCTGTATTACTGAAAATGTGGCAGATGGGTTCTTGGGCCATGGACTCTTTTGACCTTATAGGAAATAACCACAGTACAAGGTGGGGCCAACCCCTCTATCTTGAGCAGACTTGCAGCATGTCTTACCTGGGAAGGGTTGCCATTGGATCCCCTTCTCCCTGTAGTGTGTACAATGACGTGAAATAGGAGCTATCAGAACAGTAGGTAGTGCTTCCTCCTCCTAAAACCTGCCTGGTTTTCCCCTAGATGTGACTGCCTGGCTCTACCTGATGCTTGATGTTTTTATTTAAACACTGTCTGGCTGTGGAGGAGGCTGTATAAGTGAAGCACAGGGGTTTGGCAGGAGTTGCTGAGCACAAAGTGAGGGGAAGGTGAGCTTTGGAAGAGAGATGGCTGCAGAGAAGGGAAGGTGAGATGTCCAGGCTTTGTGTTAGCTTCTCTAAGCACAGATGAGCTCATGGGAATCGAACTGGTTGAAATGTGGGAGTGCTAAAGCAGGTCTGACCTATTTCTCCTCCATGGGCAGCACGGATCTTCAGATTCTTCCAGTCTGATGGTGGCTTTTTGGGCGCTGACAAATCTTGCCAGTCTGAGCAGAGGCTTCCCCTTGTCGGTGGTTCAGAGCAAGCTTTGATTCCTCTGCTTCTGTGTCTGGATGCATGGAAGGGGTGTACAGCTTGGCTTTGGCTGTGTGTTCTTGTTGGTGAAACTTTTCCTCTCTCTTCTTTTCCAGGTGATTGTTTCTTGTGAGACAAGTGGTTTGCAACTCATGGCCTCCACGATGAGTACTGCCGTGTCGTGACACCAGGGGTCTTGGTAAGCTGCTTGTTGGAAAGGAGAGGACCTATCCCATCTCTACCAATGCACATCCATCTCTTTTATTTGTCTCTATAGTTGAGGTTTGAAGTCATTTTAAGCCATCCAAACTGTAGGCTGCAGCCAAGTGGGGTGAGGCTACGTTTTCACCTGTTCTCACCTCCTCCTTTGAGCTTGCAACGGCACTGATGTGGTTACATGATCAACCAGATCGAGGCGAATCCAGCTGAATAGGGATTTCTGTTGTTTCCCTTGGGTTAGTTCCCAATTCAGATCTTCCCCTGATGTGGTCAGGACAGAGGTGGTGAGAATGAGTAGCCGGTTGAACCATCCCTTTTCCCTGCAGCTGTTGCCTGGCATACCTTAAAGCAATCCTGAAAACACAGCCTTGGATGTAGCTTGCCAAAATGTCTTGAAAAGTGGTTTGACCATTTACTGTCAGTGACCCTACCTCTAATTGTAGAGCAGTGATGAAGGCTTTGCTATGGCAGGCAGACTCCAGCTGCAAAAATACATTTCTCTAGAGCTTTTCCAATATTGAACCCTCGTTTCCCAGCCATACGTATGTTAGGAGTGCATTGAGAAAAATCATGAGACATTCCATTTCACATTATAAAAGATGGTACGTTCCCAGTGTGCAGAAATAAGAAGCTGGGGAAGTTGAGTTGCTGTTGTTCCAGCAATGAATATATTGATGTATCCTTTATAGCTCTCTCTGGCAAGAAGAAATTTAAACTGAGATTGGAAAATACAGTTCCCTTGCAGAGCACATCAGTTCTAATAGATGGAAGATATGTGTATATAGAATAAAAAAGTAGGGTTAAAAAAATGGAAGGTTTCCCCCCCGCCCCCGGGGGAAGCACTTGAAAGTTTGTTGGTGTCAGAAATGCCGTGTAGCCAGTGTGATCCTGATTCTTCATTTCATGTTTTCTCATTGCACTGTGCAAGACTGGGAGTCTGAGACAATTCTCATCTTGTAATAAAAGGTAACGTAATGCATAAATATCCAAATGGAAAAGCAGAGGATGAAACAACTAGAATACTTAAGTTCATCATGCAGGCATCTGTGTCCTCCTGTAAATATCAAGCTCTGCTCCCTTTAATGCTGTTGTGCCTTTTTTTCTTTTTTTTTTTTTCCTTTTTTGTTTTTATCCTGGAATTCACTGTATTTTCAGTCATACCTTCACCTCAAGTGAGGACCCTGAAGTATCACTGAGTTCACTGACTTTTGCAGATATATCAATCGCTTGAAAAGCGGAGTTGGATGCTGTTGATGTTTCAGTTTTGTTGTCAAAACAGACATAGGAGCCAAATTTGCATGCAAAGATGATACAATTTAGATATGTGTGAAGAGATTCTCTCTCATCTTTGATGTGTCTGTATAGCTCCAATTGCAGCATAATAATAATAACAATAGTGATAGGATAAAGCCAACATTGCTCTCAAAATCAGTGGGATAACCAGCTAATAGTCCTGGAGAGGGATGTGGGTCCTCTAGATTGTGTGGCTCAGACTGGAGTTCATCTGATTATGCCTAGTAGGAGGTGTTTAAAATGAGGTATTTATTGCAGAAACATTCCCTGTATTAATAGGTTTGTGCAACACAGTGGAGGTGAGAATAGGGAACAGGGTGACTTCTCTGGCTCATGAGGGAGGCATGTGGTGGGGAGGAGAATTTTTGGAGATGATGCAGAGCTTCATGGAACATGCACTTTGGATCACTATCGTGTTAAAGTACAGCAGTGCAGACTCACTGAAATGCGTAATGGCACAACCTCAGAACTATATAAATTTTGGGAACTGGAAAACCGTGGTGCTCAATATTACAACTTGCTGATAACTCTCCTTGGTGGTCAGAGTGTTTCCTAATCTTCTGGTCTCAGCACACAAACAAGGCAATTTTTGTTTCTGAAATGCAATTTGAACAGTAGTTTCTTCATAAAATTCAAGACATTCCCATTTTGGTAAGATTTATTTTCTTTCATTTGATCTACACAGGAAGAAACTACTTCTTTGGTGCTGAGAAGGAATATCGGGAATATTTACATTTGAATAATATTTAACTAGCAGTGCTTAATACATTAACAATAAATCTTGGTTAGATTCTAAATTAAGTGGATTTGCATCTGAGTAGGTGAGATGAACAGGAGAGATTTTGTTGAAACATAAACAAGACAGAAATTTGTTCCAAAATAATTTAGCCCAAAGCACGTCAACAGTGATGTTCAATAGTTTCCTCCTCCAGAAACAGTTTCAGGAGCCTTACCGCCTGTGTCGTGCATATTGTTTCTTAGAAGCTCAAAAAGTGTCTGTTGGAGTGTGTGTGTGTGTTTTTTAAAAGCCTCAATGGTCTATAGAGTGTTGCTGAGCAAATTTAGATGGGTACTTCTCTAGTGCTTTTTGGCATTTCTAAGTAGATGTGATGAGTGACTAACCCCTGGTGTTTTCAGACTAATCACACATAGCTGGTAGCTTACAGGTGGCCAGGAAGGTGTTTTATTTTTCTCCCTTTGTGTAACCCTTAGCACACATCATTGAACATATGTCTTGGTATATTGGACCAAGGAGACAAAAGATTTAAGATGAGTTTATGTTTCTAAGAAATATCATGTTACAGCCATTCAAAGGGGAATTCTGGATAGCTAACTCATGCTGGGGATTTGCAGTTTTGACTTTCTGCTGACTTGCTGTGAGGTGTCTTTAAGCTGAGCACAGATGTGGAATCAAAGTGTTCAGATACAAGGTGCTTCCCTGTTTTGTTGACTCCAGAATGATGGCCTCAGTGCCTGTAAACTGAATGGCCAGCTAGGGCTGCCTCTGGTCTGAAATACCCATCCATCTGAAAGCTCTTCTCCTATGTCCTCTCGGGAATGGGGGAAAAATTGCCACGTACTGCCTCACACCAGCCACGTTCCTCACTGGTTTTCTGTTCTCTTCTCGTGGGGTAGTTTGCAGGGTGCCCTGGAGATGCGAGACTTCCCCTGGGCAGCAGGAGGCACGTGTCTAGAGAATGCTGGAGCTGCAGGAGGGAAGTGCCCAGTGCAAAACCAGCGAGGAGCCAAGAGAAAAAAGGCAAGCAGACAGCCAGCACTGAGAGGAGCGGGTGGCAGGAAGCGCTTCGACGCTGCCTCTGGCGGCACGATCCCCAGGGGAACCTGACGAGAGCCCATCTGCGTGTGTGTGAGACTGTGAGCTCAGGATTTCTGTCAATGCATTCCAGTAACCCCAAAGTGAGGAACTCCCCATCAGGCAACACACAGAGGTAAGGGGAAGAGCCTGCAGTCAGCTGCTCTGGGTTGGTGCGTGTTGCCGTCCCTGCTCTGTTGCTGGATTAGCTCCGCTGGCCCTCCTTTGTGCTCCCATCAGACCCACCGAGTGCCTGAGCAGTGGCTACACAGTGCTGATGGGTCTCCACGTTTGCAAGGCTCAGGATGAGCTGAAAGCTGTGGATTTTCTATTCCTTGTGCCTTCTTCCCTTCCCATCAGGTGCCTGAACAGGCTATAGGAGAGTAAATATGCGTTTTCTATCTTGATTTCCCCCCCCGCCTTCCCCCTCTTCTAATTACCTGTTTCCCGAGGGGTAGTTGGGCAGCAGAAGGTCTCTCTGCCTGTATTTTCACACAAAATGCTTCCTCTGTATTATTGCCCTGAGCAGCCTGGAGAACTGATCTGCTGAGCACTGGGATCCTCTGCGTCAGTCACCTGCCAGTGCAGCAGGTCAGCATCTGGAAGGGAAAGAATATGGAAGCAAAGCAGCGCCCAGGGACTTAGAATGGTCTGATTGATGGCATTCTTGGGTTTGATTATTTACTCCTAGAGGTCATCTGGAACTTAGGAGTATTTCAAAGGGAGTGCTTCTGAGTCAGATGTCTGTCCTAAGGAGAAAATAGCTTGTGTGAGTCCCACAGTGAGGATGCTAGCAAGCACTGCCTGTTGGAAGTGATAGTGATGATGGGAAAACACAATGCAGAAGATCCAATAGCAATGGAGTAAGTGGAGGGTGAGGAGGAAGGGGTGGCTAATTTGTCTGTAAAACCCAGAGGAGCAAAATATTTTTAGGATGCAAATTGCTGGATGAAAGAAGGAAGGAGAGACTCTGAATCTGCTTTGGCAAATTAAGGAAGCTCCATCTGCCCCATTTTGCAGGAGTGTGCTTGGAGATGGTATCCTTCCTTCTCCTTCCTTATTCAGAGGCAGGTTGTAGCTGGTTTAATTGTTTTCACGGTCAGAGGTTTGTGTTTTCCTGGCAGCTCGCCCCAGTGTATGACGAATGCTGCAGTAATGCTGGGTTTTCCTTGTGCTCCCTGTAGAACTGGATAGGGAGGTGCAAGGGAGGAGGTGGGGGTCTTCTCTGGTCGGAGCTGTAGCACGTGGTTGGGGTCCAGGAGAGTGGTGAGGTGAACTTTATTGTGCCTTGTTTGTTTACTCTGAGCTGGTCTTGGTGTGAGGCGCTTCTCTGTGCACATAGAAACCGTTGTCTTTATTGACAGAAGCTCCAGAGGTGGGTCCTCATGTGACAGCAGTTTCTGGGATCTGGCAGGTCTGTGGTTTGCCCTGGTGCCTTCTTGAGCAATGAGATCCCATCTTGGATAATAACCCTTTCAAGGCATGTTCAGAAAAGCACCTGCATGACTCTAAGCTTGCAGGCATTTTTTATGTGTCAGCAGTTGTCTTAGCTTGCAAGGTGACAGTGGTTTTTTCTGCTACACTCACTCTAATCTGTTCCTACAGGGCTGAATGAATCAATGCTGTGATTTGTCACTATTTTTGTCTTTTTTTTATTTCCCCTCTGTCCCCTGTAGCCCCAAATCAAAGCAGGAGGTGATGGTCCGCCCCCCTACAGTGATGTCCCCGTCTGGCAACCCTCAGCTGGATTCCAAATTTTCCAACCAAGGCAAACAAGGGGGCTCCACCAGCCAATCCCAGCCCTCTCCCTGTGACCCCAAAAGTGGAGGTCACACCCCCAAAGTGCTCCCTGGCCCAGGTGGGAGCATGGGGCTGAAGAATGGGGCTGGAAATGGTGCCAAGGGGAAGGGGAAGAGAGAGAGGAGCATTTCAGCAGACTCCTTTGAACAGAGGGAAGCTGGGACTCCTAATGATGACCCTGAAATCAAAGGTATGCTTGCTAGGATTGGTGTGCAAGTGCAGACAATTCATCTGAATCCTCTGTGAGGTGGAGAATTGCTATGCAAATGTTATTTGTCTAGGGTTCTGTAAGTTCCCTTGATGAAGTCTAAAGGTCTGGAGAGCAGGGGAAGAGGAAAGGTTGTCATAGCTGGCATTGGCATTGGCAAATGTCTTGTTCACTCTCAGTTAGAGAGCAGGCCTGACTGGTGGGAAAGTTCCTTTGTAACTCTGAAACTCCCCCAGAGGATTTGAAAGTACAAATGCAACCTGTTGGTTTCCTTCTGGCCTTTGGCCTTTCAGGAACTGCTCTGTTGTAACAGGTTTTGAACAACATGCAAGTCTGTTTTGTCAACACAGATACGTAACCCGTAGTACCCTGGCTGGTAACACAAGCCAGAGAGTTGGGTTTTCTGTGTTCTGTTCCTGGCTCCAACGTTGCCCCTGTGAGGCAGTGCAAAACCACACTAGATGTGCAGTTGTCTGTCTTTCCCTTGTCCATTTGTTGGGTCACCTGGCTAAGGTGGCTGAAGGGGGAAAAAAAAAAAGTGAAATTTTACAAGTGTTCTCCTTGGAAGCAGACATATTTATATTTGTTCATTTTGATGGGTGATTTTCCTGCTTTTCTACGTGGCCATTAGAGAATTCAAAGGGATCAGCTCTGGGAACTGCCACATGCCTTGAAAAGGGACAAGATGAGCTTTCTCCCAGTGGTGCCTGAAGGGCAGCGTGGCATTAGAGGAAAGATGCATAGTGTAATAGAAGAATTGCCTTTAGTTTTGCTTGAGGAAGAAGTAGGAAATTTCAGAGGAGAAAGAGCTCTGATCAGTTTCCAGAAATGGTTTCCAAAGTGCTCCCAAGGTAGTAATTCCTTTCTTTTCCTCTTTCTCCCCTTCCAGACTGCAATTCTGCTGATCATGTGAAGTCCCAGGAGTCTCAGCACACACCACACTCCATGACTCCTTCAAATGCTTCAGCCCCAAGGTCTTCCACACCTTCCCATGGTCTGACTGCCACTTTGGAACCAGCAAGTGGGCAGAAGACTCCATCCAAAGTGGTTTATGTCTTTTCTACTGAGATGGCCAACAAGTAAGTAGGTAGATGCTTGAATGTCTTCAGGGAACAGGAGTTCTATTTGTGCTCCTTTTTTAAGAGACTGTCAAAAGGGCACCTTCTGCATCAAGTAGCAAAAAGTCATTACTTGTTTTGGGGTTGTTGGAGGGGCTGTAGTGGAGAGTGTTCCTACTTTTTTTTCCTCTGAGAAATGATTGCTTATTGTTCTGAGGAGATTTTTATTTGTTTCTTGCAAATGGTGGTAGATGTTGTTTTGCAATCCGTGCAGTGAGTAGCAGCCAGAATGGGCTAAACTGAGACATGAACCCGTAATGCTGATGAGTTTGTAGATGTAAGCATTTTTCTGTTGCTACTCAGCTGGAGTGAAATACGTGTGGTTAAGTCTTTCTCCCTTGTGCCAGCTGAAAGATAGAAGGGAGGCCAGTTAAGAAAAATTGATTCTTAGCTTCAACTGGATAAGTGCATGTGCCTGTCTGTCTTTGCAGGGCTGCAGAAGCTGTGCTGAAGGGACAGGTGGAAACCATTGTGTCCTTTCATATCCAGAACATCTCAAGCAGCAAGGCGGAACGAAACACTGTACCCTTGGTAGGGAATACCTGCATGTGGGTGGGAAGGGGAAGTGGTCAATGTGCTTGTGTGTGATTCAGAGAGATGGATGGTTATTTACACTCTGGAATAAGTTTCAGGAAGACAGTTTTTGTTCAGACCTTCTGCACATAAATGTCTTGGGTCATCCAAAGAAGAGTTTGAGTCTTGCAGTATTTGGGTAGTGTATTTCCAACCCATTGCTCATGCAGAGCTAGTGCAGAAGAAAGGAGTTCCTGCAGTAATGCCCTGAGCAAAAAAGGTGCTGTTCTGTAATAGTGGCATGAAGACTACCCTTCCCTGCAGAGTTTGGGCTGGTGGGGTTGAGACTGGGCATTTTGTTTGCACTGCTGCTCGTGTGCCAGGGCTGTAGGAAGAGCAGGTGACAATGTGTGGCTTTCTTTTGCAGAACCCCCAGATCACTGCACTTCGGACTGAACCCAAGCCTCTGCCGCCACCCCAGCCCCCCACAGCCCCGGACCAGAACCCTCCCCAGAACGCCAAAATGCAGCCGACCCCACCCGTGTCAGCGCCGGTGTCCAAACCCACTGGCCCCCAGTGTCCCATAGATCAGGACAGTCCCAGCGTGGAAAGCAAAGTGATGTCTGTGGGCAGCCCTGCCAACTCTACCCCGTTGCAGACAGAAGGATTTGGGCAGAGTTCAACCCCCAATAACCGAGCGGTTAGCCCGGTTTCCCAAGGTAGCAATAGCTCAGCTGCAGACCCCAAAGGTCCTCCCCAGCCGGTGTCTGGTGGGGACCCATCCAGTTTGGGCGAGAATCCAGATGGACTGTCCCAGGAGCAGCTGGAGCATCGGGAGCGCTCATTGCAGACCCTGCGAGACATACAGCGCATGCTCTTCCCTGATGAGAAGGAGTTTGCTGGAGGGCAAAGTGGGGGGCCTCCCCCAAATGCTGGGGTGCTGGATGGTCCCCAAAAGAAACCTGAAGGGCCGATACAGGCTATGATGGCTCAATCCCAAAGTTTAGGCAAAGGGTCAGGGTCTCGGACAGATGGAGCGGCTCCATTTGGCCCTCAAGGACACAGGGACATGCCTTTTTCCCCAGATGAAATGGGGCCACCACCAATGAACTCCCAGTCAGGACCCATAGGCCCAGACCACCTGGACCATATGACTCCCGAGCAGGTGGCCTGGCTCAAGCTGCAGCAGGAGTTCTACGAGGAGAAGAGAAGAAAGCAAGAGCAGGTGGTTGTGCAGCAGTGTTCCCTGCAGGACATGATGGTCCACCAGCACGGGCCTCGGGGGGTGGTCCGAGGTCCTCCTCCTCCCTACCAGATGACCCCTGGTGAGGGCTGGGGACCTGGGGGCCCAGAGCCCTTCCCTGAAGGCATGAACATGTCGCACTCTCTGCCTCCCAGGGGCATGGCCCCTCATCCCAACGTGCCCGGGAGCCAGATGCGCCTGCCTGGCTTTGCAGGAATGATGAACCCTGAGATGGAGGGTCCCAGTGTCCCGAATCCTGCCTCACGGCCTGGGCTTTCAGGAGTTAGTTGGCCAGATGACGTGCCAAAAATCCCAGATGGCCGAAACTTCCCTCCTGGCCAGGGTGTCTTCAGTGGCCCTGGCCGAGGGGAGCGGTTTCCCAATCCACAGGGCCTGCCCGAAGAGCTCTACCAGCAGCAGCTGGCTGAGAAACAGATGGGCCTTCCTCCTGGTCTGAACATGGAAGGCATCAGGCCTGGCATGGAGATAAACAGAATGATGCCCTCCCAGAGACACATGGAGCCTGGGAACAACCCCATCTTCCCTCGCATGCCAGTAGAAGGCCCGATGAGCCCTTCCAGGGGGGACTTCCCAAAAGGAATACCTCCACAAATGGCTTCTAGCAGGGAGCTGGAGTTTGGGATGGGCCCTGGCAGCATGAAGGGGGACATGGGCATGAATGTCAGCATGGGCTCCAACCCACCCCTGGTCCCTCAGAAGCTGAGGGAGGCAGGAGTCGGGCCGGAAGAGATGATGAAGCTGCGCCCTGGCGTCTCGGAGATGCTCTCCTCTCAGCAGAAAATGGTGCCGCTGCCGTTTGGGGAGCACCCGCAGCAGGAGTATGGCATGGGTCCCAGGCCTTTCCTTCCCATGTCTCAGGGCCCAGGAGTCGGTCTCCGGAACCTCAGAGAACAGATCGGGCCTGACCAAAGGACTAACAACCGGCTCAGCCACATGCCGCCACTACCTCTCAATCCCACCAGTAACCCCAATAGCCTCAACACTGCTCCCCCTGCGCAGCGCAGCCTCGGCCGCAAGCCCTTGGATATCTCCGCAGCCGGTCAGGTGCATTCGCCAGGAATCAACCCCCTGAAGTCCCCCACGATGCGCCAGGTCCAGTCTCCCATGATGGGGTCTCCTTCGGGGAACCTCAAGTCCCCCCAGACGCCCTCCCAGCTGGCAGGAATGCTCGCGGGCCCCACTGCCGCAGCCGCTGCTGCCTCCATTAAGTCCCCGCCTGTCTTGGGGTCTGCTGCTGCTTCTCCTGTCCACCTCAAGTCTCCGTCTCTCCCCGCACCTTCTCCTGGATGGACTTCATCTCCAAAGCCTCCTTTGCAGAGCCCTGGGATTCCCCCGAACCACAAGGCGTCTCTGACCATGTCTTCCCCAGCCATGCTGGGGAACGTGGAGTCGGGTGAGTGCCGCCTCTGGCAGCCAGATCTGGCGCTTTGGTTCACGTTGGGTCACCCAACATGTGCAGCCAGGGAGGGAGAAGGGTTCTCTCAGCAGGGCAGAGGCTGGATGGCCATTTGCCTGTTGGAGGGGGGGCTATGTGAGTGAAGGGCAAGGGCTTTTCCTCCTATTGTATCTGTGGGTGTGTACTGTGCCTCGCATGAGCTGAGGGCTGATCACTCAGGACATAAAAGGAAAAGCATGGGGTCAAGAGGTGTGAGAAGATGTAGAGGGTTGATGGGAGAAGTCTCTCCTTGGAGGGGTCTGGCTGTTGTAGCTCATGGTGATCGTGGCTTCGTGGAGAAGATCCTGCTTATGTTACAAGAACTCTTTGAGATAAAAAGCTCCTACAAAGACATGCTGAGCACACTTAGCCAGCCCTGTATCTAGGCATGGTTCAGGTATGGTTGGTGCTTTTTAGGTTTACACTGCAGACAGGAAGTTGTGCTTCAGTTTTTCAGGCTTCAAATGCTTTGGAATGATCCGATCACCAACATACAGAGCATTCAGTTGTGTGCCGAGCCGTGCCGTTCCTTGGACCTCAGGCTCCAGGTGCTGGCATGCCTCTGCCCTCACCTTCCCGGAGCTCACCGTGCAGCACACTCACCCCTCTGGGCTGTCCTTCCCGCCCGGGAAATTCTCCCGGCTGGGAGAGAGAGAGAGGAGCCCTTTGCCCACGTTGCCCTCTAGTGCTGCCGCGGGTAACGGCGCGGCGGTGGCCGGAACCGGGATGGGGATTGGGATGTGCCTGCGAGGCTGGTGGCAAGGGATTGCCGGCTGGGTCTGTGCTCGGGAAGGCAGACTGGGTGTTAGTGTCTGCTGAGGCCAGGCCCAGCATGAGCCCAGGTGCCTACGAGTCAAAACCTAGTGCTTTAGTCTGTGCCTTGTGGGTCCCTTCCAACTCAGAATAATCTATGAAATCTGTGTGAAGTGTTGCTTAATGAGTGCTTTTACACACAGCTCTTCCAAAGCGTGAGTGTTTTGACATTGCAGAATTTTTGCGTTCTCTATTCTACTTTCCTTTTTTTGGTTGGGAGGGGCTGAGGAACGTGCCGTGAATTTTCAGTGAGAGCACAACTTCAGTTTAGCATCTTTCCTTCACAGTGGTGTGGGTTTCATGGAATTTGTCAGTGGAAGAACAAAAAGACTGGCAGTGCAGTTACTTCTGGTTTTGGGAGAGCAAAGGATGATGTTAATAGGTACAGAGAATGCTTCTTTAACTGGAATAAGCAGTATATGTATATATACATATATAATATGTATATATGAAATATGTAATGAAATATAAATGGGAAGTTGTAGCTACCTCCTCATGCAGTTTGTCAGAAATATCTGCTACAGCTTTTCTTGTGCTGCCTGTGTCTTTTGTGCTTGCTTGATGCCTCCTAAAGAAAAAGGGAAAGGAGTTGCAGTTGTCATTTGGTGGATGCAGGAACAACTAAATGATTATAGATTTTTGATTTTGATGGCTAACTCTGGTACCTAAGTCTATCTTCGGTGTATGGAAATTGAATAGTAAGATTTTCAGACTAAACTGGTAGTTCTTCATGTGGATTTTTAGAGGCTTAAGATAGTTCCTGTAGAAGTGTTTTCCAGTAGGATAACAGATGTTAAGCAACTTGACCAATAGGCTTATTCTTCTGGTTACTTTTCACAGGCATTGACTAAATTAGTCATGTAAAGTCTTGCAGTAAAAAAGATTTCTAGTTTTTGAGATTTCTAGGGAAAAAGAATTGGATTTAAGGAGAACAGTAAGAAGGATGAAAAATTAAACTTTCTTTCTGTCTTTTCCTGTTTTCCTAAGGTGGTCCACCTCCTTCCACAGTCAGCCAGTCTGCTCCTGTGACTCTCCCTGGAAATCTTCCCTCTAGCAGTCCTTACACAATGCCTCCAGAGCCAACCCTCTCCCAGAATCCCCTCTCCATTATGATGTCCAGGATGTCCAAATTTGCCATGCCGAGCTCTACACCGCTCTATCATGATGCCATCAAAACTGTGGCCAGCTCGGATGATGACTCTCCTCCAGCCCGCTCCCCAAACTTGCCACCTATGAACAGTGTACCAGGTAAGAAAATCAAAGAAACATTAAGCACAAAGTATCAGGCAGTACAGTGAGGGTGATTTTTATGGAAGCTTCATCCAGTGAAGATGGTGAGAGGGGAAAAAACTCGAGAAATATATAGCCATGTGTTGTTCTTGAGGAAGGCAGTTGCAATTCTCTGAAATGTAGAGACGGAAATTCTCCTTGGAACTGTTTGTTTTGGATTTTTTTTTCTGTCCAGAAGCTGTCTGATCAGGAAAACCTTTGTGTATGGGGGAAATTTCCACTGAGATAGACTAGAATTAATTGTGTGAGTGAAGGTTGCTCATGGGAATAAGGGTCAGACTCTTATCCAAAGGAAACCATACCTCCCCTGTATTAAGGCAGTGTCATAGAAGCTTCACTGGTTTTTTTTGTTTGGTTTGGGTTTTTTTTTTTTGACACTGAATCATCAGGTCTTTACTGGGGTTTGTGGATTGCCTTTTTAATGAAAGAGAGTGTTGGAGCACTTTCTGAAAACATAAATCTTCCCATATAGGGAATACGTAATGGCAGGTGACCTCAGCCAGGACTGAGGGAAACTGTCCAGGTCCCTACCTGAAAGAGTTAAAGGAAAAGTAAAATAAAACATTTGGGCTGTCATGGGGGTGAGCATGTTTATATGAGAAAACTAGACCCTGCTGATAGCTTAATGTTCATGGGTATCTATTTAATACAAAAGTAGGCTGTAGTCCCTCCACCCAGTTGAATTAACAGCTGAAAGAAGGAATGAGTGGATGTTTCATGAGAGTGGCAATCGGTAATGAGTTCTTGCTGAGTTTACCTGTAGCTTTGCTGTGTGTTTCATGCAGTAGTGATTGGGGTGGCTGAATGTATCTGGGGAAGCTGGCTAATTGAATAAGTTCATGATGATAACTCATTAACCCCATTGATCGCTGCCTCCTTGTCTTACAAGGGTTACCTGATTTATCACTGCTTGAGTTTTGAGAGGAGATTCGGTCACTTCCCAGTAGACAAGTGTCCATATGCTGATAATCTGTCACAGACATGTTTGTTACTGCCTGCATCATGTAAGCTACCAGGGAGGTAGTAAAGGTGTGGGTTGGATTGAGATCCTACTTATGGAGCAGGCTTTAGTCACTGTTTGACAGGGCGGTAAGAAGCTTAGGGAAGCAGCTATTCAGGTGCCATCAAATTTCTGGTTAAAATAATACTTTTCAGAGCCACTGCTAATGTTTTTTACTAGGGCTGATTTTTCTTTTGATGCATGTGTGCGGACTTGGTAACCTTGCAGAAAGCTCTCTGATAGCTTTATTGATTATTACTGGCTGCTGTCTAAATGTGATTCCTTATTTCTTCTCTAGGAATGGGCATTAATTCTCAGAATCCTCGAATTTCAGGTCCAAACCCAGTGGGTCCAATGCCAACCCTTAGCCCAATGGGAATGACCCAGCCTCTTTCCCATAACAACCAGATGCCCTCTCCAAATGCTATGGGACCCAATATACCTCCTCATGGGGTCCCCGTGGGACCTGGCCTGATGTCACACAACCCGATGATGGGGCACAGTTCCCAGGAGTCTCCAATGGTACCTCAAGGACGCCTGGGCTTCCCACAGGGGTTCCCTCCCGTACAGTCCCCTCCACAGCAGGTGCCATTTCCACACAACGGGCCCAGCGGTGGACAAGGCAACTTCCCAGCAGGAATGGGCTTCCACGGAGAAGGACCTCTGGGGCGTCCTACCAACCTGCCCCAAAGTTCGACAGATCCAGCACTTTGCAAGACTGGAGGCCCTGGCGGTCCAGACTCCTTCACTGTTCTTGGAAACAATATGCCTTCGGTTTTCACTGATCCAGAGCTGCAGGAGGTGATCCGCCCTGGAGCCACGGGAATACCCGAGTTTGACCTGTCCAGGATTATCCCGTCGGAGAAACCTAGCCAGACACTCCAGTATTTCCCTCGTGGGGAGGTGCCGGGCCGCAAGCAGCCGCAGGGTCCCGGGCCTGGCTTCTCCCACATGCAGGGGATGATCGGAGAGCAGACCCCGAGGATGGGACTAACGCTGCCTGGCATGGGGGGCCCTGGGCCGGTGGGAACTCCAGATATCCCCCTTGGGACGGCTCCGTCCATGCCGGGCCACAACCCAATGAGGCCGCCGGCCTTCCTGCAGCAGGGCATGATGGGGCCGCACCACCGCATGATGTCACCAGCACAGCCAGCCATGCCCGGCCAGCCCGCCCTCATGAGCAACCCCGTGGCCGCCGTGGGCATGATCCCGGGCAAGGACCGAGCCCCCGCCGGGCTGTACAGCCACCCGGGCCCCGTGGGGTCGCCCGGGATGATGATGTCAATGCAGGGCATGATGGGACCCCAACAAAACATCATGATTCCCCCCCAGATGAGGCCCCGAGGTATGGCTGCTGACGTTGGCATGGGAGGATTTAGCCAAGGCCCTGGAAACCCAGGGAACATGATGTTTTAAGCTGCTACCATAAGACTGGATGTTCTGATCCTTGTCAAGATGAGATTCCAAGTCCTGAGGGCTTTTTTGGGAGCTTCAGGAGTACAGTTTGGCCATGCAATAGGTGAAAAGAGACCAGAGGATGCTTTGGGAAATCTCGAATGTATGGAATTACCTGAAAAAAAAAAATTATTCATTTAAACAGGTTGTGTTTTTTTTAAGATTTATTTTTTAAAAATTATTTTTGTGGACTTGGGTATCCCGTGACGGCACCTGCTTTGAGAATCTGTAGCTGTATTTTGAGAATTGCCATTTGTCACAAGTTGCACCATTCTCTGTATGTTTACGTCCTTTGGACTGGCTTCTCCCAGGACTCTCGGTTATTTTTGGGGTTTTTTGTGTACTGTACTATATTGTAAAAGGGATTTTAGCAGAGACTTTAGTCTTTGGGGTGAGAGGAGAATGGGATTCTAGGCTGTTTACTTTAGGTGGAGAATCCATCTTCAGAACTTCGGACTATTTTCCTTCAACTCCAATGTATAGAAAAACCAAACTACGACCTCAGAGCAGAGTATTAATGAAAAGCACAAAAAGGAACTTAAGTTCAGTGAGGGGAATCTTTTAAAAGAAAATAAATAATAAGTTAAGGACATATTTTTCAAATTATGGCGTGCTGTCCAGCACCTTCTGTCTCTCCCTCCCACTCTTTATTAAATAGGCTTCTCTCTCTCCGTCCCCTTCTGTCTCCTCCTATGGCAGCTGCAATACATTGTGTTATTTTGGGGAGTAAATCTAGGAGAGCCTCTCCTCACGTGGGGACTCTTCCCACTTCTAGGAAGGGGCTGGACTTGGACACTGTTACATCCTACAGTAGTCTCTCTCACTGTTTCCTATTCTCCTTTTCTTAGAAACCCCAAGTGATTTTATTAATGTGGGAGTGGAACAGACACTAAAAGTTACCCAGGATTTTTTTTGTGGTTATTTTTTTTTCCTCCCCAGCGTAAAACGTTCTGTGTAACCTCCATTAAATTTGGTACAAAACCACTCGCCAGGGCTGTGGTGTCAGAAAAATAAAATATATTGTTTCTTACAAAAATGAACTGTCTTCTTTATCCAGTCCAGTTGTTTCTGTGTACATCAAACAGCTGGCCAGATGACTGTTTGCTCTTCCTTATGGTCACAGTGAGACGAGGCCAGGTGGGTTAAGCTTTGGCAGCTCCTAAAAGTCTGGTCTGTAGGCAGCTGCATGCTTCTTGCAGGGCAATTCTGTTCACTTTATCCTGAGCTTATTTCCTCTTGGAAAGAGGTCTTGTATCAGAACACCCCAGGGACAATAGTTACAGACTTCCTCAATTTGTTGAGGGTCAAGGAATAGATGAAACTCGTTGTCTCCGTCACTTCCTCATGGGCAGTGTTTGCAGCGCTACAAGGTACGTGGTTTTGAGCTCTCCCTAAGCACAGCAGCGTCTGTCTGCTGAGCTCTGGAGTCCAGTGCTGTGGGGGGCACTGGGGCTGTGTGTCCCTCTGGGGGCTTTAGATTGGGTCAGGTCTCTGACTGCCAGCACTGAGAGCCTGAGATAGTGGGGAAAGGATGAACTTAAATAACAAAGGTGAGATAGAAATTGTCAGCGAGCAGATTTTTATCAAGACAACCCTGCTGAGTAAATTGTTGCTTTGCTGCAGTTCTCATCGATTGCTTCCTAATCCCCTGTCTTTTCAAACTTGCCTTTTGAGACGATTTCATTTTATAGTCTTGCCTATGAGGAGTGAAAGACCGGATGACAAAATCTGGACTGGGAGTTGAGCTTTGCTCCTGGAAAAGACCAGGATAAGCCAGATGTGGATCTGTAGGGCAGGGTGTGGGCTCTGTGGCTGTTCTCTGGTCCCCCAGCACTGTATATGGAGTGTGTAATCTGTTCTTCCTTCCACTTACCATTACTTGAAATTATTTCAATGAGTGTTTCCTCAGAGCGCTGGCCATTAGTGTGAAACATCACGTGGGGAATGAGTATTTTTAACATGCTTGTGTGTGAGAATTTTTTAGAGTTAACTGATCCTTAACAGGTGAAAAAGGAATTCCTCTCAGTGGCTGATTTACCAAACTTTTGTTGCTGGTGTTATAAAATGAGTGGAGCCGTGCACTGTTGGAGGCACGCAAGCCTTGGAGCCTTCTGTTGCCTGCTTCCAAATTCACCTTTGTGCTGTCATGCAAATTTACGATGATTTTGGGTGAGAATTACTCTTTTGACAAAGTGTAGGATGTATGTTGTGGTGCTTCCCTTTGACAAGACAAGGCAGCGTGCCTGAAGCACGGCTTGTCAAGATTTTAGAAAGAGCTGACAATGACACAGTAAGTGTTATTTCTGTAGAGCGGAATTACCTCTTCCTTAAGTGGTTGCACAGCTCCTTTTGAGGACCTTGCACGGGAATTGTCACAATGCAGCCTTTTTAAGTGTTGCCACTTCTGCCACCACTCCTGACTGCTTTTACCATGTTGAACAAAGCAAAGTTCTTGATCGACACAGAAATAACCCAGAGGGTTTTGTTTGTTTGTTTGTTTGTTTTTTTTTAACAGTCTTTCTCAGTGCCTCCTATGCCTGTTGAGGTATTTTGAATAGCAAAGAATTTGAGGTGGCTGTGATTGATTCTAGAAAAATTAGCATAGGGGATTCACTGTTTCAAAGCCACTGGATAGCGAAAGGATACATTTTAAAGATGCTGTGTCATTACAGTTCCTTCTGTGTCTGTCTAACTTACACTGCTGGCATTTGGTATCTTAATGAGATTTTTTTTCTACAGAAAATGCGGAATGTGTGGGTACTCGCGAGTCCACATAGGTGCACTTAACCTCGGTGACTTTGCCTGGTTTGCACCAGCAGATGGACAAGAGATGCTAATCTCAGTCTGGAGATGTAGACTGAACTTGATTGTTTGGCTTTGATTCTACTTCTTCCCTTTTTGCTTTGCAAGTGAAAAAGCTTTCTAGCTGCCAGCCTTGCAGATTCACCTCAGGATCTGTAAGTCAGGTTCTGTTCTCTCCTGCTTATCAATAGTAACTCTGACTCAGCTCTGGTAGTCATGGTGCAGTTGAAGATGGAAAGCGGGGTTGCCATTTTTAGTTTTCTTCCCCTCCCCCTCTTTTTTTTTTTTTTTAACTTTCAAATCATCCTCCTCCACCTTTGTTTGAAAGAATGAAATAGACTTTATTCATACATGCTTGGCTGCTCTTCCTCTCTAGTAACATGGGAGGAAACAGTCTGCTGTTCAGATTATCTCATCCCAGATGGCTGCGCAGCCGGAGTGTGGAGAGACTTAAAAGGTAAACCCAGCAGATGGTGAACTTCTGAAATGCGAAGTAATGCGCCTGCTAAATCAGAAGTTTAAAATATTTGAAATCTGTTTGTTTTAAATTAGTAGACTTGCAGTCAGGTCATCTGTGAAGTACACTGGCAGTTTGAAGCACTGTCCAAATAAACTTAAATTTTCTATCTGTGTCATGGGCCAGCTAATCTACCAAAGAAGACGACAAACAAGTAGCCAGCCTTGTGAGTTTAGTCCTGACCTCCTGGTGGTGTCTAATGGGTCGCATTTTGGACAGACCAGTTCGTGGGGATCTGATCTGCAGCACTCTTGGCTGGGATTCCAATGCTGGTGGTGCTTCTGGTACAATACATGTGTCCTGCCTCAGAGTAGATGTGGGTGCCCGACTCTTCCCGAGGGTAAGTTGCAGTGCAGCATTTTTTGTGCCAGACTGTTGGGACTGTTACAAATACAGTATATGCAGGGCTTAATTTTGTGGAGCTTGATTCGCTATCTGTCTGCTATGCTGGTTTTCACTCAGGTCACAGGAAAGGCTTTGTCTTGGTGGTGGTGCCCTTCTGCACTCTTGAGGGTGGGTGCTTTCCTCGTGCTGCCTTGGCAAGCTGCTGGCTGAAACCTGTTCCCTGTTGTGATACTTCTCGAGGAGAAATGATCCATGTCTGATACAGGCCTGTATTTAGTAGAGTGTACTTCACTGTGTCAATGGGTAGTAATTCTTAACCTAAAAATGGTTAATGATGCAGGAAAAAAAGTGATGCGTGTTTTTTTCTGGGATACTGGGAAATAGTTGATTTCTGGGAATTTTTATTCCACATTCTCAGAAATGCCTCAGCTTTTCCATGCTGTGTTTGCAGTTCAGCACTTCCCACTCACCTGTGCCCTTTGGTATTAAAACTCTTCCACTGTCCAACCAACCCTCTTCTGAAATGATTATTTACACTAGTTGTGGTCAGGAATAAATCCTCTTCCATACTGTGGGCCACAACTACCGTGGAATTGCTCAGTGGGCTGGGCCAATGCATGTCCCAGGCACTCCCACACTGAGGGGAAGGGTAAGGCTGGAGCAGGGCAGAGAGGGCACTGCAGAAACTCTGTAATACAGAGACAGTGATGAAGTAGCCTGTTCCCAGCAGTGCCTTCTTCCTTGCCACTGCCAGGGAGCTGGCCTGCTTTCTTCTGCTGTTACCGAAATGTGTTACTCTGCCTGGAGCGACAGGAGTGTTTTAAGAGTGTGAATGCAGTGTCCTGTAACAATGTTACCTGCAGTAGGACAGCTGGCGATGCCAGGTGCCGTGGGTCTTGGCTGTGTTGAAGTTTTTAACCTGGTTGCTGGTCAGTTTTGCTGGGAGATGCTCCTAGTTATTATTTAAGAGGTGTGTGAATTCCTCCTTTGTTTACTGGTAAGGCCAAAGCTTCTAGATGCCTTTTTCTAAGCAGTCCATGCCTCGGAAATAACTTTAAGTCATATTGCCTAATATTTTCATCACTGTTGTCCAAATACTTGAAACTGTGCATAAGAGAGAGCCTGACTGGAGCAGAACACACCGTTCTTAAGCAAGGGTAGGGCCATTGATTTTTATATAATGGCATTATGGTTTTAGGCTGTATAAAAACTTGATGGAAAATAACAATGTTTTGTTTGCTTTTTTTGACAGCTTCTAATGGCAGTTCAGTGAGACCTCCAGCAGTGTATTTAGTATTCAAATTATTCTGTTCACTGTGCGTGGTGTCAACATGTAATTGTGGTGGGGGCAGGCTAATGAAAGAGTAGAGGTAAATTCAGCCCACGCTTCTCAGGGAGAAGGTGCTGTAGTGCCTCCAGTCACATATCTGTCAATGATTACATTAACAGTCTGCTTTCACTAAGTGGGAAGGGGTAACACAGAACCAAAATTGCAGGGCCATTTCAATCAAAGGTCCCCCTATTTTAACCTTTACCTATCACAAAGAAAGTAGGTCAGGATCCCACTTTTATTTACTGATTGAAAAACTGAGATCTTTGTCAATGATATTGATAAAGCCCCTACAGGGGGCTTATAAAAAAGCGGGGAATGGCTTTTTACATGGACAGATAGGGATAGGACAAGGGGGAACGGTTTTAAACTAAAAGAGGAGACACGTAGGCTAGATATAAGGAAGAATTCTTTACTGTGAGGGTGGTGAGGCACTGGAAAAGGTTGCCCAGAGAAGCTGTGGATGCCTTATCCCTGGAAGTATTCAAGGCCATGCTGGATGGAGCTTTGAGCAATCTGATTTAGTGGATGCCATCCCTGCCCATGGCAGGGGTGTTGGAACTAGATGACCTTTAAGATCCCTTCTAACCCAAACCATTTTATGATTTTGGCAACCTAGTGATCCCTTGTATTGCCTTACCAGAGAAAGTGTCATCATCTCAGCTAGAAGTAGTTCTGCTGGCTGTTCTGTTGTGTTCCTCTTTCACCAAGTGCAGAATAGATGCAATGCTGCCCAAAGCTGAACTCGACAGCAGCTCCCCAGACTTCCTTGTTTAAAGCATATTAAGCAGAGTTCACCAAGAATGTGTGTTCTTGTACTTGGCCAACTGTGGTTGTTCTGCATGTTCACAGCAGAATTTCCATAATTACAGGAGTGCAGGGAAGAGGTTTGGAGACCTGCTGTCCCATTGGAGATGTTTTTTGTGCACAAAAATGCCCTCAAGAAGATGGGGTAGCTCAGTGCTACATGATTTGCTTGGTTCATCTGTCTGCAGAAGCAACCCTCCAACATGACAAAAAAAAAAGGGAAAGGCACAATGGCTTCTGCAGTTTGGCAAACATAAAATCAATTGTTGTATCAAAGCTTTCAAGTCTGGTAGCATACAGCAAGCTGCGCTTCATCCCACAGTCCCAGGATATAGGAAGAGGTATGTTTTATCTCGTATTCCTGAAGCAGGCAGGGCAATTTAAAATGGTCTGTTGTCTCCCTTGCTGTTTTAGCTTCTCTATGCTTTTGTGTGGCTACCTCAGAAGTGAACTTGAGCCATTCTGTCATGTGGCTTCTTTCATCTTGTTGCTAGCAGTGTGAAGTGACACTGTGCCACCCTGTGTCTGGTAGGAAGAAGTCCCCTCATCTAAAATACCTCTGGAACAGGGAAGGCTGGCAAGAATATAAAGAAATGTAGTCAAGGATTGTGTCAATAAAATAATTTTAATTGAAGTCAGCGTCATCATGCTGATTCCCCTATGTTTTGGAGCACAGGTTATTGTACTCCTCTGGACTGACCGAGTACTGTGAAAGAACTTTCAGAAATTCTTCAAGTGGGCAGAGACCTGCTCTACATCCCTTCACCACTTTCTCCTGCAAAAGCAAAGAGACAGAATCACAGATTTTGTGGATTGCCAAAGCCATTTTTTTTTTGCTGCACGGTAAATCCAAAAGCCCAAGATTTTTATGAGGGACTTCCCATGGGATCTCACCTCTCCACGGTAAGACATGCGAATGAACCACTCTTTGGACTGACGGTGCTGATACAGTTCCAGGGTCACATCTGCAGCATAAGGTGGCCACTTGTGATCAAAGGTGCCCAGTGCCAACAGGAGAGGAAGAAGAGTAGAATCATGAGAAGCGTAGAGAATGAGCTTTCTGGAAAAAACAAAAGGAAGGAAAAAAAACCCCAAAACCAAACACAATGTCAGCTGTGTTCCTCCATAGAGAGCCAGTAGCACTTGTGCTTTTTCTACCAGGTGAGCACTCATTTTCTTTATCCCACACATTCAGTATCTTTCTGAACCAGCTTCACACGGACATCAAGTCAGAATTTGTACCAATTGGAGTTTTGCCCTGTACCTGGCCTTTTCAGATGGAGTCGAGGGATTTATTGCTGCTTTAATGTTCTTCTGTAAAGCACTGAGAAGGAGACCAACACTCATCTTAAGGACTTCTCTAGAAAAGAAGCAGAAACAAATCTACTAGTTCTTAAACTTTCAAATAATTACACATGAAGACCTGAGGACCTCCTTCCTATTACAAATTGATAACAGGTATGGAGTGTAGCTACGAACTGTTCAGTGCAATTAATATGGCTAATTTTTAGTTCACAGGTTGTGTAGTCGCCACTCTGTGATTTGCAGATTGGGAGGGGAGAGGTGTTAGCAAGCAGTCTCATGAAGTGTGGCCCACGTAAAGGAAAATCTAGAAACACTTTGATTGTTTTCTATGCTATTTTGTTTCCCTGGTTGTGATTTTTGGATGCATGGGTTTCAGCTAGGGAAGATGACAGTAGCTGACTGCAAAACAGCAACTGAAGTGGTTGAGGTCTTTGTTGGGGAGGGGCAGGATTCAAGAAGGTGGTGGCTATCCATTATAATAATAATTTATAACTTAGTTTTTATCCTTGTATTGAACAAAGAGATGATTTTTAAACAACTTCTGGTGGGAAGAAACTCCCTCTACCTAAACGTCAGTGGAAATGGAAGATGAGTGTGACTGGCTCTCCTGGGTGTTGTGGGAATGGGGGAAATCAGTGTTTTGGTACCCGAGATCTCTAATACATGTTTAAGAAAAGACACCAAGGGCAACTACCCTACTAGAAAAGGCAGTGCTATACCATCACCTGATGGGAGCTGGTGAATATGGCAGCTGCAAATGAATCTGAAAGGCAGATGACTGCTAGGCTGGCAACTCAGCCGACCTTTACAAACAACTGTGCAGAAGGCAATTAACTGCACGTAGCAGCACATTCTTTTGCAAGTAGTTACCTGTGTGCAGGGCCTGGCATCACCTTTTCCGCTAGCACTAGCACTTCTCAGCCCAGCTGTGCAGGTACCACCCCTGGGATAAACTTCCCAAGCTGGAATTCACATTGTACTTGTGCATCTGCAAGGGCTGTGCAGCCTCAGGGCCTGGGCTGGAAGTATTTCCTCTTCTCTTCTGATTTTGCCTTTGACACAAGTTCTCTAAAACACTGTGGCAACCGAGGCCTTCGCTGCCAACCTGGATGGATTAGCACTGCTCCTCAGAGACTATCAACAAAACAGCATGTAAGGCCATATCTTGGCCTCTTCAGTGTGGACTCCTTTTTCCTAGCTCATGTCACTGATTGAAGGCACTGGACTTTACACTGAAACGGCTGAGGCACAAACCTCATGACGGGGGGCAGTAGCCTCTGGTGGAGGAATGCAGCAGATTGGAAAGGGCTTCTGTCTGCTGCAGAGGCTGGTGTAGCACATCCACCCTGGGTTAGACAACCCCTGAGGCTGGAGGCATGGATGCAGGCAATCACCTTGAACTGTCTTCCAGAAGGAAGAGCATGGAGTCAACAGATCGGCGCTCGACCGTCTGCTGGAACTTCTTCAGCACGGGGCAGCTTGGCAGATTGTGCACCTGGAGGGAGAGGACACAGCACAGCCACAGGGTTTGACCCTTTCTAAACCCAGCCTGAAGACACGTGGGTGACTACCCCCAGAAAACTGCTGTTCATGTCACACCATTTGTACTACGGTATTTACGTGAGGATTTTTAGGATGGTTTTAAACATACAGCCTTGCTCTGCATACCGAAAGGATGGATGTTTTGTTCCTGAGGATACACTGCTGTGTGAAGGGAGTGTAACACATTAGGCCATTCCAGCTGGCAGCCAGACCAATTACCATTAGCCCCAGCAAAAAAGAGGTACTAAAGGGCATTAAAAATATGCCCAGCTTCCATCCAGTAGCAGAAGCAATCTGGCTCCCAGGTACTATGCTGGAACCAGGATTGGGATGACTGTCAGGTGCTGAGTGCCAGAAAAGGGCAAGCACTTTGTAAATGGGCCAAAGCAGGCCCAACTGCTCTCTTAGCTCTATACTGCAGTTGAAAGAAATTCTGGATTTCCAGGTAAGAACATAAAACACTGGAGATGAGTCTTCATCCATCCTACAGCAAGGCTGACTCCACATCTTTTTTTTTAAAAATGCCATGCTATTCCTATAAACTTTCTGGATTGCATAGAAAGGTACTGGGGTGGGTACCCACTGCTATCCATGGGTGTTGGCACTCTGTGATTTCCTCCATGTGCATGGTAAAGGGATGTTCTTTCTGTGACAGTGGAGCAGAACTGCTCAGCTCACCTGCTCAGCAAAAATGTTATCGAGGAGGACAAAAAAATCCACGGACTCATCACCATCAATACCCATCTTCTTCTTAATTTTTTTCAAATCATCAGAGATACCTGGCTGCTGCTGAGCATCCTTACACTTCTGCCTGCAAGGGAATTAAGAAAACAAACCAAAAACTTTTCACACACCAGGCTTTCTGTCTTTTCTCTCAGGCTTTTCTGACCCAGCCCAGTGGAGCTGTCTCACATCAGTGAGGGGTAGAAGAGAAGCACTGCAGTATACCGAGGGATTCCTGATGTTGGGAGTCCGAGTTGCAGAAAGGACAGACAATGTATCCAGCTGTCAAGAATCAGAGCTGGCTCTCTGCTCTCACAGAAGCAGGGGAAAAATTAAAATGTGAACACCTCAGAAGTGGTTTCCATAAGCAAGGGCTGTGTACCAGTTAACACTTCTGGTCATACTGGAACAATACATGTCTGTGTCTTCAGGGAGCAGCCTTTAACTGCCTCGTGAAAGAGGAAAGGGTAGAAGCTTTGAACTGATCGCTGTATGGTGTGGGAAAAAGGGAACACCTAGATATTCTCTTGTAGCTTAAATTCACCTTTTGCTTTGTTGGAAGCCATTTGCATCTTTATGGTGTTTTAAATTGTATTTAAAAAAATTTAGCTGAGAATACCCATGCTGGCTGTGTACTTCCTAGGTAGCCTGTAAACTGAGGCAGTGCTTCTTACTGCAGCTCAAAAAGTCTACCTTGACATGGTCACCAAATGTGCTCAGTTAGTGGGCAGAGAGCAGAAGACCCAGCAGTTGAATCCCTTTTTGGACAGCTGATGTTACTCAAGGAGGCTGAATGTACTTGTTCTACGGGCTGTCACCTCACCACTGTCTAGAACAATTCTTTGCCCGCAGAGTCAAGCATTAAATAGTGAGCTTTTGCAAGTGAATTCTGACAACTCCTGAATTTTGGGCAAAAATATTAATGGATAATCCAGCCAAGCTGCATCTCTTGTTCATCTGCTTCTCTTGTTCAGTTTCCATCCCATGCCCAACCTGGCACAGGCATTTTAGAGTACCTGACTCTGCAAACATGAGTGTTCTTTCTGTGCAGGATGTTCCTTATTTTACTTCATTAGTCTTTGTTAAATGTATCAAGGCTGGGTATATTTCAGTTTATTCAAGGTATATATGTGACCAGAATGTTGAAATAACTCCCAAACCAGAAGCTGAATATAAAAAGGATGCCCAATATGTTCACACTCGAAAGCCTTGTTAAGGAATGTAGATGACATTAATTCTGCCCTGCAGCAATGCCACAGACTAGCTGTACATTAGCTAGCAATGAGTGTTTGCTAGACACAGACTAAATTAGGTTGGTCTTTCCAGAAAAAATCTCTGTTTTTTTCTGGTGCCACTGCTTGGTGTATAACTCTCCTTACCAAGTATTTTATACAACCAGCTAAGCATTCCCAAAGAACTGAAAGTGGCAGGGGAAGAAATTGGGAAATGTGAAGAAAACGTGCTGTTTTAAATTACTACTGCTGACAAGAGACTGCAGTGAAATCGCGCGGGGAGGTTTTACCGGCAATTACCTGGTCAAACATTTCAGGCGCTGGCAGTTGCGCGTGTTGGGGTAGAGTATTTCAGAGCTGGCTTCATCAGTGACAATGACAACAGGTCCTGTGGAACAAGGAGAAAGTTCCTGTGATCAGTGGTGTATCTGTGTTTCTTTGGACTGGTTTAATCCCTTTCACGGTCCTTGTGCTCAAGTCCATTGTTGTCAACTAGCAATGTCCCCTGAGGCATCACCTGCAACACAAGCCACTGTGCTTGTTTCTGTGAATTGAATTCCACAGGGATGCCTGCTGTGAACCTTGTAAAGCTTTCTAATTCTGTGCTCATTTTTCTTAGTGTTTGTAAGTGCCAAAAATTAGTCACTGCGTCAAGTATAAGGAGCTCTGGCAAGTCACTTCAACTTTTTTGTGGAACTGAATATGGAAGGAGCAGAGGTGAGATCTTCAAAATGCAGAGTGTATAGTTACCAACTGTAAGATACAGGTGGAAATTACTCCAGATACTGAACTTGTAAAGGATCTTGGCCAAGATACTCAGGTTTCTCTGAGAAACCTTTTTCAGATGTGTATCTCATGAACATTGGACCTAGAGCTTCTTGCCCTCTTGTTTCCCCAGCAGGTCTGAAACTGCAGCAGAAAGACACACAAAGAGAGCAAGGAAGTGACAAGGTGGTGAAGAACCCAAAGAGCCAAGAGACTATGGGAAAGGGGGCCAAGTGCAAGGAACCAGGGAAGAAGTAACAACTAGGAGCCAGGGAGAGCTGGGATGTGCAAGGTGTGTGCATCTAGGGAAGACTAAGCAAGGAAAGGAAGGCACTGTTCAGAAGTCTTCCCAACCTTCTTTCTGCTGTTGGTACAGCCCAGCCAGCACACACCGTGTGGACTCCAGGTTCCGGAAAATATTAGTGGAACGGATGCTGAAAGAGAGAAAGCAGTTTGTGAAGTGGCATTTTCTCCTTCATGTCAACACGGCTGTAGCTGGGGAGGGCTTGTTGGAACTGAGGGTCCTGCTTCCACCATGCCTTTGGAAACCCGTGGTGGGATTCATCTTTTGTCACTGTAGCTATCTTAAGTAGACACCTACATTGGAACTGCCCTTTAACTTCCCCTCAGAGATAGTGGAGATAACAAACTGGCACTTCTCTGGTGTAACTTTAATCTCATCCTAAGCCAGACACTCCCAGCATTAGTGATTTGAGCATCCAGAGGTTGCTTCATCTCACTGAACTTCAGCTGTTTACAGTGACTTCAGGTGTGCTCCAGAAATGCCTGTTTCTCTTTTATTAACCGCAAAGGTGCATAAGACCACTGCCAATGGCTAAACCTGGATGAGATGAACCTGTCCCTGGCATCACTCTCAGGACTGCTGGGGAATTGGATGCTTTGTGTCACGAGAGAGTTCTCGTACCAGGCTCTGCAGGCTGAGCAAAGATGAAGGCCCAGGGGCCAGCCAGCCTGCTGTGGGGTGGGGAGGGGTATGGTAGTCAGAGAGTTTCCCTAGCACAGGGCTACCTGTTAGAGAGGAAGCAAGAGGAGGCCAAGGAGGAAACTGAGAGACTCACAAGACCTCAGCAGGCTTAAATGTTGGTGAAAGAAACTTGGCTTCTTCCACATAGCTTCTCCTCAGCCTTTCCCCCAGGGCAAACGTCTGCTGCATGCCCACTGTTGTCAGCTGTCCTGCAATGGCACCACCCTAGGAGCAAAGAACAGGAAGGGTCTCCAGTGGACTGTGGAAACAAACAAGTCTACAGAGGGAACATGAACCCACCAGGAAAGAGAGCCTCACCTTGAATGTGGTCTTTTTGTATTGCTTGTCATAGGGTGAGGGAGGTTGAGGTCCTCCGTTTAGGTTAGTCACCTTGTAATCAAACTTAGTCTTAGCAGGTACATCTAAAAGAGTGGGATGCCATTCCACCTGCTTCAGAACAAACAAACAAACAGTGCTTCAGGAGAAAACTTTCAAGAGCATTAAACCAAGGGCTTTTAAGAGCATTGAACCAATGCTGGAGTGTTATTTTTTGCTGCCTTGCCAACAACACAACACGGAGACATAGAGATCTCTTCAGACAGCTCATAGAGAAATGAGAGCAGTGCTGCACTCTGAATTTGCAGATCTGATCTGCAGGAAATGCAGTACTTGCTTTCGTCCCCTTACAGGAGAAAAATCTGTAGGAACTCACAATCATAGAATCATAGAATTAACTGGGTTGGAAGAGACCTCGAGATCATCAAGTCCAACCCTTGATCCAACCCCACTGTGATTACCAGATCAATGCCACATCCAGCCTCATCTTAAACACCTCCAGGGGTGGTGAATCCACCACCTCTCTGGGCAGGCCATTCCAATGCCTGATCACTTTCTCTGTAAAGAACTTCTTTCTAATATCCAACCTAAACCTCCCCTGGCAGAGCTTAAGCCCTGTGCCCTCTTGTCCT
>JAWWLV010000001.1:5789394-5844517 GCA_035041135.1 Platyrinchus mystaceus
GGTCCACAAACACTCAACCTTATCGTTTGTGACCTCAAGTTCTACAGAGTCAAGAGACTCTCTAACATACACCTCTCCTACCCTGCCTATCCTTTCTGAAGAGCTTGTAGCCATCCATGGCAGCGCTCCAGTCACGGGAGTCATCCCACCACGTTTCTGTGATGGCGACTATATCACAGCTTTCCTGCTGCTCATTGTTACACACTGAAAAGCTGCTGTAGCAAACTACCTGAACAAACTACCTGTAGCAAACTACCTAACACCTGCCAGCTCCCGAGGCTGCCTCAGTGGAGGCTGGGAGAGTCATATCACTTGTGGTAAAACTGAGGCAGGAGCCACACATTTGCCAAGCACCAGGTTGGGAGGTGTGGTGCTCAGCCCTGGAACAAAGTCCGGGGGCACTGCAGTACTGAGTGTTATCACCACTGCAGCCCCATCCCTGCATCCTGCCCCTGAGGGCTCCCGGCAGCCAAAGTAGTTGTTCAACAATCAATTAGGTTGGAAAAGACCTCTGAGATCATTAAGTCCAACCTATGACCAAACACCACGATGGCACTGAGTGCCACAACCTGTCTATCCTTAAGCACCTCCAGGGACCAGTCTGTTCAAGTGTCTAATCACCCTTTCCATCAGGAAATTCCTCCTTATGCCCAACCCAAGCCTCCCCTGCCATAACTCGAGGCCATTTCCTCTTGTGCCCGAGTTGCTTGAGAGAAGAGCCCAACCCCCAGCTAGCTACAGCTTCCTTGCAGGGAGATGTAGAAAGTGATCAGGTCACCCCTGAGCCTCCTTTTCTCCAGGTTAAACAATCCCAGCTTGGGACTTGTGCTCCAGACCCTTCCCCAACTCCCTTGCCCTTCTTTGGACACGCTCCAGCACCTCAGTGTCTTTCCTGGAGTGAGGGAACTGGACGCAGCACCAGTGCCGAGTACAGGGGGACAATCACTGCCCTGGTCCTGCTGGCCACACTATTCCTGATCCAGGCCAGGATGCCATTTGCCTTCTTGGCCCCCTGGGCACAAGCTGGCTCGTGTCCAGCAGCTGTCAAAAAGCACCCCCAGGTCCTACTCCGCCAGGCTGCTTTCCAGCAACTCCTCCCCAAGCCTTTAGGAGTGACTGGGGGTCCACGCTCCCAAATCCCCACGTTTCCCCCCCGTATTTACTCTGGGGGAGTAAATTTATCTATTCCCCCCCCGGGAAGGGGAATAAAACCTAAACCGCCAGGCTGCCATCAGGGAGCAAAGGCAGCAGCTCCGCAGCGGGGCACCCACCGCAGTCCCCGTCCCGTCCCGTCCCGTTCCCTGCTCACCAGCGCGGCCCCCGGGAGCGGCTGCAGCGGGGTTCGCGCCCCGTGCCGGAACACGACCTGCACCAGCCTCAGCTCCAGCTCCCGCCGCTCGCCGCCATCCGGGGCGGCCGCCGCCGCCCGCCGCCGCTGCGCCCAGGCGGCCAGGCCGCCCAGCACGACCAGCCGCGACCCCCTGCCCATGGCGGCAGCGCCGGGCCGGGCCGGGCCGGGGCGCGGGGGCCGGTGGGAAACGAGTCCCCCCCCGAGGGCTCCGGGATGCGAGGAAGCCGGGCGCGGACTGCGGCTCCCGGCGGGCGCCGCGCCGGGGAACGGGGCGGGACCGGCGGTTCCCCCGCCCCGGGGCCGCCCCCGGCACCGCCACCGCCACCGCCTCCAGCGGGGCAGCGCTGGAGAACGGGTGCGGGGTTTGTCGCGTCTCCCCGTCTTGGGATTCACAGTATCATCGAATTATAGGATCAGCCGGGTTGGAAAAGATCAAGTCCAACCCTTGATCCCACCCCGCTGTGGTTACCAGACCACGGCACTGAGCGCCACATCCAGTCTCATCTTAAAAACCGTCAGTGAATCTACCCCCTCCCTGGGCAGCCCATTCCAGTGCCTGTTTACCCTCTCTGTAAAGAATTTCTTCCTAATATCCAACCTAAACCTCCCCTGGCACAGCTTAAGCCCTGTGCCCTCTTGTCTTACTGATAGTTGCCTGGGAGAAGAGACCGACCCGCACCCGGCTACAACCTCCTGTCAGGGAGTTGTAGAGAGTGATGAGGTCTCCCCTGAGCCTCCTCTTTTCCAGGCTAATCCTGGACACAATGCTCGAGGTGTGGCCTCACCAGCACTGAGTACAGGGGCAGAAGCGCTGAGTATAGGGGAAGTAACCCCAGTACAGCACTGCAGGCTTGCGGAAGAGCAGCTGGAAAGCAGTCCAGCTATTTGGACATGAGCCAGCATGTGCCCAGGAAGCCAAGAAGGCCAGTGGCATCCTGACCTGTACCAGGAATAGTGTGGCCAGCAGGACCAGGGCAGTGATTGTCCCCCTGTACTCGGCACTGGTGAGGGTCCAGTTCTGGGCCCTCACTGTAGGAAAGACATTGAGGTGCTGGAGCAGGTCCAGAGAAGGGCAATGGGGAAGGATCTGGAGCACAAGTGTTATGAGGAGCAGCTGAGGGAGCTGGGGCTGTTCAGCCTGGAGAAAAGGAGGCTCAGGGGTGACCTTATCACTCTCTACAACTCCCTGCAAGGAGGTTGTAGCCAGGTGGGGCTTAGTCTCTTTTCCCAGGTAACAAGTGACAGGACACAAGGAAATGGCCTCAAGGTATGGCAGGGGAGATTTAATTGGACATTAGGAGGAATTTCTTCAGAGGAGGAGTAACTGGACATTGGAATGGACTGCCCAGGGAAGTGTCACTGTTCCTGGAGGTGTTTAAGGAAAGTACTGGATGTGGTACTCGGTGCCATGGTCTGGTTGCTATGGTGGTGTTCGGTCATAGGCTGGACTTGATGATCTTAGAGGTCTTTTCCAACCTAATTGAGTCTGTGATTCTGTGCAGCTTCCTGGGTGGGAAAAACCCTTTGGGACTGGGTTGTTTTTTTAACCCCCCATTTCCCCCCTCTCCCCAGAGGCTCCCAGGGCCGTGGGAGTGGTGTGCTCAGGCAGAAGAGCCGCGCTGGTGCTTTACAAGTGGATTGGATCCGGTACTGATGGAAGATCCTGCAAGGAGGGAGAGATTCCCCTGGTTCCTCCCCATCTGGTTGCTTGTGCCCTCCTGTCAGCAGCCACTGGTGGGGAGGGGAGCTTTGGGAAGGGGAGGGTGTTCTGTTTGGCTCAGATCTCACATGCACCAGTTATCTGTGCAGTGCTTTGATCTTTAATCAGGCTGGGTGGATGTAGCATCAACAGTGGGAGAAATTTCCCTCTACTAGTTCTTTCTAGCTCAGATGCTAATGGCAGTGTTTTGCTGAGGGAGGGAACAGCTCTGCTTCAACCTGTCACTTGTCTATCTCCCTGCCTGTACTTGCTCACCCCATTAACCTCACCTGCAAAGGTTTGCAGCTGGTGATAAATGGGGAAATGACAATATGTTTGTTGTTCTTACTTAGATGAAAGCTTTTTCCACTGCCAGTTTTGCTAAACAAGGTCTTTTTCAGTTTGGATGCCCAAGTGCAGATGGTCTGGGAACAGAGCAGTGGGCACTGACCTAGTCTTGTCTGGCTTCTCATTCCCACCATGGCTGGGGAGCCAACACAGTGCTGGCATTGCCATTGGAGGTGAGATGCAACAGTGAGGCAGATGAAGTCAAGACCCGGCCATATAGGTAACCTGAGGTACCTGGAGGGCTTCAGGGTTTGTTTGTAATATTGGAGCTGCCTCTTGGCATCCTCCAGCAGCACTTGGCCAAGCTGTCCAGGGTGAATGTGAAACCAGTGTCTGGAGATGCATGTTCCACTCCTTGTCTCATCAAACCATTGTTTCTTCTCTCCTGGCAGTGATGTGGAGGACCAGTGAGTCTGTACAAATTCACTCTTCAATTCTATTCAGCATCATTTTAGCACAATAGCTAATAGATTCATAGAATCACAGCATGTTTTGAGTTGGAAAGGGCCTTAAACATCACCTAGTTCCAACTCTCCTGCCATCAGCAGGGATGGCCACCCTCTAAACGAGGTTGCTCAGAGTCCCATCCAACCTGGTCTTGAACACTTCCAGGGATGGGGCATCCACACATCCTGTGGGTGACCTGTTCCAGTGCCTCACCACCCTCATAGTAACTGATCCGTGTGAAAGTTAGAGAGCTGTGCATTCTTGGGCTTTTCTTGGACAGTGTAAAGCAATCAACAGATTACTGTCACCTTGGTTCCTATGAACCTTCTGGTTCAAGACTTCGTGGTGAAGTCACTGGCATAAGTATTATTCCTATCCGGTAATAATCAGTTCCCTTGTTTCTTAGGCCACATCTGCTTGATTTAGATTTCTGTGTCCCCCCTTATCTGCCATCTTGCCTTCTTCTGTGTGTTATAGACTCCAGTAAGTTTGGATTGCTGTGTTACCCAGGACCTATTTTATTCTTGCTTGTGCTGATGGAAGCTATTAAAGAGTTATTTTACTGTCTGTAAAGATCAGTTCTTTAATTTGTCTATAGGCAATGGCAGATGTGACTACACTGCTCTCACTTTCTCCCTCCTTCCTGTTTTTCCCATCTGGAAGCAGATACTGTCTGTTGGGAGCTGAAGCATTCCCTGAAACACTGGAACTGATGGATTGTGTCTTTGAAAGGTAGCACACCAGAAAACTGTTGTGAACACTGGGCAAAAGAGAATGTCTACAGTAAAAGATCTTCAGGAAAGCTACTGAGTGGAGATTGCTGCAGTGAGGTATTGGTGTCTCTGAGGCCTCATGAAGTGCCTATGGTTTGTTACACAGGTAAAGGAGTATCCTCTGTCCTCTGGGGAAGGTCTTGCCTCTGTTTCCAAGATTTTGATTTTCTGCTTCGTCTGAAACATGCGGGCCTGGACTCTTAGCTTTCTGGCATCCATGTGCTTCCTGCTGCTTTTCCTTTGGTCTGTTGCCAATGGCGTGCTGTGGGTGATGCAGAGACCCTAAAGCCACACCAAACACTCAATACTACGGCTGCCATCACAGCTGCTGACAGCAACAGAGACCAAGAAAAGTTTTGGCCCCATTGAATTCAAATGCTCAGCACCTGCAGTGAGTGCTGGCAGCCTCACTGCTGCAGGAGGGCTGCCTGTGCTGTCTGGGGCCAGCTGGGACAGTGAGGAGGAGAGAACATGGTGTCCCTGTTCCCAGTGTACCCTCCTATCCCATCTACCTCTCCGTACTTCCCAGCTGTCCTGCTTTCCATTTTTACCACTGAAGGCAATTAAAGAATCCTGAAAAGAGTTGCAAGATTGCTTCCCATAAGGTTGCCCCTGAAAAAAGATGAGCCCCATGTGGATACCGAGGCACGAGTGCCAAGTGGATGTCTAGGCTGGGAAAGAAGCTCAGTGCAGGCTGAATGCACGTGCCTGTAAATGTCCTCTCGACAGACTCAGAATCTCCTGCTCCCAGGGGAACCCACTGGAAACTCATTTATGACCTGTGTCACCAGAGCAACTCAGTGCTTGCCAGACTTTAAAGGCAAGTGTCCTCAAACCATTCCTTGGAGTACAAATGCCACGTAACCGATAGAAACATGTGGCAGAGACAACGGAATAATTTGTGTTGTGTTGGGAGGAAGACCTGGGTGTAGAAACCAAGTTCCTTGAGTGTTGATTCTAAGAATGCCTTTCAGGAACAGTACCCAGCACTGATTCAAGCAGAGCTCACAGGACCTCTGGCTGGAGGCACCAGAAGCATCACAGGCAGCAGATGCCTGCAGGGAGCAGGGTGAGGGTGAAGGAGGGAGAGGAGGGAGAGGATGGTGACCTGCACCAATGCCAGAGGGAGGAGCTGCTGCAGGTGGTTAGAGGTTGGCACAGACACCAGCGTGTGCAGGTGGGGGAATTTGGTGATCTCCTCATGTCTCTCAAAGCCATGTGGTTCTGAAAGGGTTACCTCAGTTTTCTGAGCTTAAAGTATGTGAAACACAGCAGCATGACAGGAGCAGAGAGAGAAGGGAAAAAGATATTTCAGAAGCCAAGAAAATAACAAATGGAGGAATCAAGCCTGAGTCTTGTGTTGTGAGAGGGGCAAGAATGCTTGGAGGAGAGGGAATAGGAAAATGTAGTTAAGAGGAGGGAGGGAGGGAGGAAGAGAGAGAGAGAGGTGATGTGATAGAAATGAGCAGAGATGAAACAGGGAAAGAGGCTCACAGTGAATTTATTTGAATTTCCATTCAAATGTTACCCTGGAAGAAAACTCCAGTTCCTGTGAAGTTGTGAAGACTGGGACTATGGGGACCCTCCAGGGTGGCCTTGGCTGCTGCTAAGCAGCATTTCTGTTGAGATATATTTCAGAATATACCACGCCACAGCAGGTGCGGGCAATTAGAGGAGAGATCTCCAAAATAGCAGGCGGCTGTCAATTTTTTAGCAAATGGTGTTGCCCTGTTTTTTTTTCTTTGTCCAACTGTGTAGAAATTTATTCTAAGATGCACCATCTTTTACAGAAACGTTTTCAAAGGACCTGTTATTTTTTACCCTTCTGTTGCGTTTTGTGACCAGACGAGGAGCAGAAGGCTAATCCAAGGGCCAGCCAGGGTGAGTTTTTTTTCCACTGAAGGAAGTTAATGAACTCTAATGAACAAGCAACTTTCAGGAAACTTTCCCCTCTGAAAGCAGAGGGCAAGTTTCCTCTTTGTTGGAATTTAACCAAATTACACTGCTTACTATCTGTGCGAAATACTACCGTTGATATTATTTGCCTTTTTATAGTGCTTCACAGCTTCACAAATATGTCACAGCTCAGGACACTCTAGTTTGACAAGTTTGCACTTACATCCTCCTTTTCTTGGGAGAGGAAACTGAGTCATAGTGGATTTCATAGTTTGACCAAGTCACACAGGCATCTTGTGGCTGATACATTGATAAGGTGTGAGACCAACCAGCATGATTAGATATTTGTTCCATGACGTGGATTGAAATTAAATAGTGCTTAAAAAATGCCCACCAAAGAAACAATTTAACCTTGTGAGTTTTAGTGGTTTATTGTTTCTTAGACTAAGTGAATACCTTGTCCCTGAACAAAGGTAAAAGATGTCCAGATTGGATGGAGCTCTGAGTGACCTGGTCTAGTTGAAGGTGTTCCTGCCCATGGCAGGGAAGTTCGAAATAGATGATCTTCAACGTCCTCTTCCAACCCAAACCATTCTATGATTTTATGATTCTATGAAAGGGCTATAGCTCTTTGTGGTGTAAATCACAGATTAACTGTAAAATGTTTGTGTGGCAGAGACACAAATAACATTTGGATACCCTTGGTTAAGTGGGTCTGTTTCCCTCTGATTGGTATGGGTCAGAAAACAGGTATATAGCCTTGGCTTCTTTCATTCCTTTCACAGGTGCTTTTTGCTCAGCAAAGAGGGTGAACTGGAAATGTTTTTCCACAGTTCTTCACAACACAGGCTGGGCTGGGAGCCTGGCAGGGTTGCTGGCTGCTGGAGGAGGGTAGCAGAACCAGCCCTGTGTGACTGCTCAGAGTGGGCCATGAGCAGCTCATGACAAACATATCTCTGTGTCCCAGCCTTGAGCAGCATGTGCCTGTTTTGGGGCAGCTCCATGGACTGCATTGGAGTGCATGGAATATGTCTTAATGGCCAGGTACTTTGTGCTAGAGCAGAGCAGCAGGTGCTCCACCCAGGAGTGGCTCTAGCAAGCCAAGTGTTTTCCTGCCCTTCCAAATGCTTCTTCCTTCCCAAAATGTTCCCCTGACTGGCTCTCTGAGTACAATGAAGGTGTTTTCACTCTGGCCCCTTGAGGTGATTATGGCTGCTGAAATCTCAGGTGCAAAATGGGCAAGAATTAGCACGGTATTCATGTTCAGAATCACAGGCTGCTGCATCCTGCAGCCAAAAGAGCTTTGGCCATTCCCAGCTGTGGAGCTAATGATGATGTCTCTGTGTCCTGCAAGGATGGGTGACCACAGTGGCTATTATAAACTAGTCAGTTTGGGCATATAAGATGTATTGTGCTCATAAAGAGCAGAAATTTATTTATAAATTGTTTGAGTATGCTGTGTTGCTTCCTGTGGAGCTGTATTGCTCTTGTCTACTCTAGTCTGTCTGTCATGATGAACCTTGTAGCCAGCTGCTTTGTGAGCAAGGCGCATGAGGAAATGGAAGGAATGTTTCCACTCCTAATTTCTGTGATCCTTTGGGGTGGAATTGGCAAAAATAAACTCCTAAGTGCCACTGCAGGCCAAGCCCTCCCTGCAGGACACCATTCATGGTCCAGTGTACAGATCTGTGCATCTTGTCTCTTTTTCTGCATGCTTTCGTGTAGGTGGTTTACCTTCCTGCAGTGAAATGGTGTGTTGATTCTTGCAGGTCATAATTGAATTTCTAAATTCCTGCAGGTTATGTGTTAAGAGTCCTGGAAGTTGCAGTTGTTGTATTTAGGGCCGGTGCCATAAGGACATTTTGGGAGATTTTCTTCTATGGATTTTAGGAACAGGTTATCAGCCAGCCAGTTGTTTCCTGTCCCTTTTGCCTGGGAACACATGTTTTTTCCCTTACTTTCCTTTTTAATTTGCAGGCTTGTGTGTTTGGTCATTGTCAGTGTGGCGGTGGGAGAGCTGGAGGCCGGCTGTGTGCCGGGCTATGCACCGACTGTGCAAAGGTTCATCCTCTGCCCTGTAACCCAGCGCAGAAGATGTGCTCCCTGCCTTCTGTTTTTCTGTTGTTCCAACTTTGTCATCCTAAACTGGATGATGCCCACAGCCATCTGCTGCCTTCGGTAGTCTGCGGCATCATGCCGACTCAATTATGCGCCTCTCTGGGATAGCAGCAGGGCGGTTTTCCCTTCAGCTTTGAGAGAGTGTTTTTCCCTTGCACATGGAGGCTGAGGGAAGTAGGAGCAAGCTGGATAAGCTGTTGCCATCCACGTCAGGTGGGCTTTCTGTGTCTGTGCAGTGGAGCTGCCCAGGTGTGGTGGGAGAGCTGCCAGTCTTTCACTGTGCTGAGATGCTGCGTCCTGGAGCTCGGTGCTCTGATGTGGTGGCAGATGCGCTCCCCCACGGCAGCGCTTTAACCATTTGGCCCTTTCAATCTTTACCACCTCATTTACTTTTTGTGACTATACACTAAACCAAATGTTTTGGGATGATGTGAAATTAAAGGAGATGGTGCAAGTGTAAATTACATCTGCTTTCTTTTGAAACACCCAGGAGAGAAGGGCTACAAAGGGATTGCCTTGAGCCTTAAAGTGGATTCCTAGCAAAGTTGTTTCGTTATGCTTTCATACTCAGGGAGAAGTGACCAAGGAGTAGGATTTATGTGTGTAATACACCCTCTGAAATCAGTCTTCTTCCTGTGGTGGGCAGGGGAGACATAACTTAAATCTGGGCCAAAATGTTATCTTTTCTTTTTCTGCAGACTTAGATAAATTTTGAGACTTCAGGACTGCTTCAGGTTTTCTTCTTTGCCTTTTCTGCAGGTAGTGGACCTGGTGGGTTTCAACATGCAGCCACCCAGGCTTGCTGTTTGAGTCCTCCTGGGTTACCCATAGTGCCCTGATCCTTTTTCCCCTTCAGTAAATACTCTGTTATATGAGGATAGGGGTCAGATCAAGTGGTGGGGAGCTAGAATAGAGGACTCATCTCAGGGACCTGTGCTATTTACATTTAAGACATTTCTGGCCCCACCAGCTGTTCTGTGTGTGTTATTTTCAGAAGGGCAATAATCCACAGGAGGTCAGGAGGGTGGAATTTTGTGAATACATTGGGTGAAGGAGATCAAGACTCTTGGAAGTCCTCAGGCCTTGTCATGACAGAGAGTCACGATCCCAGATGATTATGGCTTGCAGTCTGGGAGAACCCCAGGAGAGCTCTGAAAGTGCTGCTTGCATGGTGAGGAAAGCCTGTTCAGCTGGGTGTTTGTGAGCTGTTTTCAGGAGTCATCTGGGTTTACACTGCTGCCAGGACCACCTGTTCTTTTTTTGAACAACAATATATATATATATGTATGTGTGTGTGTGTGTATGTTGCTGCATTTCTGCATTTATTTTTAGCCCTTCCTAAAAACCCCCGACAGGTTTGAAAGATGCTGTGGATTGTGAGTGGTGCCTGGCGGCATTGCTCACATTGATGGTTGTCAGAATTTCCATGCTAAATCTCTGCTTTGGAAAGGCTTATAATTCATCCTTCTATTCTTGGTCCTGCAGCTCTTGTATCCTGGAAAAAATATAAAATAAAAACCAAAACAACTTTTTAAAAACTGCTCAGTTTTCTCACAGGTTTGTGAAAATCAGACTTGGCCCTAACCAGAGCTTTTTCAAAGCAGACGTTGAGTCTTGTCACCTTATTTTCACAGTGTCTATTTGCAAATATATGTCAGGTCTCTTTAATATGTTTCATATGGGCAAATGGAAAAACTGTTTTGCTTATCAGACTGATACAGCCACTGAATGGTGTAAAACGTCAGGGAGCCCACATCAGTCAGCTCCCCACCACCAGCTATGAGGAAGCACAAAGCCAGCTGAATTATGGCAGAGGCTGGGCAGTCTCCACATCTGGGATGATACCAGTTGCAGAATTGTAGGGTGAATGCTCTTTGTGTCAAGAACTAGCAGAGAGATGAGACATACCATGGTTTTTTACGCTCATGAGCAAAGGACATGCATATTGCTGTTACGTGCAATCAGTGAGAAAAATCCAGTGCAAAGCAGCAGCTGATAATTTTAATTAAGAAACACATAGTTATCCCTTATTAACTTTATGGCTTATGTTTCCATGATGCTCTTCCATCCATGCAGAGCAAAGCAGGTCGCAGCCACATCATTCTGATTCTCAGTGCCCACCTAGGAGAGACTGTGCGGGGAGGAGTTTTAACAGTGTGCCCTGGTGGTGCTGTGAATCCATGGCAAAACAGGGAAGAGCACACAGGAGCCCTAGTCATGCAGAGGTGCTGGGGGGACTGGGCTGCATCTCTTCTGAGAGTTTTCCCAGGTTTTGAAAGCTGTTGAAATTTTAGCTGCGAATAGTACATTTGTATGCAGACGGTAGGTGCTAATTCAAAACGTGAAGGTAATGAGCTCGAAACTGGGTCCTGCTGCACGATGAGAATCGTGGAGGGAGCACTGGGAACTTGAGCTTAATCAAAGTCAGTGTAATTTCTCATGCAGCGTTCAGTAGGACATTCAAACTCAGATTATCTTTTGGCAGATGGGAATAACACTTATTCCCTGTCTCTCCAGGAAGGCTGTGAGATAGCAAAGTACATGCAGAAGGCTTTGTATATGCAAGAGCTCAGCTGTTTCTCAAGCTATACTAGTAGCTGTTTGAATGACAGATCCGACCTTTCCTTCAGGTCTTCCCTGACAGCTCTGGACCCTTATGGTTATGAAAACACTGCTATTACAAAATGGAAATAGCCCTGTTGCTTTTGTGCATGTTACATGGGTACACACACAGTGCCATATCTGTTTCACTGGCAGCTCAAGACACAGAGTTTAAACTCTTTTATCCTGATTTGTCTCCCTCTGCAATGGATTTTTCTTAGGACACAAAGGTTTTTTGTTCTGGTTCCCCTGTACACCTACTGTCTATCTCAGGGCATTGCATTCCTGTAGGATGTCAGCACCTCCCTAGTGGGAGGCCACTGTATTAATTCTCCAGGTGGGAATTTCAGGCAAGCAAAAGTGACTCGCGTATTGTCAGACGCAAAACTTGCTGGAGTAGGAACCTGAGGGCACTCTCCAGATTTTCAGACTGGTGCCAGAACTGCTTGTCCAGGCTCAGTGTTATCTTTTGCTGCTGTTCTGATCCCATCTGGCTGTCAGCTGTACCAGCCAGTGCTCCGTGGGTATTCACGCTGCTGCCAGTTCTCATGTCTCAATTGAGAGTTAATGTGGATGACTGAGATTCCTTGAGAGGAAGAGTTTTTGAAGTATCCCAGACAATGGTATGGTTAACATTGATTTTGTCATAAGTCTGTGTTTTAGTATTTATTTTAAGGATGGTTGACACACACGGGTTTTTCTAGGGCTTTAGTATCTGTAGTTTCAGGCATGAAAAAGGTTCAGAGGCAAAACAGTCTTGGAATTGGAGTTTAATATCCTTCCCTTGTAAGATAATAGAATAAATGGGAAGAGAAACATGTGATTTAAAAGCTTCAGTGACAGTGAGCCTGTAACAAAGGGAAAGCACAACATTTTTCACAATGCATTTGACATTTTTGGAGAAAGATTTGTGGTAAAGCATGACTGCAAGTCAGCAGGGTCAACACATGAATTGGAGAAAGGAATGGGGCACATCTCTCTTAGTAAAAAACTTTATTGCATGTTCCCTTACTCTCAATTACCCTAATTTGAAGTAAGGAGCTAATGAATATTGCTAAATGGATTGAAACAAACAACAGCACTGTGGACAAAAAATAGTCTTTATGAGCTGTAATGTATCAACCACAGTGAATTTTTCAGAGATTTGTAGGTTTTAATGCTGGGGTGGCTATTCTGACTGTCTGCTCAGTGTAGGGGAGAGGACCTTAACCAATAATTTCCAATGGGGTCAATAACTTCTATTAGTACCAGTGCACACCTTTATAAACCCCCTAACCTATTTGAACCATAGAAAGCAGACTGTTCACCTTACCCCAGACATGCACTAGGAGAGGGAAAGGGCAAAAGTGTCTCAGTGTCTTCTGCTTTGATGATCTCGAGCTCTCAGGTACCTCAGTGTGCTGGGAGCTGTGATGTGCTTGACTGGTCAGAGATCTCCATCAGGAATCAGTGAGGATTATTCTGAGTTCTCTTTCATTTAATGAATGTCTTTATTGTTGATTTAGGACTGGGTACTTTAATGAACTTCTCAGAAAGTCCTCAAATTTGGCGTTTCTCTGGAAATGTCAGAGATGAAAGGAATCCAGAGAAGCTAGAAATATGGAGAGCAAACTGTAACTATATCCTGAGAAAATACAAGACCACAGAGGGGAAAAAAAAATCCAAAGCCTAATTTCAGGGGGGAAAACAGGTGAGAAAAGAGTTCTTATGATCTGTAAAGACTGAAAAAAATGAATTGAATTGCATGTGAAAAATTAATGTGAATTGAAAAGAAAGGACATTTTTCTGTGAATAGTAGCTGCCACCTATATTTTTGGGTCAACAGTTCTGTTCTGTAGCAAAGATGATGGTAATTTCTGCTATGCATGTGTACCTAAGTGCTTTTTCGAATCTGGCTGAAGTGGAACAAAAGAAAGGTGGGAAGGAAATGTGGTTTCGTTGGACTACATGACTTAGCAATGGCTAATTTTAGGCACTTGTTTCTGAAAAGTCTTGCCTGTAGCCTGGCACGCATCAAACTGGTTCTGTCAGAAGCTCTTTTCAACCTCAAACTTTGTTCCCAGGCTGAAGAGCTGGCACAGCATTTACTTAAAAAACAAACCCAAACAAATAGCAGCAAGTTTCTGACCTCAGGCTTGCCTCTTGCTGCTAATCTGATTCCTTTTAAGGGTAGGAGCTGGTGGTTAACATGATTTCTAGTGAACCCCTGCATGCAGCTGAATATGAGCGTTGGGTTTTGCTGGGGTTGTTGTTAAAAATGTCATGGCCTACCCACCCATATCCAATTTCTAGGAAAATCTTTCAATGTGTCTTTTGCATTCTTTGTATTGTCATATAGCTGACCATCATCGACATGCCTTCTTGAGATCAGGTTCGTGTCTGACACGAGCATGTAATTTAACTCTCTGGTGAGATTTTGATGTCTAGCTTGGCCCCAGCTATTTTACCCCTTCCTATCTAAAATAACTTTATGATAAAGAGGAGCTTTTGCATATGAATAGTGAGTCACAAACCCCAGCTCTGAGTAATCTCTGAGCTACTCCCCGCTGTGATCCAGCTCCGAGAGATGAAGATGTCCTCTCAGAAAATAACAGTGGTCTGCAGGGGACTTGGTTTTGCAGCCCTACAGGCCTCGGTCCAGAAATAATTCCAAAGGAACATGTAAATATTGCAGTTTTTCTGAGTTTTGCTTCCTGACTTGCTCTGGGGAAATACTTTTTTTCCAGCAAATGTGGAATAATTGCTTTTATTCATCCAGAGACTGCTGGATTTGTGTTAATAGGTTGGCTGTGAAGCCTGGCGTGGCAAACTGCATTAGAGGACAGGGAATGTGTTTTATGCCGGCGCCACAGTATGTTCATGAAATCACAGAAAATGCTGAGTTGGAAGGGACCCACAAGGATCATCGAGTCCAACTCCTGGCCCTGCACATGACACCCCGAGAGTCACACCATGTGCCTGAGAGTGTTGTCCAAATGCTTCTTGAACTCAGACAGGCTTGGTGCTGTGACCACTGCCCTAGAGAGCGTGTTTCAGTGCCCAGCCACCCTCTGTGTGAAGAACTTTTTCCTGATACGCAACCTAAACCTCCCCCAACTCAGCATCATGCTCTTTCCTCAAGTCCTGTCACTCGTCACCACAGAGCAGAGCTCTGCCTGCCCCTCCTCTGCCCTTAATGAGGAAGTTGTAACTGCAATGAAGTCTCCCCTCACTCTCCTCTTCTCCAGCTGAACACACCAAGTGGCCTCAGCTGCCCCTCAGAAGGCCTCCTCTCCAGACCCTTCACCATCTTTGTGGCCTTCCTTTGGACACTTTGTTCTTGGGAAGTGTAGGGCCTGGCAAGGGAGTGATGAAACTCTCTGTGCAGGAGCACAAAAGGGTGAAAAGCATTCACATGCAGAGGCTGCTGAACCTTCCCATGGGAACTTCACAAGCAGCCGAGCAGGCAGGGTCTTCTGCGCTCCTTGGCTGTCTCTGTCCTTCTGTGGGATCCCTGCATGGACATCGAGCATTCCCAGCCGTGTCTCAGGCAATGCCTAGGGACTAGTAGAAGGGACCTAAAAGTGCATTTGAAGTAACCACCAGTCCACCAGTCATGGTTCTCTTAGATGTTTGCTATTAGCAATCTAAATGCATAACTCTCTTTAAAATGTCTTTTGGTGAGTATTTATTGCATGTAGTCTCCAGTGGAGGTGTTTGGTTTGGTTTGTGATTGGCAGGATTGGTTACACAATATTCTTTGTGCTTCCCAAAGGCTGGAGGAGCACAGAACTGCCTCTGGGGTGGATATGGGCCCATATGAATCTAAAATTTAATGTCCTTGACTGACATTTACTTTCTGAGAACTCTGTTGCCTGTCAAACTCAATTGCTCAAATGTCTGTGGGAAACCAGTGGTGGTATGTGAATGTGGTCTCAGTAAATTCATTTCTCAAAATGTGAACCAATGTTCACTGGAGGAAAAATAAAACATTTCTGCATTATTTGGCTGGAGTGAGTGTTACGAGCTCATTTGATCCTCTTTCTTTTTCTGTCATCATATTTTCATGACAATGTTATGTATGTATGGTATTGCAATTCCTGTGCTCCCCAGAAAGATCTTTAATCATCTAGACCATATAAGCAATGAACACTTCAGGCAAAAGCAAAGATATTAATTTTGCACTTCAAAGTCACAGTTTTTCCCCCTGCAAAGTGTATCTTATAAAGCTGCCACTCTCCATCCTCATTCTCAGTCCATCCACACTTCTGCTGCAGCTGGTAACCTAAATCACCAAAATGTTGCACTTTGGTCACAAATGTGTGCAAAAACTGGTGTCAGCCCTGTGCAGGATCCCCTTCTGTAATAACTCCTTCTGGGATGAGGTGTTGGAATCCCCTGGGGGGCAGTTATAGCCTGTGCATCCTTCTGGTCAGACTGCATGGTTGCTGAGAGCCTCCCAAGGGAGCAGAGACAAAGGGAGCTCCCCTGGGAACAGCAGTTCCCCTCGTGCCTGTGTTAGTCCCAGGCTTCCCGGGAGGCAGCAGCACTGTCTGTGCTATGCTGACTTTTTGAATTGTGAATTTTTGTGTTCTTTGGCCATTTGCAGTCCAGTCAAGCATGTTCTCATTCCTGTGAACACATAGTGCTTTTATTCTTTGGATTTTGGGCCTTCCTAATTCCTTGGCCTCAGCGATATTTCACGGAGGAGTGTTTGACGGGAGATTGTGTAGTCTATCATCTTTTTACCTATTCCCTTTTAACAGTCTGAAGTGCTACCACCATTGAGTTTGTTTGAGTTTTGCCTTGCTCACGTATTCTGAAATAGCAAACAACTTGCTTGACCCATGTGCTCTGGATCAACCATTACTTTTAAGTATCTCTCTCAATTTCTCCCTCATTTGCTTCTTGGCCTGCTCAGCTGTCCCACTGTGCTGTTCATGGAGAGGAACTCAGAGGCATGGCCTTGTCTCAATTCATTACTTTATTAGTTTTGGCATTCTATGTATTTTTAAATATAGATTTTCCTTTTATAGCATTAAGTATATCTGTTTTAAGGGCTTGTTGAAATGCATGTTTCCCTATCCTGCTATCTTAGGCTCAGCAGCTGATCAGCACAAGCTGTAGATCAGAACTGACTTCTGACTCCTTCAAACACCAGTTAGAGAAGGAAATGATTTGAGGTGTGCTGACCAAGGAGATGACTGGGGATGGTGTTTCTGTCAAATGTTGGTTCCAGCTGTTGCTGGAGAATTCAGAGTTCTGACAGTTTAAGTAGACCCCAGCAGGTAAGACTCTGAAAAAAAGAGGGACAAGAGCAGAATGAAAAGCTCTCATGCTTTCTCTTTTCTCCCTCCCAGAGCATTGTCTCTGTAATGCTGCTATTTAAAGATTGAGTGCCTATCCAATGACTGAATGTAATATATATTGTTGATTTCAGGTCACAACTATAAGGCTGCCCACCCATCCTTCTGCTACAAAGCAATATATACTAAATCTGTCTGAAAGGACAGGCCAGCCTGAGGTAAATGTGCTGCTTTGTTGGTGTGATAGCCTGGCCAGCCTTGACAGTGGATTCCAAGAATCACAATTTTGTGGTCTGTCAGCCAGTGCAAACATCAATCCATCAAATATTCCCCACTTGTTGTACCTAGAAGACAGAACCATGAGAAGAAATGGCATTAAGAAATGAGTGGCAGAGGGAAATTACCTGCTTGGATACATGCCATCTCTAATACGGGAGACAGAGAGCTGGCACGGTTGTCCTCCTATGGTCACAAAGATCACCGAAGTGCCACCTGTGAACGCACTTGGATCGTAGAGGTTCGAGATGGCACAGAGGACATCCTTATCCTCTTTTTCCCTCTTGCTCTCCAGCAGAGACTGTGGCTCAGAGTGTTTAAAGTTTGGGCTATTGCTTGTTTTAAATGAAGAACAGTTTATTAGACAAGGCCTGGGTTCATGCTCGAGTGGCTCTACTAAACAGCAATATCACTCAATAGCCAGGTTTGCCAAGGGGAGTGCTCCTGACTTCCTCATTGTGTATCTCTCCCAGCAAGGTGGCACCCTGTGGGATAGGCATGCTCAGGGCTGTGCAAATGCCAGTTAAACACCCAAGGCCTGCAGGCCTAATCCTGCCTTCTTGCAGCATAGGGTGGCTGTGGGAACTCAGGTGGTATCCTCACTTCTGGGCTGAAAATCCCCAAACCAAGGCTTCTTTAATCTCAAAGGGTCCCCCTAGTTTCTGAGACAGTTAAAGATCCTTGTCCTAGTGTCCTCATTGAATTCTGGATTCATTCTTTGTGCTCCCTCTCAGGCTCCTTCCTGGGACCTAGTACTTTACTGGTCTCCAGCTTCCCAGCCTGCAGTCCCAAGGGGTGGGAGGTCGTGTGGAGAAAGGGAGGAAGGACACTTCCTTTAGGCGTACAGGGGGATGCAAGGTCAGAAGGAGAGAGCCTGTGAAAGTTGCAAAGTGAGAGCAAAGAATGAAGTTCAGAGAAGAGGCATATCTGGGGGAAGAAAAGGATTTTCTTTGGGCTGGGCAACTGTATCTTAGAGATCTGAGTACCCACAGGAACGCTGCAGAGATGGTTACTAGTGGATTCTTGATGTCTCTCATGACCTTGTCTCTTAAAAAGACATCAGGGACCTGCTATTGCATGGAAAAGCAATCAGATGCTTGGGGTACAGGTTTTGCTGCCCTCTCCTTGCTGTGTTGGCCTCCCATCACAGGTGGCCCCTCTGGGTGCAGAGGTGTGCCAGGAGATGCAAGGGTCGAGTGCTTCCACTGCGAGAGGATAGAAGCTCTGCCTTCTGACCAGCTCTTCCCAGTCCTCCTTGGTAATGCAAAGGCAGATAGGGGAGCTGAAGGAGGTTTCTGTTAGCCAGTCAATCAATCATTTCCCAATGTTTATTATTTATCCCCCTGGCCAAACCCCCCTCATTCCTGCCACTCTGGGCGATGGGAATTTTTGTGATCTCTGAGCAGCAGAGGCTGGCAGGCAGCCTGATTGATGCTAGAGCTCATTCTCAGCCACGTGAGAGGAGAAGCATCACAAGGAGAGATGGAGTTAGAACTTTATTAGGAGAAACCTAGACACGATTGACTAAAACCACATATTAAGGAGAACACACAGGTCTTTTCAGGATTAAAAAATACAAATATATAAAAACTTACAAATGGAAAAAAGATGGTTTTCCCCCCCTCTGAGAGTGTAAGCATGTACTTATATATACAGGGAACTGTACCAAAGCTAACTATGTATCAGGAGCAAGGACTCACAATGCCTTTGAGTGGCCCTAAGAGAGGGAATGGCTCGGTCCCCTCCTAAGCTGGTCCCCGGCTATTCGCTCGGTCAGTCCAGTGTTGGGAAGTGTGTTGTTGCCCGTGCCTGAAAGGGCAGCACAGGGTAAACAGCAGGGAGCAGCTTAGCTCTGTTTAGCAGATAACTTTACCAGAGGGATGTCAGCTCTGGTAAAAGGTATCTTGAATGGGGGCTGCCTACACACCTCCCACACCAGCCTCACTGTACAGTGCTGGGCCCCAGTGGTTGCTCTGAGAGGCTACAGCGGTGGAAAGACCCGGCCCATGGGTGACTTCTTATGCCATGTGTGCTAGGGATGGAGTGATGACCTGATAACAGAGCAGGGACTTGCTGTGAGGACAAATGACTAGTGCTGACTGGCTTGAGAGAGCAGCCAAGATGACAATGTGTGTGATGGGCAGGACCTGGAGAAGCCTCTTGCTCCTTGCAAAAGATGCTGAAGTGTTTTGGTAGGTTGGTGAGAAGACACAGGCCGTACCAGATAAACAGAGGATGCTTTTCTCTCAAATGGGCAGCTGGCAGCACCCTTTCAGCAGCATTCAGGTTGCTTGAAAGATGAGTTTAAAAAGGGGGAACCCACTTTGTTTCCACATGGTAATTCCTCTTTTTTGCTAGGAGGATATCTGTTCTCACATGAGAGTCTCTCTTTCTGTTAATGGATGTCTTGCTTAGAATTGATGACAAAAGTATCTTGGGAAAATTCCCTAGTCTTCAACAACTGGTCATCTAAGTGATTTCCCTGGGGCCAGTCTGCTGCCCTGACTTGGGAATGAGGAAGGGATTCCAATGTTAGACATGAGGCAGCTGTGCCGGGGGGACCACAGATGTCCTTATTTATGGTGAAGAGTTGTTATATACACAGTGTCAAAAAATTCAAGTAGGATTTATTGTGTAAGGTAAACTGGTATAAAATATCTGGGCTCAGGTAGAGAAAGGGAAGGTTAGAAAGAGCCAGAACAAAGCAGATGAGAAAGCCTTTCTCTTAGAAAGCCTACTGGTATGTTTCTGCTCCCTGCAGGTGTGAGAAGCTTCAGCTCAGTGTAATTGCCAAGCTGATGTTGAAGCAAACAAATATTGAATAGAGACCAAAGAAGTTGTAAGAGGGTTGAGGTCCAGTCAGTCTGTTGAATACAGTGTCGCAGTGGGTACTCACTGGGCAGCTCAGGAGGCTGCTGGCCTGTGCTCTACCAGGGTAAGAATGGGGAGCCTCTAATCCCTGTGGGTCCCATAACGAAAATATGGCTGAGGGCTTTCCATCCCGAGATTGGTGCCTCTCTTCAGTGCCTGTATCCCAGTGGCTGTCCCTGCCTTAAGCTGTGAGAGGTGCTGTCTGCAGTGTCATGATGATGTTCACTGGAAAGGAGCGAGAGGGTGTTAACACAGAGAGGTTAGTGGCAAGAGTTTGGAGTCCACTTTGCAGAAGTTTTACTGAGAGCTGAGGCTGCCCCTTATCCCTGCTGGAGATACAGGGTCACACAGACAAATCATCCGACCTTGCCTTGCTGCTGGCACGGCTGGCCTTGCTGAACCGGCGCTTCTCGTTGAAGTAGTTCTCAGGGAAGGCTGGTGCTGCACTTTCACTGGCCACCTCTGGGCTCTCCACATAGCTGGACTTAATGAAAGGCCCTTCACCAGCAGCATCCTCCTGGCCGTGGACCCTCTCGGTGGCGAAGTTGGCGGTGTTCTGCTGGGAGGCCACCTTGTTGCTGAAGGGGCTGATGAACTTCCCGTTGGGACTTGACAAGCACTGGTTGAAATCCGGCGGGGGAGTGTACATCTGGGCCCTTTCTACCTGCGGGGCAGACTCCAGCCTGGTGGGGGCCGTGCTGGGGCTGGGTTTGTAGGAGCGGGAGCACCTCTCCTTGGCTTTCTTCCAGCCCAGGTGGTAGAGCTCGGCCAGGCTGAGGAACAGGGAGAGCACGGCCACAGCCAGCATGAAGACAATGAACACGTTCTTCTCGGTGGGACGGGACACGTAGCAGTTGACAGGGTGGGGGCAGGGTGCCCGCTGGCAGATGTACAGGGTCTCCAGGAAGATCCCATACAGGACGTACTGTCCCACAATGAAGGCCACTTCCATGGCGGTCCGGATCAAAATGCTGTAGACGTAGGTGTTCAGCAGGCTGCCCCTGAGTATGATTTTGCCTCCTGATTCATCCCAGCAAGACAGCTCAGCCTTCTCTGGCACAGAGCACTTCTGCTGGTAGTATGTGTCACCGCCATTCTTCATCTGTTGGGCCTCTATTTCTGCCTCTTTCATCTTCCTCTTCTCCTCCATGCGCACTGTGTGCATCGCGTGGCCCATGTACACCAGGCTTGGGGTGGAGACAAAGATGATCTGGAGGACCCAAAACCGGACGTGGGAGATGGGGAAGGCCTTGTCGTAGCAGACGTTCTCGCAGCCAGGCTGCTGGGTGTCACACATGAAGTCAGACTGCTCGTCCCCCCAGGAGGACTCGGCTGCTGTACCCAACACCAGCATCCGGAAGATGAAGAGCACAGTCAACCAGACTTTCCCCACCACTGTGGAGTGTTTGTGGACCTCCTCGAGGAACTCTCCCAGGAAACTCCAGTCCCCCATTTCTGCTCACCAGGAGGGGTGAGAAGTCTTGAGAATTGGACACAGCCTCTGTGGGAGCAAACAGAAGAGAGTGGTTCTACGGAGGGTTAGGGACTGCCCAGCTGATAATGCATGGAGTGAAATGGTTTGTTTTGTGTCATTAGAAATGTTTTCATTTGACCTGAAATGAATAAGATCTGGTTTGCTGGAAACTCTATTTCATATCCATAACCCAATGTATTGGGTTTGTTTGTTTGCTTTTTAATTCAGCTACTGAGACAAAAAGTGATCTTTTTTTAGCATAGCACAACTGCAACCTGATAAATGGGCTGCCGAAACCTTGAGGGCGAGCCAGATGTATTCTTGGTTCAGAAAGTCCTTTCACTGCGGTCTGCATGTTGCATCCTCTGTGGACTGCGTAGTTAAAGCAGCATTCATTTGTCTGCAAACTGTGCTCTGGGGAACCCTCAGTGGGCTGATCCCTGGAGAGTTGGGACTGGAGTCTACAGCTTGGGCTGAGCAGTGCCTTGGCGCTTTCATTTGTTGCCTTTGTGTAATGCCTGCACCAACAGCTGGAACGAGAAGTGCTCACAGCTCTGGGCTTCATCTATGAGCTCCATGCCACCACCGAGAGAAATGCAGAGAAAACCTTTCCCTTGCCCACCTGCCCTCATCCATAGGTTTTGCTTTGGTTTTGCAGAGTCACCAGCTGCAGGTGTTTAATTTACAATTTGCAAATGTTTTGGGGAGCGTAAAGACCTTGGTGAGCTGTGTCAGTCCTGTAAACCTAATCCTCTGCCACCCTGTCGTGCCTCTCGAGAGAGAACTACTGCAAAATCTATATGGTTGGTCTCGCTCCTTCCTCTCTTCTGAAGTTCTGAGACAAAATTCACTGTTCAATTGGCACAAAGAAAAAAACCTCCTTTGAAGTGCCTGTCAAGGACTAACAGCTCCTGGGAAGTGCTGTTGGTAGATGGGAGGAAAGGTTTGGTGGACTGGCAGTAAGATTGCAAAGTGAAGATTGCAGGAGAGCCTGCTTCAGGTGTGTTTCTGACTCTGTCAGACTGTTTCTGGACAAGTTACTTAACCTCATGCATAAAAAGGTAGCAGTGGGTTTAATCCATCTTTTGTGGGGCTCTGTGGGAGTGCTTGAGCAATCATTTGATCCAGTTACACTCCACATACTTACCTTCCCAGGGCACTGCAAAGCTCTCCCTTCTGTGTGAGTTAAGGGCTAGGTGCTGTAAAGTGTTCAGTATTACCTTGGAGATAATGTTCTCTCACAGTCACTCTTTTGGAAAATAGCAGTTTAATAAGTAAATGTAAAAATAATCACCATAATGAAATATCAAAAGCACTAGTCAAGGTAAAACCCAAAGCCATAGGGACCAAATTGTTAACCCTCCTTCTTTATTGTCCCTTGTCCTGTTTTTAAGAGCCAATTATTTTTATGGTGCAAAGAATGTCTGTGGAGAGTAGACACTGTTAAAAGCTGAAAATTTACTGCAGCAATATTGTGTAGATTTTCCTGTGAGCAAAAGCTGAAGAACAGAAGAACAGACTTGTTGGGGGAGCAACATCCCCTCCTCTGGTTGTGTGAGTGATATCAATTAATGTAGCAGCACACACAGTGATTTATGCCACCGCTTCTTCATGTGCTGTGTCCATCTGCAAGGATGGATGGGGCAAAGATCAAAAGTTGAATTCTTAAATTCCTTCTCAGGGCTGCCCTGTGGAAAGGTGAGGATTGCCCAGGTAAGGAGAGAAGGAGGTGGCCACTTGCTGCCCCACCACCAGTCAGAGGCTATGTGAGGAGGGAGAAGGGACATACCAGAAAGCAAAGGATGGGCTTTGGCTCTTTCCTGCTCTGGCAGGCATGCTGCAATCATGCTGATGCAGATCCTGGTGGCTCCTTGGCGTATGAAGAATGTTTAATCAGCTGCCAGCCCAGAGCTGGAGGAGCAGTAACACAGAAAATCAGCTGGTCTTTCTGGGCTCCTCTTGTCTGCACTGGTGAAAACTGGTGAATGAGTGGGTCTGTCTTACTTTCTGAAATAGCTTTAGTGCAGTTACTGCATTCTGGAGGAATTAGCATATGGCTCCATTCCAGGAGCACCAGGGGATTCAATACAGGCAGATAAATCAGTGATGGGAAATATTTACAGCCTGTGGTGCTGAAATCAGTATGTTTGTTTTTTTCCCCCCAGACTGCAGAAAAGGCAACCAGCTACCTACAGTTCAATATATTGGTGTGTCCAATCAATGTCTTTATGCGGTAGCACAACTGTATGCGTGGGATATTCCTTACAAGACAGCATGGACAGTAGTGGAGTAGTGGGTGTCCTCATTTATCCAGGTGAATTTATGTTGTTTGCAGGTGCCCCTATTGCTCCTGCTGTTGTTAGCTGACAGCTGCCTTTTCTTGTTTTGCACAAAAATGAACACAGTTTTTAGCACAAAAATGAACAAAAAACGGCTTTGCAAAGGCTGAGTTTTCCTTCCTGCCATAGGGATGTACAGTCACAAACTAAACCCCTCTTCCCATCAGTTCTACTGTGTGCAGGTTGTTTGGGGTTTTACTATGGCTTGTTTTCCTCAGGGAAGGCCACTATACCTAGGCACTTGCAAATTGTAAAAATCAGTATGTGCAGAGAAAAGTAAAGCAAACGTAAGCACAGGAGGAGTCCAGAAATAAAAAATGTTAATGAATGCCAGAAGAACAGTAATTCACCTGTCTCACACATGCATAGAATTTTTTAAGAGGCTGTAAATCAGAAGGAACCAAGGCTGACAGTCATGAGGCTTAGGCTAAACAATAGAGACATTTCCTCTGTCCTCCCCTGCACAGACTGTCTAAAGGAGGGACTGCTCAAAGATGCCTCCTGATCGTCCTGCTACAGCCCCACAGAGAGCTGAGGTGGCTGCTGCAAGGGGGTAGGTGGCCACAGGAGAATGGGTTTTGGAAACCAAGAGAAGGAGGTTCCTTCCTAGAGCAGTGTTTTTGGCTTAGATATGTGATAGTTATTGCTGAGCTATTCTTGGAGTGCCAGACCAAGGGTATTCTAGAACATCTATCTCTCTGCTGCCAGCAAGAAAAGAAGGATTGTTGTCACCCTCCTGACAGCTTTTCCTGGCTATGCAGAGCTGCCCCTGACCCAGCCTTTCTCCTCAGGGCTTTACTATTCTTGGGAATTTTCCATATAGTTCTCTTTCCTCATTCCCAGACTACTGTTGCCCTCGCATGCTTTGACCTCTCGGTGTCTGAGCATCTGCAGCCTTTTATATTCCTCGTTTGGGCTTGGTTGGGCAAATCTGGTCTCACTCTGGTGTGACTCGGCAAAAAATACCTCTGGGTATCTTTGTCGGGTCTCAGTACCTGATAGAAGACAGTCTTGACAGCAGGGTCATGCATATTCATGTACAGTTGTGGGCTTTGCCACTGCCCTGCCGTGCTTCTGGCTGACAGCTTCCTGCTGGATCAACACTGGAGCTGTGCTCAGTCATGGGATCTTGGCACCAGGAAAAGTGTGTGTGACAGAGACCAGTGCAGTTTGGCACAAACCCAGCTTAATCATCACCTGGAATGCTACTAAAGCTGGGGAAAACTGAGTATCACACCACAGGCCAAGCCTGGAGTCTGTTCAGCTCTGGGCTGCCTTGTGACTGCCAAATTCCACGATAAAAATACCCCAGTGGGGACAGCACCTGCTGGTACGCCAGGCTGGCTCACGAGCCACTGGCTGCTCTCTGCCATTCCTTTTTTGCACCATGTTTATCTGTGGGAATAGAAGTGTCTGTTGCCCCCTAAGCAGTTTTTCCCATCCTCTTGGTGATGCCTCATGCTCTGAAGGACAGGCAAGCACTTCACATCGCTGCTGCTTGCTCCAGCCAGCACACTTATTCTGGTTGGAACTAGCCAGGGCTTGATGAACAGCTAGGAAATTCACACCAGAGAGCCAGGAGGGCTGTTCCTGTACAATCATCTCTATATGAGTTTATTTCCTCAGGGGCTGTTAGGAAGAAAGTTTCCCCCTCTACAGAAAACAGGCTAGACTATCAGTGGTGATATAAATAGCTGAGCTCGACACTTCATGCTAGCTTTTCCCACAAGGAAGGTGACAGGAGGTCGCCATCTCTGCAGGATGTTTCTAAAATAAAGTGGAGAGTCTGATTATAACACTGTTTCTGCTCTCCCTCGCTGGGCTCACCTCTTCCCCTTGGCAGGTCCCAGGGGCACGTGGAGAGGCTCTCCGAGGAAGGCTCCTTTGTGTGAGGCGAGCACACTTCCCAGGGAGGGGGAAAGTATCGAATTCAAAGCCATTGTATTTCTGCCCAATCTCTGTGTGTGATTTGCTCAGCTGGATACAAATGCATGTCTCTGATAGTTACTGAGATTTCCCAACACACTGGAGGGCTGGGGCCCTGGATGTTTTAGGAAGCTCACACTCTGGACACCTAGCTGTGTGTGTGGAGACCCTGCAGCAAGTGCACTTAGGAAGGACACTTTCAGCTCTGAACTGGAGGTTGGTTAATGCTACTTCACTTAAGGATCTCCAGCCACCTGTCAGCAGTAGTCCAGCCTCACAGCATCCCATGCAGTACAGATGCTGTCCTCTCTATCTTGCAGGTGGTGATCACTGCAAAAGAAAGGACAAACTGCTTTTTTGAGGCCACTGTGTCAGAGACAGTCTGGGGACAGAGCTCAGGAGTTGGCACTTGCAAACTTGTGCCCTTTTTTCGATGCAGCACTGCCTCTTAAACCTTGTGACAGCAACACAACGCTGCTTCTACAGCACATCTGCTTCTACAGACCACAGCCCTTCTCTCCTGTCCTGTGCCCCAGGACAACACTGTCTTGGTTACCCGAAAGAAAACCCTCTCATGCTGCCCATCTATAGCAGGTACACCTGGCAGAATCAGGGGCTTTTTGTTTTGATTCGTTGTTTTTGTGGGGGTTGGTTTTGGTACTTTTTGAATAGGCAAATAGGCAAACATCTTGTTATTGCTGGCAGAGCCCACAGCCATGGTCAGGGCCCAAAAAGGAATTAGCAGCCTTTTCAATGTATGTATACAGTGTTCCTTCATTGCCAGGACCTGGTCAGGAAGCATTTTGGGGATGTGTGGCTTACAGCATTAAAAGATGAATAAAGTTATAAATGCACTGTCCAGTGTGGGTGTGATGCTTTGAATTCCAGAGGCTTTTCATAGTTTTGTGACACAGATTGATGCTAAAGCCCACCTGAGCAGATGTCTTTTTGTTCACCTTTTACTGACATTGGCTATGAGTGTACAGTAGACAAGCAATGACCTATTAGGTATTTTTGTCCAAGTACCATCCCTCTGGCTTCATATATTCATGCATGTGCTTATCATAAGTGTCTGCATGAAATAGACCAGTTCTTTAGCCAAATTTGATCTGCACATGAATCTGGACTAAGTAGTTCTGTACTTATTTATGCTTTTTAAAGAAAAAAACCCCAAACACGTCTGGGTAGGTTGCTTTCTAGTTCCTTGAGTTCAAAGCCCTGTGCTGAACCAGTATCAGGGAGAGTGACTTTGACCCCAGCACTCAAATCTCACTGGAGAGGAACAGGTCCTGTCCTAGAAGACAGATATCCAATGCTGCTTATCTTTCTGCTCCTCCCAAGTTCACTGCAATTTCTGGGAGGGTCACACACTGGTATCCAGACCACTGGCCCTACTTGTAGCTGCAGACAGCTTGTTATTCCCTGACGAGGTGTGCTTTCCCCCTCCTCTCCAAATGTGGAAAATCTCAGAGTTCACAAAAAAGAGAGTGGGTGAGAAGATAAAGGAGTTGAATGACCTGTCACCTCCTCCACACACACACACACACACAACCCTGACGCACACAGGGGCACAGACACAGGGAAGTCACTCAACACCTTCCTGTGTGTACATCAGGGATGTGTTTCACACACAGATGATAATAATATGTAGAATATTTTCATCTCAAGTGGTGGTGGAAGCTGCAGGCTCCCAGTCAGTTGAATTTTTATTAGTTGTCTATCCAGGACATCTAATGCTATTCCCCCCCTCTGCTTTCATATGTCCAAATATTAGGGCCAGGCTCTGCCTGATGTAGTCACAGGAGACCAAGAACAGAAAAGACCTTGAACTCAGTTGAGTCAAGCTGAGGAATGAATCTATCTCACTGTCTTTGAAAAGCCTGCATCAAACAGTTACGTGATAGTGGTATCCAGGCTTACTCTGAGCATGCAGAGAGCACCTTGTGATTCTCTTGGGATTCTCTCTCTTTGCCTTAGAGAAATGTGGGTCCTTAGAGACCCCAACAAATACAACAAAACTGGACTTGGGATAAGCTAAATGTGTATTTTTCTAGAAAAATACCTCATAATTTCTCTCTCTGATGTAAATGCTGCAAACTTGGTACTCTTTCCAGTGTCTTTATCTTTGCAGAGAGAAGCAAACCTATATGAATTTGCAGATCATGCTAAATTGGGCAGGCTAAACCAGGCTAAATATAGGTGAGGGGACAGCCAAACAGGGCATAGGGAGCTCTGGAAAACAGAAACATGCTCAGAAATTCGGGGGCTGCTCTAGTAAAGCTGTTCCTGAGCTCTGCTGAGAGGAGCTCAGGATCTCAAGCACTGCTTAGTCAGTGGATACAAGGAGACATGTGGTGATGGCAGGCATCACACTGGGTACAACATGGAAGCAGTGAAACCTGCCCATGTGAATTTAGGCTGGTTCAGAGACTGCGTGAGACGCAACTTGTTATAGTGTTGAAATAAAACAGACTAGAGAGGTAGTGGGAGAAGGAGACAGCTCTCATTCTGACTTTTTTCCTGTCCTTCCTTCCTTTCACCCCAGTGAGAGACTCTGTCTATCAGTTCTCCATTGCTCTCTTACCGTCAAGCTTCCCCCAGGAGAGCCTTTGCCTCAGTTTTTTGGCAGTTTTGACCAGTTAACTCTCTACAGCGCCCAAGTTGCTAGTCCTTTCAGTCTTAGAAAGGGGAAATTTTCAGTGACTATCTATTTTTCACTTATTACTACCTTATCAAATCTCATTTCTTCCTTCTTTCCAAAAGTCTGTAGGATTCTTTTCACACTCCAGCCTCATTGCTGTATCATTGACTTTATTTAATTTCACGTCCAGGATGAAGTCTCACTGTAGCTTGTCAATGGATTATTTTTTGTTCTCAGTGTATGTACATATATATATATATATATATATGCACACACAAATACACACAACCTTTGAAACTAACTAATATTAAACTGGCAAAGCCCAGCAGTAGGGAGTTAGGAAATGCAGGGTTACTGTTCTCCGTAATCTAAATTCAATCTCTTTGTGCCTGTGCCTCTTAGCTACGAGACTTTAACCACATCCTCACATTGTCACCTCATTCTTTGCACAGGATGCTTGCCTTGTTCTGTGCCAGCCTGACTGGGGCTTTCTTGAACAGCAGCTATTCAATGTTTTGTTTTCTCCTCATTGTTCAGTGGGTGGCCTGTGCCTCATTTACTGTACATTATTCAAGTCCAATTCTAAAGACAGAATTATTAGTTTCCTCGTGGGTTTTCCTATGGCTTTCAGCACAACAGTATCTGATTGCTTCACAAATATAAATCTACTTATTTTCATTACCACCCAGAGGTGAGGAGATGGTATTAGATCTACTTTACAGCTGAGGAACTAAAGCAGTGAGAGATTAAGATAAAAACTGTTCATTAGTTTTGGAAGCTATTTGGTGATATTGCTAATCTGTTTTTTCTTTCCAATGTACTTGGCACTATATAATGTGTATTCAAAGCAGAGCTCTGGTTTATGCTGGAGTGGGAGAGTTTATCTCTTCCACCAGTTACACCACATCTAGAAGCCAGATATCCAGAAGTCAAGAGAAACCACTGAGGGCACATTTGGGTAAAGTGATTTGACCCATCGTGACAGAGAAAATTGGAGTAAGAAGCAAGATTTAACCCCAGTCCTCTTGGATAGCTTTATCTGATTATAAACTGGAGACAGTTTTTCTCCCATCCCACTATTCCCTCCCTTCTTCAGCAGACATCTGAATGCATCTGGAGACCCTGGACTCTGCAGCAGTCACCTCTGCCAGGCTGCTTCACTTCCTGAGCGCCCCTTGTGCCCTGACCAAAGCATCCCACAGCTTTTCTGCTTCTAAGGGAGAGGAGTTTCATACGGAAATTCTCAACCATTCTCAAGGCATGTCTGTAGTGACATAAAAAATGAAGAGAGATGGAAATGTAAGTGTAAACCCCTTACTTCTTACGTTAAAACCCCCTGACCTCCCTTTGAAGACACACTAGAGACATAAAAGCATGCATCTCTCTGCTCATTATGTGTTGTGTGGCATGAATTTTTCTTTGTTTCAGGGGCGAGTTGAGTGTTGTCCATAGAGATCTCTGAGTTGCTTGTCGACAGCAGCAAAATTGATTCCTCCCCTCCTTTATGAATCTCTGATGCCTCCTGGGAACTATTTCTAATTTTAAGCCTCTGTCCTCGTGCCTCGTGCGACAGCACCCAATGTGTGGAGCAGCCTCCGAAATGTGCTCCCTAATGACCCACTATAGTGCTGAATTACTCATTACTTCTTGTCTATTTTCAATGCTGAAAGATAAGTCAGAAAACCGGCAAACGTTCGGAATGTGTGAAATCCGTCTGAAGGTCAAAAAGAGAAGAAGGGCTAAGGTATGAAGTTCTGTATTTTCTGTCAAGGTTTAAATTTTTAATGCCCATAATACTAAAATATTGTGATACCATATACTGCTGAGTGGAAAAAAACCAACAACCCCAATAGTTATAGTAACAGGAATACTTAACATAGTTCCCAAGAGACCGGGAGCCTGATGAGTATTTTAAACGCTGAAGCCTCAGGAATTCTCCTAAACTACTGTTCTGCTCCCAAGGAAAGGGGGAACAAAGTTAGAAATGTATGCTCTTCTCAGAGTAGATTTTGAAAAATACCAGGAAATGCAGTTTTTTAGCCTGTGAGGTTTCTGAATAACTGTTTAACCCACTCCTAGCTGCACACACATATGCACACATATGTTATGTGCATTAAGTTCTTTAAACAGAGGATCACACAGGCAGCAGCAGGAAAAAACTCTCACACACGCTGCTTCACCAAGGAATTTTGATGGGTTTATTAGCACAGAAAAAGAGTTCAGTGCTTAAGGCTCATGCAGCCTGTGACTTTTTTAGCTGGGGTTTGTCCAGAAAAGCTGCTTATATAGTCCTCTAAAGATTTTTTACAGTACTTCAGGGACAGAGGCACTGCCTCAGTTTACCTGAGATGTTAAAACCAGAGTGCCACAAAGCTCATTAGACATGACAAATGGGCAGTCAAACGACCCTTTAGGAAATCAAAGGAGCCACCACAATCAGAAGTGGCAATTAGCAGGCAACCTTAACACTAAATGAGGTTGCTTCTTTCCAGGTGGGTGTATAGGGGTACCGTATTTTCAAGCTGGGCTATTCTTTGAAATCTTCGGTGGCAACGCTAGCAGCATTAAATCATGGAAATGTCATTGAATAATTACTCCAAGTACAAAAAGGGGGAAAAAAGTTAGGAAGGGAAATAAAAAGAAGCAGCAGCTGCTAGTGTGGGAGAGGACATTTGTCCCTTTAGGTTTGTGTGCCTCTTCGCTGAGGCTGCCATGGGCAGTGTCGGGATGGAGAAGAAAGGCATTCCCTCGCGGCGCGTGCAGTACGGGTGGCTGGGAGATACGAGCAAGGCACTTCTCTTCATTTGAGTTACATTCCCAGACTCCATGTCACAGACCAGACAGGACACAGTATTCTCAAGCAAAAGAAACGGGAACATTTTGACACCATCCTGTGCGCTTCAGAATACAGGCGGTTCATGCAGACACTTGATAAAGTGTTTATACCCTGAGAGCCTCTCCTAGGTAAGAATTCCCTTCACCACCATCCCCTGAGCAGCTTGACAGCACGCTGAAATGGGATTGACAGAAACTTCAATTTGTCTGAGGGTATTTGGGGCTCTTATCTTGTTTTCCTATACATTGAAATCTACTGGTATCCATGTTCATCACAGGGAAGTTACTCATCATTTCTGTAGCTTCCTCTGGCAAAAACCAGTTAATTTTTAAAAAGTCCCAAATGCAGCTACTAGTGGGAATGTTTTGAAGAGAAAATAAAAGAAAAAGGAAGTTTCTTAAGTTATTTTTGGCCATCCTTCTTTTCCTGCCTCTCTAAATCCATTTCTTCCCTTACGCTGTTTTCCCCTTGAGTTTAATAACTTGATCTGCTATCAACACTTCTGCAGTTCTATTATTTCCCCCTCCTGGTTACTTACCTGATTTCCAGTATCTTGTCTTCAGTCTCCTTCCCTTGCTTTAGCACTTTTCCTTTTTCTAGTTAAGTTGGACTCCTCGTTCCTCTCAGTTGCTTCGTTTTATTCCTTTAATGTGGTCCTCTCTCTCTTCCTCTCTTTTTCTCCACCCCCTTTCTGTGTCACTTTCTGTCTTCCCCACTGCCTCTCTGCCTTTCCCCCTCTTCTTTCTTCACCTACTTTTCTCGTCTCTCCCACCCCCTCCAGCTTAATCTTTCTATTTTCAAACCTGCTTTCCTGTTGTTTTTCCTTTAAAGACCATGGATCTCATTCCTCCCTCTCCATTCTCAGCCTCTCCCCATGCCACTCTCCCCACGCTGACAGGATGCATTCGCTGCCGGCTTCGCACAGTCCCTTGCAGTTGCTGCTACTACTGTTCCTTCACATGTCCTCCCACAGATAACATACTATGGTCTAAGCCTTCCCTAAGCAAAAAGAGGCAGGGTTGCCCCACAGTTACGCCAGCCAGACCCTGAAAAGCTTTTTCCATGCAGTATATTGAAGAAGGACATTTTTCTGACTCGTTCAAGCCTAATCTGGAAAAAAAGCAGAGTTCGTGTAGAGCAGGGTCTTCCACCTCTTCAAAGAACACAGAACTTGCTCTGCTGGCTCGGACCAGGGGCCCAGCACAGCTGCAACCGTGTCCTAAAGGGCACCAAATGCTTCCCAGGGGGGGTTTTACATGCCCCTTTACTAATAAATACAGAATAACCTGCCTGTCAGGAGAGGGGTTTTTTTGGTAACACCACCCCACCACCACCTCCCTGCACACACAGGCCTTTCTTAAAACTGCTTTTGACATATCAAATGTCTGAAGGTCTTGTATTTCATGTATGTGTGAAGCTGAGCCTCTGATTCCTGCAGATTGGGAACGCCCCGGTGAGGATGGAGAATCAGAGATGCCTTGTGGCTTTGATAAAGGCTGGTCTCAAAGAATCAGTGGCAGGAGAGTGAGGTTTGCACAGAAACTCTGCTAATCTGAGACCTGGCTTGCTGCACACAAGCTTTGGTGGGTATCCCTGCAGGAATTCATCCTAGACTGGGTATCTCCCACCCAGAATGTTACTGCCCAGTGGTCTCTATGCATCAGTGAATGCAGATCACGACACAAAAGCAGTCCAGGGACTAAAACACGGTGCTGGCAACTCTTTCTAATCTAATAATTTTTCTCCCACTGATTTAGTTCCCCCTTTAGTCACAAGATTGAAAGCCAGTCTACCCAGGGACAGTGCTGTGCAGAGGCTACCTCTGGAGGCATGTCCTTTGTGGACAGTCATTCTTAAGTTAGGAGGGCAACTCTTTTCCAAGAGGGCTGAATCCTCACTGATGGTTAGAGCAGGATGCAGGACATACAGTGCACAGTAAATATCCACAGCAGCTCGGTAACCTCCTGGTATATGTCTAACTTTATTGAAAGGCCTTCTGTGAAACTGGAAATGTTTCTGGAGTTGTTTCTCTCTCTCCTGCCTGGCAGTGTTATATTCGTGATGGAGTTTCATGGGAAGGAGAATATCACTTTGGTTTTTTTTTTTCTTTCTGGAGTAATTTCCATGAAGCATTATTATGTAAAGTCATGTTGATTTTATGCCAGTGAAATTGTCAAGGACTTCATCATAGAAGTGTCCAAAAAAAGGTGTTAATAATACAGGTCTAGCTCACAGATGGCTTTGGGATAGGCTAGGGATAAGGCTTGTCAAGTGTTTCTCACATGCTATAGAGAGACAGGTCCTGTGAGAGAGCTGTCTGAAATGCATTCCCCTCCCTGTGTGGCTGACACTTTGCTGCTGTACACTGAGGGTGATCAGGTTTGATTCTCCCTTCTCACTCCTTCGTGTTTCCTGTCCCAGTACTGTTCCTGAATGGCACACAGAGGTAATCTCTGATACCAGCAGGCACAGTCTAGTTCTGCTGAGTAATTGAGGGAGGGAGAAGGTTTCTGTCCAACACATGCATCATGCACATGTAGCTCTTATGACCTCTTTTTGTTTTGGTGCTGCTGGTAACTGTTTGGGCTTTGATCCAATATAGAAGAAGGGAAAAAAGCAGGAAGATGATGTTGTATGGATACCTCAGCCAGGCCCTCCTTTCTCTACTGCACCCTCTTCAAGTGAAAATAGAGGTACCACGTCCAGCTCCTCAGCTGAACAAATAGATGGTTTTCCCACTGTTAAGCCAGGAAGAAGGATTTTTCCTCCCCTCCCCAAGAGCCTGCTATGCAAAACTTGCATGACTTGAGTAAGGAGAGCAAGTGGAAGAGAATGCTCCCCCAGACAGTGGGAATGAGGAGAACAGCTGACAGCTTGCTATGTGCAGCTTGTGAATCTCAGCAGTTTGTGGTGCTGTGGAATGGATTTTGAGGGAAAGGAAAAATAAAGGCAGGAAGTAAAGGGAAAATAAGACAACATGTACCATCTTTTGATCAAAGGTAAAGAGGTTTCTTGGATTAAGATTCCTGATCTCGTAGGTAAAAGAAACATAGCATACCTTATCCACCTGGAGTTTGGTGAGCCGTATGATAGGGTGTCACAGAAGAAGCAAATTAGTGGAGAAGCTTCAGCTGAAGAAGACAGGGATTAATAGAGAAATCCTCAAGTGGGTAAGAGACTGACAGAATTGAGACATCAGTTCCCTAATAGGTTGAAGGGAAATTATCTGTGAGGCTGCCTAAAGATTGCTCTTAGGACTGATCTTTTTTAATATTTCTGTTAATTACCTTGGCACCAAAAGTAGAAATGCTAATGAAATCTGCTGATGAAACAAAGCTGGGAGGTATCATCAGGGCAGAGGTGGATTCCAGCACTAGGAGAGCTCTTTGTGACTGGAATGATCGAGGTGAGGTTAAATGAGAGACTGCAAAGTCACACACCAGGAACCTGTTGCTTGGAGAGTAACAGGAGTGTTTCTTAGCAGAGAGATCTTCCCCAAGATGGGGAAAGTCTTGGGTGAAGGTCACCAAAGGAGGAGGAACCAGTGATGCTACATGGGGGTGTAAAAGGCAAGTGAGCTTTGAGGACATAGGAGTGTTTCCAGTTGCAGTGAGTGAGATTAATGTCAGGGGCTTTACATTCAAGGGGATGTGAGACTCCTCCAGCATAGTGTGTGCAGCACTGCTCACCCACACTCAAGAAGGATGTTCAGCCTGAAGCAGGTGCAAAGAAAGGCAGTGGGGTGATCAGAGGGACCGAGGATGTCTCTTGTCTGAGAGTGTGTTTACTTATCAGTCACAGAAGTGACTGCAGAGAGACATTTGAGCTGATTGGAAAATAGATGTGGCACCAGTTTGAGTTTTTCAGCATTAATTATTTTGCACTGAACTTCATGCTATTGCAGCTACACAAAGTAATTAAACCACGGTGTGATGTGCCTGAAGGGTGAATACTATAAGGGAGCTTAGTTACTTAGTCTGGCAGAACAAAGGTTAAGAGAGGAGAGATTTGCTGCCTATAAATACTTTTAGGAATTGGGGGTTGGGAAAGTAAGTGCTAGGGAGAAAGGAGAGCTGCATAAGCTAAAGGACAATGTGGCACAAGAATAAATAGATATAAATTGGCCATGAATGAATTTAGGTTGGAAATCAGAAGGTTTCTAAGCAACAGAGCAGGGAAGGAGGTGCTGGAACAGCATTCTAGTAGCACAAGTTAGGGCGGAAACCTAATGAGATTTAGGACAGAGCTTAGTAAGTTTAGAAAAGGCCATTTGTTTTGTACTTGCCTGTTATTCAAAGGGATTGAACCTGATAAGCCAAGAGGTCCCTTTTTCATTCTATTTCCTGTACTTGCCTTATTGCCTTATCAGAGCTGCACCCTTGCATACAAAAGCCAGGTAAATCCTGAACAGAGCTTATGTGATGAGTTTTTCGGCATTGATCCCATGGATATTGAAGGAGGATTCATTCTGTGTAAGGGATTTAAACAAACAAAAAGCAAGCCAGGACAATGCATAGAGAAGGTCTGCAAATATGCAGTAGTATAGATGAAAGCTCACATATGAAAGAGCTTCTTCATATAAAACAGATGTTCTCAGAGCACCTGGCTTTGCTGGAAGGCTGTTTCAAATACAGGTAGGTGCTCTCCAGAGATGTGAGAACTTAAAGAGATTATCTGAAGGGAAAATATCTCATATATTCCTGCCATTACCAAGAGCTCTGTGCTTGGGGAGGATATCAGATTTACTGCACAGGGAAATTTCAGAAAAAAACACCACCCAACAGCGGTTGAGTTCATCTCTGATGCCTGGCCACAGCACTGCACTTATTCTGGTCCTTCATAACGTTCCATGCTGGACAAGCACCTCTCACACCTCCTCTAAAGCACCAGTGGATGGTGATGGTGCCTTCGTGATGAAATATTTATCTAAAATCCCCATGCATGGATATGATTGAAAGAGAAGGCAGGAGAGGGAAGTTCTCTGTTATACATTAGACCTCTGGAGACAGTTTGAAGGCATTCTCCAGCAGGAGGCAAATTCCCAAGGACAGGCTGGGCCCAAGGGAACAGGAGTAGCATGTAACGAAGGGCCCCCGAATGAGGAGAACAGTTTTATAATCAAAGTTCCTTATTTAGTAAAAAACCCCAGATTATTCCAGTATAGATGAATGTTTTCCCCTTCCCAGTCCAGAGTACCATACCAGCACAGAATGAGAAAAGAAGAAAGAAGAAACAGCAAGGCTTGAAATGTCACTATGTGTCAGACTCATTTGCCAGTAAAGTTTTCAGCAAGAAAAACTGGAAGAGATTTTCATCTCAGTGAGGAGAAACTACCATCTATCCTTAAGTAAGTGCTTAGTTGTCATCTTTGTGTTACTGGAAACAAAGCATGGTACCCTCACAGCTACTGCTTCTGCTTTGCAAATGATAATGTAATTACAGCTTCTATAAACACTCTTCTTGCTTTACAGGTGGAGGAACCAAACCATGCAGAGCATAAAGGATTTGCCTAAAAGTAATTTTAAAGCAAGGAATCCTCATCTACCTATCCACTAGACATTTGTCTTGTCCTGTGAACTTCCATCTAGATGAGTTGCTGCTTAAAAAAAATATATGTGTCTATACAAATATACATACATATGTTTCCCAAAGTAAGAAGACAAGAAAGAACAGACCTTTACCTCTTTTTGCTGAGTCTGCACAGGTAGAGAGAGGAACTGGTAGAGTTGACTGAAGGGTGGGTGAGCTTTAGCACAGCGTTTTGGTCTTGCTAGAGCCACCTCTGTGTCAGTGTTGGGCTCCCAGAATTGATCCGTGTCTGAGGGAGGACACTGTGGACAGGGCAAGCAAACCCCAGTCAGCTCCCAGGAGCTCAGCCTCCTGCTGTGGTCTGACACTGGCTCACTGGCTGGAGATCCCCTCGAGCCTGGAGGACTGATGCTGGGTGAGACCAGCTCCTGAGCTGTTCCTGACATGCACTGGCAGCTGTCTGCCTGCTACTCTTTTAAAGGGTCTTCGTGGATCAGGATAAAAATGTGACCTTACGCAGGTGGCATTGTAAGCACAACTTGGCTCAGGTTCAGCTCTTCCTCTGGCTCCCAGCTACTCTATTTTTATTGGAGGAATTTTGAGGCTATCAGAAAGGAAGTCAAATTGTTTTAGGAAAACAATAGAAAAGCAACTTGAAGTTTATTAGCTTCCTGCCCAGGGCCTGGGACCAACTTGTCAAACTTATTAGAGAGATGGCGGGACTATTTATTTAAAAGGGCTAGCAACAAGACTCACAATTTCATTCCTGTTTAGGCCTTGGTGAAAACAAAGGAAAGCCATAAAATAATATCTGAAGGGAGCAGATGGCTAACTGGTAAATGGTGCAAATAAGGTTGGCCTGTGAGACATTGGTGGTGTTCACCAGTGCAGTGGCTTTCATGGGATTACGTTATCGACTGAATTCCTGGGCTTGCATTCATAGGCCAGTCCCATCACCCCAAATTCCTTACTGTGGCTCAAATTTTCAGATGGAAGACTCACACCTAAGAAAACAAATTTGACAGGAAAAGGTCTTCGTTTTAGAGCTACTGAAAGGAGCAAAACAATGTAGCAGGTCTGCAGAAGAGCCAGGAATAGAGCCCAGGTGTCCCTGATCCTGTTGGACTGCTGGAGCCCCCTGACTGCAAAAAATATTTATATCCTTCAGAAGCAGCTGCAGTCTGCTTCCCCATCCAGCTACCCCAAAGTAGCAGCACCATTAAGTCATTGAATACATGCTGGCATGTGGCTGGTGAGAAGAATGGACAGCCAAACCATCAGACTCACGAGCAGCAAGTGTCTGTGCTGCCCAAGCCCTTCTGAGGAGTTTCATCGTTTGCAAGGAAACAAGAAGAAAATAAAACAGGTAATCAAGAAGCACTTACAAGCTCTGCTTAATGCAAAGCCATATCCCTTTTTCAGAGGGCTCTGTGCTGACTGAGTGTTTAACCTGCTTCCAGGGAGGACAGAGGAGGAACTCACCTCTCCTTTCAACGGTGCAGTAGGAGTCTCTAGGAAGTCAGGTGCTGAGAGGTACTGAGCCCGCAGAGCTACACACACAGGCTTTGGAAGCTCAGTAACTGCTTTTTAGATGAAAGAAAGAAGAGCCCACCTCAAAAATTCTCTTCCTTCTTCTCCTCACTAGCTTAACTAAAAGCAGGAATGCAAAGCTGCCGTTTTCTCTGAGGCCTGGAGCAATAATACATCTTGTATTGGCAAGTGACAGAAGATCTTGGTTTATGTGTTCCTTTTAATTTACCTGGGTTAGATGTTTATAAAGGAGTCAAAGTGAGTGTATGATCTCTGCAAGGACCTAGGAAACTGGGTCTTAAACTTGGTAACTTTAATGTTAATGCAACAGTCTTCCACTCATTTAAGGCATTCTTGCAGCTTTTAGAGGGTTTCTGTAATTTCTGTCCCTCTGAGATACTGCCCTGGTAAACGAATCAGCCAAAGAAGCACACTGAGCAGTGCAGCATCCCTAGTTCTTTACAGTCAGTAGGTGTTAACTTAATTTTAAGTACATTCTTGAGTTGCACTGTTTTCAGTGGGATTTAATAGCCTGCAAGTTAAGCACCCTACATTTCCAGGTGGCTTTGCTGGGGGAATTCCAGGGCAGAGAGAAGCTAGTCAACATACTTCTCAGTGGCCTCTGCTGTAAGAGATGCCACGTGCAAATCACATGATGGTGATTTCTGGCAACAGAAAAAAAATTACTTGCACTTATTTGGGATCTGTGTCATCTGGATTGGTATCACTTAATTCGTGCTTTGATCTAGTAAGTAGTGTTTGAACCCCAATGTGTGCTGTGAGAGTCTTTTTGTCAGTCACTCAGGACTGTTGGACTCTCGGTAGTGCCTGAGGCTGAGATCCTGCAAAGACTTGGTCATGTGAGTAACTTGATATAGTTACGGCTTCGGGCCATTTGTGTGTGTACAGTCCTTCTGTCTACAAGTGTCATAGACTGGAAAATGTTGTAGATTGTTGAAACTCCTGTTTTGGTTTTTTTTCTACCAGGACCTAATATGACTTCTCAGAAACTTCTGGAATGACAGAGGGTACTAGCCCACTGGACACATGGATGCTGGGGGACTTCTCACCCCAGAAGGCTGTGACATGTAACCATGTGGTGCCAGTGTTGGCACTGAGTTCCTGGGATGTGGAGTTTAAGAGGCTGTGCTGCTGCAAGATCTCCCAGCTCTAAATCTTGAGGCTTTAGGAAAGGGCTGCTTAAACAATATTGCCAGGGTGGAAAGAATCACAGGCACACGTCTCTTCATAAAGCAAGCTGAGGAGTGGAAGGACCTCAGCCTGCTCTGTACATTCTCTGCAGGGCGAAGAGAAATCAGGATCTGAATCTGCTCTGAAGGCCAAGATCTCTAGAGCTTTCCCTGAAAGTCAGCTTCAAAGGAAGAAACAGTTAAAAGGATTTGAGGAAAGAGAGACACGTGCCTGAATGGTGGTGAGTGAAACTGAAAAGTAAACAGCCTGAGTTATGGGAGGATTCTCAGATGGTGCTTATTGCTCCCAGCCAGCCTGTTCTCTTTTGTGATGGCCTGAAAGAATTTCAAAGCATGACCTCCTGGTTAAAATTAAGAACTTGATTAATTGCAAAAATCTATGAGTAATGGTTCTCCCCACCAATTTTGTGATGTGTGCTGGCTGGATTCTGAAGCCTTCTGTAAGAAAATTACAGCAAATGGAGGGGGCAGGAGGACACTGCTTGGCCCAAGCAGATTAGAAGGGTGCATTTTATTTTAGAAGACCAATTATCCATGTGTGTGCAAGAGCTCACAAACTAGCTTAGCTGCCAGCAATGTTGTGGTGCACAGCATGCAGGGAAGGTACCTTGGAAGTGGCTTCCCTTTCCAGAGCGTGCCATGAGGTGAGCAGTGCAAGGGAAGCAGGCAGCAGTGTGAGGGAAGCAGGCAGCAGTGTGAGGGAAGCAGGCAGCCCTGCTCCCTCCTGCTGCACCTTCTGTGTGGCTGCATGAAGAGAAACCATCTCACCCCACAGGGATGCATCAGGTACCCACACTTGTCAGCCTGGTGTCCTGAGGATTTATTAGAGGAAAGCTTGGAAGAGGAATGTATCCAGTTTTGTTCTCTGGAAGGGTGAAGGATTTGGTCGATTCACTTCTTCTTAATTGTTTTTCTGAACACCTGGGTTTCCTGGTAAAACACTGCTTGGCTTTCTAACAGCCCCCTCTGCCCAGAAGAGGTGACAGAGGAAACAGGTGTGAGTGTTAGTCACCTACAGCCACAAGGCAAGGAAATGAGGGCCCTGCCTCCTCCTTGCAGCCAAGCAGTGAGCCAGGCTGGCTCTCCAGGTGGCCACAAGCAATGCTCATGTTTAAAGCTACAAGGAGTGGGGAGGAGGTCAGGAAATTCCCTGAGCACTGAAGTCCTGCCTAACGTAGGGCTTTCCCCACTGAGCTTCCCATTTAATTTAACTTAAATTCTCTCCTCTTGGTGTTCATGTGTAGCACAATGCACTCTGCTCTGATCCTAATTGCCGACTGCTCCATATAAATCCAGGCACTCTATCCTCACTGGGTCCTTTGCATGTTGTAGCTTCTTGTTTTTAGCGCTAAGTGGAGGCAAAGATGAAGTATGACCATGTCAGGGAGAGATTACCTGTACCGAGATGTTTCGTTTGTGGGTTGCTGTTTTTTCATGTCTCTTTGAGATGTGATTGACAGAGGTCTGATGACTGACAGATGGTTGGTGGTTTGTGATTGGCAGATGATATCAAGTGGGCTTGCAATGTGCTAAGACCCCTCTATGAGCTCATGCAGAAGCCTGGTGGTAAAATCTGATCATTTAGTGGTGTCAGACAGCATTGAGTTTGTTTGCTGATGTTTATGGTTTTCCTTAAAATGGTGGAAAAGGAAAAGAGATTTAAACTTGATTGAAGTAAGCTGAAATATAAATTAGAAGCCATACATTCATTGGTTTTGAATTGAATCTTGCAGTTCTGTACTCAAAATACAGAGTTTGGCTTCTTGGTGAGAAAAGTGAAATTTAGTTGCCTTAAAAACTACCTCTCATCCCCAACTGGGATATGAAGAAATAGCTACTTACATAATAAGCAATTTTTTTCCTGGTTGGGGGTGATGGATTTCGGCTTTCTGTGTGTGTGAGAAGCAGAGATGCCTCAGCAACGCACATCAGTTGAATAGATGGTTTTTGCATGTGATACCCATGTGATATGATGTGGGGGCTTCATATAATTACCCTATGCCTGTTGAAGTGGAACAGTAATTTGGTTGTTTCAGACCCAGAAGAACCCAAGACTGATTTTTTGACAATGCACTCAGTATTAAGGAGTGGTGTCACCGAACCAGAGACACCACAGGATGTGCCCACTGAAAGAGCACTTCAGAACACGAACGACAGTGGTTAAAAGCCATGCAAGATTGCTCACAAGGAGCAGAGAATAGGGAAATGGGAATCCTTGATGTTGTCTGCTTTTCCCACACTCTTTCCCTACTTTTCTCTCAGGCCAGCTTTGTGAAGAACCACATTTCTCCCTCAGGGAAAGTAACAATTTAACACAGCAGGGAAGAAAGATTTTGCGATGTGCTGCATGAAATGATGCAGTATCGCTCGGCCAGCATCTGGTAAAACGTTCTTAAACGGCCTCATCTTCCTGTATCAGCATTTCTAACATCAATAATTTTATTGGTAGTAATCAGTAAGGTCTGAGATTTGTTGGAGGAGGATGGATGGCTGCATTTGGGGAGAGAATCTAAAGGACTTTGAAGGATGCTGATAGAAAAATGCTGAGGCAACGTCACAATTACTGAGCTGAGAAATCTGCACCAATTTGCAGTTTCCAAGTTGTTTGGAAAACATGAGAAAAGCTGCCTTGAGAGTATTTGCTGATGCTTTAATGCCATCAGATTCCTGAGAGCTGGAGAACTCCCCAAGTGCCACAACGTAGGGTAAATTTAAACCTGGCTTAAATGTTCCTCCTGAAGCTCCTGTGGCTGTCCATGCTGGTGACATGAGGTGCTTTCTTTTGCACTCCCTACAGCCCTATCCCAAGTACCTTTGAGAGAAGTTCTTCTCCCATTCCCATCTGGTAGCTCTGAACAAATCCAAGCCAGCCTTCCAATCAAATTCTTTCCAATCCAGGTCACACAACTTTCCTTCCACCTGAGCAAACCTTTTCATTTTTCCTCCTCTGCTCAGAACTTTGGTTGTCCTTGCATTAAAAAAAGACACCTTGATAAATCACTTCATATAGTTAAAAAAATTTATTTTCACCCCAAAAAGTGGACCCATGTGGAAACTTCAGCACAGGAATGACACAAGATTATCTTTCAGCTACCAACGTGATGTGAAATAGCAGCCTGCAGCTGTGTAAGCAAATAGAGCAGCATTACAGGAATCCATGCAGAGGTCAGTGGTGACCTGTGGAGTGGTTTCTGGCCTGCTTCGTGCAGGCAATCTGCTCAATGCTGAACTGGATGGGAACTCACGTTCTGTTTCCAAGAGCAACAAAGCTCTTGGTTGGTTCAGACGAAAAAAAAGGAAGAAGATGGAGGTGAAGAAACTCAATGTAATGCCAAAATTAATATTGTCTGGCCTTGGTAATTGTCAGAGATCTCCAAAGATGAAAGCCTTCTACTTCCTTCAGTCTCCTGCTGTGACCTCCTGTCCAAGTTGCTGGACTCAACTGGTGATGGTCAGAAATGTCCTGCAGCATTTCCAGCCATGGGAACAGGTGGTGACATAGTCAGTGTGGTTAATATGGAGAAATTCATTCTGGACTGGGTTGTAAGATGCAGTGAAGGAGAATGGAGACACAGCAGAGAAGACCTACCACTTCTGTACCTTAAGCCATCTTAAATCCTTCAGAGTTCTGGGACTGTTTGAGGTTTCTTGTGTTACACAGAGCAGCCTCCAAGCTGCTCTACCTAATAATAAGCTGTCCTCTGAGCTATACCCCTCCTCAACTTCATCACCATCCAGGCTAGACTCCCAGTCTGTCCAGTACTGGTAATAAAGACGAACTGCTGGGAAAACTGGTGTCAAAAAGGAAGGCTGGTCTCAGCTGATGAAATTAAAGAATGAGAAGTTCAAGCCTCTTGACATCCCTTCCCACCTGAATTGATTATAAATTGTTGGGAGCAGATGGTCTGCAGCAGGTTGAGGTCAGTGCAGCAGCTTCTGTACACGTAAATCATGCAAGTGTATAGAAGTTCTTCAGCATGTCAGGAAAAGTAGTAAAAGGAGAAATTATTTATGTTATTTTTTAAAAAATTCCTCAGATGAAGCAATGAGGGAGGCCTAGTGGCCTTGGTTCAAGGAGAAAGCTTAGTTATAGGTCATAGATAAGTAAAAAGAAGGAAATCAGTGAAGTAGTTCATCAGTCTAAGACAGAAAAAAAATAAGAAAGGGACATATCCCAAAGCACATTGTAACACAGATACTATATAAAAAGTACTGTAATGGCCTGGACAGGGACAAGAACATGACCAAATTCATAAGTAGCACAAGTGTTTCTACCTACTTGTGTATGTATCTGGTAAATAATATACATCAGGACACATGTCCCATGGCATCAATATCCTTCCTAATTTGGGGGGTCAGATGGCTCACTGAGGAAGTCTCTTCTGTGTTTTAACATACATGTTGTTTACTTTTCTAGGTGCAGATCTGTCAGAGTAGATTTTTTTGCTTTGGTTCTGTGAGTTTTCCTGGTTAGAAGTAAGTGTATCAACTTTTTTCATGGCTGACTTTTCTCAATAAGAAAGAGCCCTGAAAAGTGGGTAAATGAATTCTGGATTTGTTTGCTTCCTCTGGAACATTGTTCTGTGATTGAGACTCTTTTGGCAGAGGAGGTTTTTGTCTCCAGATTTCACAGAGACTATTCTGAGTTCCCATTCCATTTAGGGAACAATTGTTGAAGTGCTTCATAGACTATCTTTCTTTTCATGTGCCAGGGGATTTCTGTGGCAGTCCTGAAGAGCCATCTCTCCTGCTCTGTGAGACACCATGCAGCAAATCCTGTGGGTGTTGTGGCCTGGACTCATGTGATGGAGTAATCTAAAAAGGCCAGGAGATGAAGCAGTGTGGTAGCATCTGAAATTCCTGGTAGGAGTATGAGCTGCTGCATTGGCACAGGTAGTGTAATGATCTTTAAGTACTCCAGGCTCCTGAGTAACCTTAACTCCTCTTAAAAAAAGTTGTAGGAAGCATTCTTGTGACCAGTTCCATGACAAGAGAGGCATGATTGCTCAAACATGGGGCTTACTGCTGAAAACAGAGGTTCTGGGGGCGAAAAGACAGTGTCTTAATATTGATGAAGTACTGCTTTGCTAGTCTTGAGAGCAAATAATATGGCACAGCTTATGTCCATTTGGCTTTGCCCTCCCTCCCTCCCTCCTTCCCTCCCAGACTCCAAACAGAGTGCTTTTGTCCACGCTGCCTTGTGGGAGCTGTTATTCATCAGGCCCCGATCTGAACCATCCTGGGAAAGCATCACTGGCCTGTGAGTTATCAGGGAGCATGCTGACCATTGAACAGCACTGGTGATAGTGGGGTCCTACTGGAACCTGTGCCTTGGCCCTGTTAATTTGTGAGCTGCAGATGGACCTTCACTGTCTGCAAGCAAGCAAGGTTTGTAAGAGGAAGAAGGTCATAAAATAAGCAGTGACTACACCACTGGTCTCAGGGAGAGAGGAGCTGTCCCATAAATCTCAACCTGCTGCATTTATTGCATTGCTTTTTTTGGACTGTTGAGTAATGGATAAAGCGATGGATTCCTCAAGTCCTGACCACCCAAATATGTGGATAAGAACATAATCAACATCTTTATTAAACTTGTGAGCTCAAGCAGCAGCAACTTCATACAGCTCTGGAGTAATATAGAGTAGGGTTTGTTTTCACAGAGCCAAGTGACTCCAACTTTGTTTATGGTGCCTCTGTGGGCAGAGTGAGCCAAGCTCTGGGACTCAGCTTCCCAGTCTGTGCATAGCTTGCTCTGTGCTAGGCAGTGAGTGTAAACTGGCAGGGAGGCAGTCAGTCCTGAGATAACACGCCCATCATCTTTGTAAAACAATATTTGTGCACTAACATCATTTTTTGAAGATGGGAGACTGTCAGCTACTAAACATCTAAGCTTAACTTTGGTGTCCATTTGTCAGAGAGGTCCTCTCCCTCTCCCTTTCCCTCTCCCTCTCCTGTCTTTTCATCTTTGTTTGGAAGAGGAGGATCTTGGCTGAGTCTTCCCTACTTCTCAACTTTGGGAAGGTGAAAAATTCCTAGCAAGAATGAAACTGAAGCATGAAAGCCTGCAGAAAAAGTTGGTACAGTCCCACTGTTACCAAACTGTGTATTCTTATAGACATGTGAAGCAGTGTTGCAAAGCATTTTTAGATGCTGGAACAAATATCTAGTGTTGACAGAGAGCCTGCCCCATGTCTGGAGAACCACTCTACAGTGCACTGTGCTCTTTCATTTGGGGTGTCTTTGAAGGGAATTCATGTGTTGATGTTTCTCCAGTCAGTACCTGAAGGACTTCCATTTTTTTATTTTATCTTAAGGGCAGGTGAAAACAAAGAGCACCATATGCATATATAAGGTGGTTACATATGAGATTTTGTTGCAAACCTATAGAGAATATAAAATCAGGAGCCTGCTGTACAGCCCTGAGGGCAGCCAGAAATATTTCAGCTGGCTGAAAACCTGGTTCTTGGTCACTGTTTGCCCTCTGCTCAGTCAAAAGTGAATTGTTCAGGTACTGAAGCGTGTTGGTTTTTAATACACTGAGAATGACCAAGAAACCAAAGATTTCCTTTATTCCTGTCTGAAGCTACCAGGTAACTGTGTGACTCTGTCAGTTCTCTTGGAAGAGACTCGTGTTGGCTTGTTGATAGGCTGCAGGCACCTGGACAGTTTAAATGGCAATGCACTTGAACACCCTGCAGTTGTTTGGTCCTATTGAATAAGAAGGAGATGCCCTCACCTACTGACATCACTGTGGTAGCTACTGCAGGCTGGAGCCCAGCCTGGCTAAAAAGCATGCTCAGGAGGAGAGATAAGGACATGGGTGGTGAGCCTGTTCGCTGGGCTGTGCCACATGGTTTGCAGAACACAGTCTGGCTTGTTTAAAACCAAGGTGGGTATGTCTGTAGGAACAGCCATCACAGCAGCTACTGGAGCTCAAGGAGAAGTTCAAGAATTTTTAGCAGGCAGAGATGTTTTCTTTCTGCACCTCTCTGAACTCACCTGAATACAGCTCAGTAGAAATGCTGGACTGCACATGTGCTGCATTGTCTTAGTGTGCTTCAGAGTTGCTAGCAGGACCTCAGAGACCTCAGAATAAGGTTCTCAGTTTGAATGCATTTCCTTGACTATCAGACACAACCATCTCTGGTTCCCAGAGACCCCTCTGCTCCACTCAGTGATAAAAGCACTTTTTAATACCAAAGCTGCTGTGTTCCCACGCCTGCCTGTTGCTGTCATGAGGGAGGCTGGTCTCAAACAATAGCAGAGGAATAAAGAATGGCCTCTCTAATCGATATCCTGCCTAGACGCTGAGTCAGGTGGCTCTTTAAAATTCCTGCATTGTTCCTGATTTTTCATTTGACTGGGGTAAGTTTTTATCTTTAAGGAAAGAAAACACATGGGACCAACTGTCTCTGCCTGCTCCACCATTCCCTTCCCACCCACCCCGACTCAGCTTTGGTGTCTTTGTCCCGTGGTTGTCTCCAGCAGTGAGGGATATAGATACAATTTGCTAGTTTGGACTTGGAGCCCAGTGTGATGTGCTGTGGTTAGAACAAGGTGACTGTGGTCTGAGCAGGGCTCCCTCAGTCACATCTATCTGCAAAGCTTTAGAGAATGCAACCTTTCACAGCTACATTTCCACGTGGGCTCATATTTATGTGATTGCTCTTAAAATGATCCAAAGGCAAGGCAGGGATGCAGGCACAGGTTTCCAGAAAATTTCTCCATAGCTGAACCTTTGAAGCCCTGGCAGGATGCTGAGACAGTCTGTGTGTGAACAGACATTTGGAAAATTGACAAAAGTACTATTTGCTTAAACAAACTGCAAGATCCTGTAGCTCAAGCTCTTGAATCCACCTCAGCTGCACTAAAAACATTTTCCAGAAGGAGAACAGGGCCAGCTAGGCTTTCTGAAATCTCTGAATCTCACAGGGATTGTGAGATCCTTGCAGGATCTTGTTTGGGGGTTTCATTCAGCTCCTGTCATCCCTGAGTGTCACCACCGGGTTGCTCTCAACAGCCTGGACCAAGGCAGGGGAAACTGTGGCTCTGCTCCTTCACATGACCATGAGCCCTGCGCCAAAGGCTGCAGAGAAGAAAGGTCAATGCCCCCAGGATTTTCATGAAGGCTTCAGGGTCCCTAGGAAATCTTTATGGCTCTTTGGCACTGCTTGTCTCCTGCTGAAAGGCCTCAGCAGAGGGGGAAAGCACGGTCTTCGCTGTGCCACCGGGCAGGAACTCTCGGAGCTGGGAAGGGAACTGGTAAGGGTTACATTTGCGAGTGCAGATACGAGATAAGAGCTGACCTACCCTTCACCCCAAACTGAACTCTCTGAAGCTCAAACAAGGTAGGCAAGTGCTTGTGAAAATGCTGGGGGGGGGGAAGCCTGCCAGACTGGTGAGCATGCTGCTCTTGCCTGGGGCTGGGAGCACACACTGAGCAACTGTCCATGGAATACTTGCTAGGTCCATGAGGAACTTGCGAGGTTCTCGACTAAAATGCTGGAGGACTGGTGCCACAGAGGAATCAGCAACCAAGGGTGCCTGCCAGGTGCCAGCATGAGGAGATTTTTTTGTCTTGACCTTTCCAGAAGTGCTGAAGTTCTGGAAGAATTCTGTTTTTCTAGCGGCAAAGAGAAGGAGAAAGTTTGCTCAGCAAACAACTCTCATTTCACAGGCTGTGGAGCACCATCAGGCAAGGGAGGAAGGCCAGCTGGTGGCAGGATCACAGGTGGAGGACGCTCCTCTCACTCCTACAGGCCTGCTCATGTCTGGAGTCAGCGAGGATGGAGTGCCCAGTTGTTGTGTGCCCTGCAGAGAGGGCACCAGAGGAACCTGGCAGCTGAACTGACCTCTCTGGTAGGTTAGAGCATCTGTGGCTGCTCAGAGCCACCACAGAGATGCTGACATGAAGGCTCTCAAGATATACATCTAGCCCACCTCTGTGGGTGCCTCCTGTCCATTGTTCTCCAGCACCTTTTGGTTCAGGGATTGCATTTTTTTTTCCCTGACTGGGGGCAGGGTTGTGTTTAAAGAGTAATATAACAGAAAAGAATCCAAAGCAGGACAAATCCCCAAGGTTCCCAGCATGGTACTTGGCAGAGGCACATTCCTGTCTTCGGACAAAGCCTTTGTCCTGAGGGGTGAGGGTGGAGGGAGAAATAGAAATTACAGACAATGGAGAAGTCATTTCAGATGAAATACAAGATATTTGAGCAGGGCCTTTACAACACATAACCTCTGACTGTTGCTTTCAGACATCCCTACAGCAAAGCACATAACACACACTGTCAAAGCCTCTTCCCACTTTGTGAATATAAACAGTGCAACAACCACATCAAGGTGGCCTTAGACAGAGTTCCTGTATTGGAAATCTGTTTCTTCTGGGAAAGAATCATCTCCCTTTAATGATGTCCCTGACTGTTTAAGTCTCCTGGGAGCCTCAGATGTGTTTTGCCCAGCACAGGAAGTGGTGCCTGCCAAAGCAAGCACGGCATGGCACGGGGAGGGCTGGCCTGGCCCCAACACCAAGATCTCACCCCTAAATCCTACGTGCCTGCTCTCCCAGGGGCGAGCAGGAGGCTCTGCCTGTGCTGCCTACTGCTTGCAAGGTGCACTGGTGGGATGTGTTTTCATATCGAATCTCAAGGAGCTGGGACAGACTCTTTTTGCCCCTGGTGTCTTTATGAAGACTCAGAAACAGAAGTCATGGATATCTCAGGAGGTGTTTTTCAGCAAGCACACACCAAGAAGAAGTGACTCTACTCTCCCTATGAATGTAAATTCAGGGTGCCAGAGGACTGGCAAGATGCAGCTTGCCTGGTTAGATACTCAGTGCATCTCAACCTCACACAGACAGGGATTCTCTGGAGGTGAACTGAGCATTTCTTTCAGACCTGGGCTTCTGTGCTGAGGCTGCTGGTAAGGACTTCATTGGCATCAGCTGGGAAAGAGCACAATTGAGACAACCACACCTGCCCCATGGGAATATAAAGGAGTCCCTTAGCTCACTGCAGTGGTTGTGGGGGTTTGCTGTGTGTCAGAGCCTGTTAATGGTGCTCTGGTGAGTTGATTGCTCTCCAGAGCAGCATTGCTTGAGCCACTAGGCCTCAGCTGTGGAAGCCCAGGCAGCAGGAGCATCCTTGATGTCTTTGGTACGTGTGTAGATCCTTGTTATGAGTTTCAGGTTGTTTTGAAACACTGATCAGCCTGTGGGCACTTTGGCTGTCTCTGCTGTTGCCATGTGGAGTTAATGATCACCATGGCAAGGATGGAGCTGTGATGTTTTGACTCTAATAGCATGTACTGCCCTATGGTGTGGCTAAGGCTGCACTGCTTCTGTGGTTCCAGCTCAGGGACTGTGGTTGCACAGAAGAAACAAATTTCTTATCAGCTTCTTGTACCTTCCTCTGAAAACTTGGTGAAGGTAAAGAAGACTGAAGTCCTGATCAAGCTGTCAGTCCCAGCAGGTTTGCCAAGCCTTGGGGCTTGCCTGTGCAGGGGGCCAATCTCCATGGGATGTGTGCCTGGCATGCTGCTGGGGGCTCTGCTCTGCCCCGGGCAGGATGTGCAGATGCTTGCCTGGAAAAGCCATCACTTCAGGCAGCAGATCTTTCCTCTCTGGGAGGCAATGGTGGGGAGGAACGAAACAACCAGGATACACCTCCATCAGCATGTTTGAGCAGCAAAAAATCTCTTTAGCTCTCACTAGGGAACCCGGGGGGGGTTTCATGAGAAAAAATTTGTTCCCCGCGGGCCTGAAGCTGCGACGGCTTCCAGCGGAGAGGAGCGAAGGGAGGGTGAGAGGTGCTGCGTTCCGGGGCAGCAGCTGGTGGGAAAGGTGTCTGGGCTGCTCAGTGTCACCGCACACGCGGTCGGTGGGGACGCGAGAGTCCGGCTTCAGCCCCTGTCAGCGGCACCTCGTTGACTTTTAGCGCTTCCTTATCGTGTCCGCGCTCACCTCGCGGCGGCGCCGATAAAATGCCATCGCCGCCGTCGTAATCTCCCGAGCAGCTCTGCAGAAAACTGCTGCACAGCATGGGAGGCTGAGCCTCCTGCAGACCAGAGTGGGACTCCGGTCCAGAGCCAGGTAACAAAGGAATCGCCCCAGCCCGGGACGAGGCGAGGGCGAGATAACCTCCAAGGTGCGTGGTATGACTGGCACGGCAGCAGGTGAGTTTTGTGTTGGAATAGGGCTTTGCAGAAGCTGGGCTGGCTGTTACTTTTCCGTACCTAGCGCAGTTGGGAATGTAAAAGCCATGTGAAGTGCTTGCAGGATGTTAGTTCCCAGAGCCATAAACAATAAAGGTAAGTTAATGGGAAGGAATCCACAATTTTTTGTTGTCTTTTGTTGTCTTTCTTTTTTTGCAGTAATAACTTATATCTCTCTCTTGGTGTATTAAGCACCTAAGTAGTTCTGGTACAAACCTTAGTTATCTCTAAAAAAAAAAGGGTATTATTTTTCAACATATAACTGCTACCTACCTGTAGGCCCATGGCAATTTTTAAAGCTGTTTTTAATTTTATTTATTTATTTTTTTAAATAGGCAAACAGCTTGCAGAGATGCACTTGGAAGAGTCTTCTTTATGGGTTTCAGCTCTAAGGATCCCTGAATATAAAACCATAAACAATAACTGAGCAGGTATGTACTTTTCAGAAACTGTAGCTGGTGCCAAACTGGTGTACAGTATCTTGCCACTACAGGAGAATAAGGAAACTTGACATGGAATTGGCTGGAAAAAAGAGTTTTCCTTCTGAGTGAGAAATTTGGATGTTTAAGAATTTTTTTTTTTTAAGGGATCTTAGACTTAATGTCAATCTTCCTGAATTAGAGTGAAAATTGATGATGCTAAAATTCCTTGCTGGAGAAAAAGGTCTAGTTTTTTTTATCAAAGAACCTGGGGTCAAAGTCCTTCACTTTTTTTCATGTCTGAAGATTTGGCTTCACTGGCCCAAAAGGGAAACTTCACTGGTCCTAAAGGTGAAACAAGGGACTTCTTTAGAGGAAGGAATTATAATTAACAACAGCAACTTACAGTGAAATCAATGAAAAGTTTCAATTTGACTTGCTGTTTTCCTTTTACATCTTATTTAGAGAATAGGCTTGTGCAGCTCTCAGCATATTATTTTTTCCTGGGCTACAGCTCTAGTCAGTACTATGTTATTCATTGAATGTTATTATCCTGTATCTCTCATATAACACCAGTCCTGTAATCAGCCCTGTAATCACTTCCACATGCTGCAAACTTGCAGAATGGAATAAACTCCTTCTGCACTCCCTGAATCACATTATCTTTGCCAAGTTCTTACTCTCCAGTACTTGCTGGGATACCTCAAAGTTTATTTTCAATATCATAATCCCAAAGCTGTTCTTGCAGGAATATCTAGTGTTGCCCCAGCCACCTTTAGGAGTCTCTTACTTTTTACCCACCATCTTTGGTCCTTCCTGTGCTTTTGAACTGTTCTCCTCTTCTGCTTTGTTTTGTTTTTGTCCAGCATCTTGTACTACCGCCTCTTTGTTTCAGTGTCTCCCCGTTTCTCCAGTCTTCCATCGTCCCCTACCAACATCTGGAACTCTGTTTGGGAAACCCAGGCCTTTTCCCAAGACCACCCCTCTTCCACACCCCCAGCACTTCTGCTGTTGTCCCTGACAGTGACGTCCAGATTACCACACATTTTGCTGTATCCAAGCTCTGTCTTGCATATGGACCTGTAAAATCTCACCATTTTTTCCTCTAAAACCTGACTTTTTGCTTACACTGTCTATTTGGAAAGCTCAGTTATCCTCAGTTACTGCAGTGCTGCTTGTAATCCCCAGCCTCCTGCCTCCCAGGTCCTGTTGCCTTACTCTTTACTTTCATATTCCTTCTGTGGCTATACCATCAGGTTTCAGCCTCTTCATGGGGACTCTGTATGTCCCCATCTCACGACTCTCTGCTACCCCCTCCCACTTGCCATCTTCCTGAGTGGTGTTTAACCACTTTCACCCACCTTTATGCCTCTTTCCAAGCCTTCAAATTTTATTTTCCTGCACTTCAACTTTGGTTTTTGGGTTTTTTTTTTTCCTTGACCCTGTTCATACAAGGCAGGATCAGGATCACAATACCTTGAAGCTAGTGAATACCTAACCCCCCCTTATGTATGACATGAATACTGTTTGTCTGCCCACCTAGGAGTTAGAAAAGGGAATATTAAGGTGTTTGTGTTACCAGTTAGCCCTTTGAGACCAGGGCTTAGGTTCCCAGCACTGTTGATGCCACCTCACCCTGGAACTCTGTGGTATCTGTCAGTAATGTTCCCCAAATCTGCATTTGGCAACAGCCTGAGTGGCTTGATATCTAGTTCTTGCTTCAGTGCACTGGGATCCATGAGCAAGCTGTCCCTCTGCCTATCTCTCTGTCAGGGCCTGATCTCCTGCAGGTTTTCAGAGAAGATATAAGAGATATTGGTGCACAGGGGCTGCTGGAGAAGGTTAAGTGTTGTGGCCAGGGTCTAAGACAAGCAGGTAAATGACCAGATTTAACTTCTGCTTTTCTTGGAGCATGGGAAACAGCACCTAGCCCCCTCATCTCTGAAATCCACTGGCTGTAGAGATGGCAGCAGCTGTGCTATTGAAGTTTGCTCCATGGATCAACAGAGCATATGAAATAAAATGTATGTAATGGTAGGCTAAGCTGTCAGGGTGGTAGACAGTGGGACTGTGCTTCCATTATGTCCCTTTGGTAATCTGCCCATGGAAGACCAACACTCTACATTTGTGCTTTATCTAGCAGTCTGGTTATTGTTCTTTGAAATTTTAAAGAGCTTCCTCATCAGATTTGAGTGAGTTTCATTCTAGAATGTGCTCCAGTCTGAAAGGCAGAGCTATTTGCCCTAGACACTTGAGGTCTAACAGAGAAAATGTTGAACTTGACTTTTTTCTTATTTTTTCCCACATTCTAGTGAAATATCCTAATTAGTGACCTACTGGGCCACATTACCACCATTTTGACTTACTTTTGTTTGTTTGTTTGTTTTTGGTTTTTTGTTTTGTTGTTGGTTTTTTGGTTTTGTTTTGTTTTTTTTTTTTCTTTTTCCTGGAGTGCTTTATGACAACCCTCCCCTGCATTAAGTAATTAGACCAGGAAAGACAAGGTGGTAAGTCTCATTTTCAGGTGGATACTTGTGCTACAGATTGGTGTGAATTATCCATGCCCTTATGAAGTCATGCCCTTGGCCACTGTTTTCCCATGGACAGTCCTATTTGGCATCCCTTTAGGGTGCTGCTGTTTGCTTGTGCTCTCCTGAGGCACCCAGTACCAGCCGTCTCTGCTCTCTGTGCAGTGGGCAGCAATGAGGGGATGTGAACTACTGGCTGAGCTGCTCCAGCAGCTCCTGTTTGCTGCTGACCCAGTGGAACAGTTCACCATGCCAGCAAAACAGAAAGGAGGAGAAGGAAAAATGAAGAGAGAAAATAAAACAAACCAGAGCATGGAGTTAATGAAAGTGGGGGAACACTTCTGGTGTTAGATTTCTTTAATGCCTGCTGTGCTTTGCTAAAAATGAGGCTAGTTAGCAGCAGATGTGAATGTAACAACTATACAGCTGTCAGGGGAATGAGAAAAGCTATGAGAAATCCATGAATTAAGTAGATTCTATTACCTTATTTTTGTTGGGTTTTTGTGGAGGGCTTAGAAGTGGCAGTTTTCGAAGTGTGGCCTATTGGTTGTTCATGTCAAGAGATTGGAATGCTGTGGAGGGTGAGGGAAGGGTTCAGCAAGCAAGATGCATGATATATTCCCAATCAGGAAAAGGAGAGCATTTGGGGAATGGTTACTGGAACTGTTGAGGGATGACGGGATAGCTGGGAGGAAAGATGCAGCTTAGAAGTAGATGCTAGTGTTGCAGAAGTGGGGTTGGGAATTTGTGTAGCTAAGAATAAATGGGCTTTACAGAAAGGATACTGGTGGTTATTTGGTAACCAGAAGCTTAAAGGATCAAAGAGTTTAGTAAGCCTTTCTCACTTTGCCTGGCTCTTCCAAAAATATATCATGGCTGTGTGGAAGGTCGCCTCCCCTCCCTTCCTAGACGTTAATCACCCCCTCCCATATAGGTGGCCTATCGGGTTGCATAGGCTGGGTAAACTCTGGGATATGTGATAGCACATTTGCTGAGCTGCAGGATCTAAAGGTAAGGTCGGTATCTGGAATGCCAAGATATTTGTGAGGGGAGGCAGAATTCCTGGTCTCTTCAGCTGCTTGCCCTCAAAATGGAAAGAGAAGGTATTTTGAATTCCGTAAGTCTTTGCAAGCTCCAGGCTATAAACAGGCTCTTCCTGTATGGAACAATAAAGATCTAATGGTAATCAGGAGATGTCTGCTTTTCTGTGCAGGCCTAATACTATTGGGATATGCTTTTGTGAGGAGGATGAAGCCCATCAGTCAGGGGGAACAGAAGTGTTCAGTGCTATTGGTGTAGATCGTTAAGGAAGATGATATTGAAGACAGTCATGGGGTAAAGAAATGAAAGCCTTGTCAAGCTGAAGCAGAGGGAGACAGAAAGGGGAAGGAGTCAAAACAAAAATAAAGCAGGAAAAAGGAAGAAAGAAAGAACTATTGGCATTGTTTTGTACAATGGAGAAGTGGCTCAGCCATTGAATACACTCCATAAACATTATTTTTTCAGTGAGCCAGGCTAAGGGCCTCTGTGGGGGCAAGTACACAAACAGTGGGTCCTCAAGTCCTGCTGCTCCCTACAAAGTCAATGAGAGCAGAATTTATCACCCATATAACTACGCTGAATTCTAGGGGGAGGTGCTGTGGCTCTAGCATGGTCTGGCTCCTCTGTATCAGATTTCTGAGTAAGCCTGTATTCCCAAAAGTAATGTGAAGGTTGATATGACCAAAGGAATGTATTTGCTATTTTACTTTGTGGATCACAGGACAAGTGCCACATGCAGTAGTCATGGATGCTGTGTTTATCCTCTCCTCTCT
>JAWWLV010000001.1:5844617-5885461 GCA_035041135.1 Platyrinchus mystaceus
TGCTATTTTACTTTGTGGATCACAGGACAAGTGCCACATGCAGTAGTCATGGATGCTGTGTTTATCCTCTCCTCTCTTGTTAGCTTGAACACAACAGTACAGCAGCTTGTGTCTCTGAAGCTGTTCTTGGCATGTAGACTCTTTGCACTAAAAATCTGAATGGATTTCTCACCACAGGCCACAGCCATTCCTTGGGGTGCAGAGCATGCAGGGTGTTGATGTTTTGGAAGTACTTGTAAGACACTCCTCTGTATTGCCTGGTCCTAGTCAGGGGACTGAAGTGAAAGGTACTAAAATTTCATATCCAGTAGTACATTGCAAAGTCTGGTGTTTCCCAACAACAGTGACTACTTCTTCACCTTATAACCACATCTCTGCCTCCAATCAGAAACACCAAACCTGAGCAGCCTGGAGTGTGCCACCTCCTTCCTCTCCGGTGTGTGGTCTGTTAAGGATGGGCAAACTGCTTGGATGATGCAGGGAACCCTCACAGCTAAAGTGAAATCTTCTAGGAGGGAGGTTGTTCTCACATTCATCAGCTAGGACAGTGGGGGAAGGTGCCTGTTCAGGAAGGTTCTGTTTCACCTGCACCCATTGTTTGTACCGAGCAGAGACTTCACACCTTCTCATACAGTGATCCTACAATAAAAGGTGAAAGTTCAGACATTCACGTAGATACAGACTATGGGACTGTGTCCTGAATGGGAAATCTGCACAGTAAGATGTCAGATCCATGAGCCCTCTTCTTCCCCGGGATGAAATAACCCCCTTTTTTTTCCATCATGAATCTTACCAGCTAAGGGTGTTGCCTCACCTCATTCATTAGCCAGCCAGTGTCAGTGTAATTAGGGGTTAAGTAGTTAATCTTCAAAAATCCCTTGGAAGTCAAGGAATCCATATATTTGCTTATTTGTAGTTTGTATACTGCCCCTGAGGCAACCAGGCATGGGAATGCAATCCTATATTTGTGTACTTAACAACTGAAAAGAAGATGTGGGGAGAGGTTTGAGTTTACAAGAGTGTTAAGAAAAGCTGTGACTGTCTATCCTCCTGCTTCACCTTCCTGGTTGCACACTTTGCATCTTCCTGGTGCCCAGTCCTGCAGAAACAACAAGTCTGTATTTTAGTGTGCTTTGAGACTGGCTCTTCTGGCACAGGATGAAGCTAAGTGTGTGCTTAAGCTTGGCTTTGTCCCGGCCAGAGAGGAAGATTCCTGTTTTTTAATTAGTGGCCTGCTTGTGGTAAGGCCCAGAGAAACACGTATCAAATGTTAACTTTACTTAAAGCTCTTACAACCAAATTACTCAAGGTAGACTGAGCCAGGAGTACATGGTGCTGGTATAGTGCTTCTAGAGATTTTTGCTGTTGCTGCTTTTTGCAATGCAGACATTGGAACTTCAAAGGGAATGTGTCTGTCCTCCAAATGGATGGAGATGTGTAGCTGTAAGGGGGAATAACCATTGTAAAGTTGGTCAGTTGTGGCTGTATACCACTGAACTGCACTATCAATGGTCTGAAAGACAGCAAAATAGTAATTGAACAGTAGGAGTGACTCAAAAATCAGTGGGCTGCAAAACAACCAACCAACCAAAAAACAAAACAAAAACAAAAGACCCAAAGCAAACAAAAAACCCCCCATGTTACTGCAACAGTCCAGATCACTCAAGACAGATGGGGCCAAGTATAACATTAGCTGCTCTAAGGCACATGTCAAAGAATAAGAAATACAGGCTGTGCTTATCAGCTGGTGAGTTTTTTTTCGGGAAGAAGTGAATGGAAAAAGTGGGGGCTGGTACAGCTCACTGGCTGACTATACAGAATTCCAGGATGATGCTGTAGCTGAGGGAACTTGCGCAGTTTTCAGTAAATAACTTTAAACTGAATAGCTCTGGGAAGGGCTGAGCGTGTGTCACTTAGCACTAACACAGTCACTTCCTATGTACTCTATTTAGTGCTTTTGTTGGTGATTCCTGGATGGAAGAGGTTCCAGGAAAAATGCCTGAGGGTATTAAAGAGTTGGAAATGTGCCTTCCAGTGAAAGAGGTTGAAGAGCTAGAGTGAAAAGGGAAAACTGAAGGCTAACTCTATTCTGTGTCTAGGTGTACTTACATGGGGAACAAACTTTCTGTGGTCTAGCTGGAGGGCACTAAGATGCAAAAACTGGAAAGTGAAACTGGGTGAAAAGCCCCAAAAAACTATATGAAGAAAAACATTATTTTTTAACATCACCTTTAACTAACCGCTAGAAAAACTCAGTGAGGGTTTTGGAGGATCCTCCACAGGAGGCTTTTAAGCTGTGGCTGGATTTTTGTCAGAAAATGGACCCTTGTAGAGATGGGAAGGATTTCTGCCAAGCCTTCTGACCCAGCTTTTCAAAGATGTGGGTCTAGATGATCAGGCCAGTTCTTTCTGTCATTACAGTCAAATGTTAGCTCATAGCTGTTGGTAGTTGTGAGGCTGAGAACTGTACAGGGTGGGAGATGTCAGGATTCCCTGCAGGACCAACCAGGCACAATCTTTACTTTGAGAAGATGGCGTGGGCTACATGCAGTTCTCTTGCCTGAACTCAGTGTTTGGTTAACCTTTTTTGTTGGATTATGCTGCAGTGATATCCCGAAGTAAATGAGGCTTTATTAGTTGTCCACTGAGGTGCCCAGTGACAAGAGATAGTAAATCATAATTTATCAGTGTTGCTTTAATTCTCCTCTGGCCAAGGCAAGACATTCGTTATACGTACCATCAGCTATGGTTTTGTCATCTCTTTCAAACTTTAAACCTTGAACAGTTATTCTTCTATACTTCTGAACCAACCTAGAAAGAGTTTTTCCTTCTGCTACCTCAACTTCAACTTTTTTTATGGAAAAGCTGTATTCCCTTGATGCCGGGGTTTTGCTTCATTTCTTACCTTATTCCCCACAGACTAAAAGTTTGGCAGAGGCCAAGACTGTGCATGTGGAAGAGTCTGAGGCTCAATGTACCATTAGAAACTCCTGAGGACAGCAGTGGAAGGATGAGCGCTGGTGCAGATGGAGGTTGGGACGACATCAAGAGGTGCCAGCAGAGGCTCTGAGCCTTTGCACACAGCCAGCGTGATCAGGTACTGCTGTAACAGCACTTCCTAGGAAACACAATGGCCACTTGTGAGCCAGCCCTACCCCAACACAGTGGAAGAAAGCCAGGCAGGGCAGCGTGTCCCCCGTGGCCAGGAGGACCGGCTGGGTGGAGCGTGGTGAGCGGGGGAAAGCAGGCGAAGATCTGTGGATGTGGCTGCTGAGGCTGTGCCGGGTGGGAAGCTTTTCCTCTTGTGACTTCACCTGGGTTGTGTGCCAACCTCAGCACACAATGTTATCACTGCAAGCCAGCACATGGTCGGGATGGCCGTGCTCGCACACTCGGGCCCCAGGAGACTTTCCAGTCCTTATAGCTCTTGGCTTTGAAGGCTCTTGCCAGAAATATGCCATGACTATATTCCCTGGGTTTGTTTCCACTGGTACCAGCACTGCCTGTGCTCATGGATGACCTGTGCCACTGAGGTGGGTATATAGTGAGGAGTAAGTCAAAGGTTTTGTAAGGAACTGAAGCAGCAACCTCTGCTCTACCCCACCCCTCTCTGGCAACCTCTGCTGCTCTTGGCTATTTCCTTATCTAGGGTTTATTGCTGTGCAAAACAGCTGAGTTAATGAGTCAAAAAGAACTCTCGGTTCCTGCTGCATTAAGGCCCTTGCTTCCTGGATAAAAATAATTCCCAAGAAGTGTTTTCCATGGGTCACGGATGCACGGTCTGCCTACAACCATCTTTGCTTTTGTCACTGCTAAATACCTTGTCTAAAAGGAATAGTCGGGCCTGGATCGTCAGAAGCTCTTGGCAGTTTCACAGATCTCCTCCCGTGGTAGTCTTATCTTCTCTCTAAATGCTGCCTCTAGAAGTCTCAGCCTGAGCCTGTCCTCTTCTGTGTACTATCAGAAAACCTACATTATTTATTTTGTTCTGTTGTTCTGTGAATAAGACCCCTCTGCCCAAGCAAGCCCAGGCATCCTTTCTTGAAAAGAAGAAATAAAGAACCTTTCCTTCATTCTAGGCAGCCTTTCGTTTTCCCAGGACAGATGTTTCTAAGGCAGTTCCAGGTTTTCCATGCTTTGGCAGGACAGGCAATACATTCAAAGGTATAGCAACAACACTGGACTCATTTGCAGGAAATGGAATGGTTCCAACCTTTCACATCTGAGATTCACCAGGGACTAAAGTCTTTGGCATCAAGGAGACCTTTTCGTGTGTCTATTTCCAGCTAAATTAAAATCTGCTTGTAGGACGGTGACATGGCTTTTGACAGGCATGACCATGTATGCAGCAAATAGCATTTGGAGAATTTTCAGGAGTCTCCATATTTTTGGGTGTCTCTTTCAAGCACATGGTTGGTGGATGGTTGTGCATAAGTCTTTGTAGTTTCATCATCAGTGTTAAGCTTGAAAGAGGCAGGATTTATGTTCAAGGTGTCTGTGGGCTGTCCTTTGGCACATGGATTGTGCCCTGGCAGTTTCTTTATTCCTTTGTTTTCTCCTGAATGTTCTTTTCTATTCTCATTCTAGCCTTCTCACTTCACATTTGTTCCTCTCATGGTCTTGCCTGTGTCTTTCAAATCTCTTCCCTTATATGGACAGCAAAGAGAGGCGTTATCTTTCCAGGACTTGAGAGATGAGACATTGCTCATAGATGGGACCAGCTTTTGAAATGCACGAGCAAGAATCCTCAGAATGATGCAGTACATTGCCACTCATGACACTGCTTTCTGGTGCCACCTCACAGATCATAAGCTATTTTTGGCAGCTGGACTAGAAATGGGCAGATTTAAGTCCTTCAAAATGCATACTAGCAGCCCACGTGTAGTTCTAAGATCTCATAAGGTATGTACAAGGTGAGAAGACAGTCCTTGGGGGGTACTTTCTTACCTTCTTTATTCAGCCTGGCAGGTAGTCATTAAAGTAAGCTGGCTTTTGAACCAGAAAATAAGCAGTCTTTTTCTAATTTGATGATTTATGGGTCACGAAGAACACATAATAGGGAGCTTTTGACAGTAGAGGAGGGCTTTCATGAAAATTGGAGAATAAACCAGGCAGGACTGAGGTCTCTACCTGTCACCCTTAAGATGCCAAACACCCTCCAAGATCTTGGTACAAATATATAAAAAACCCCCAATCACTTTTAGTTCTCAATTGTTTTTTGGAACCAGACTGATAGGTAATTTATAGTCTGTTTAATGCCTGCTATCTTATTTTTATGTCAAGCAAGTTCTTTAATCATAATGCCATGTGATAGAAGGGAAACTGCCTTCCAGGATCTCAAATATGTGTATTGTACCAGCTTTGTTTTATTTAACAGTGGCACGTGCAATTTCCTCAGAGAAAAGTTATAACACAGTTCAGTGGGGTCCATTTTCTATATACCCACATTGATTGCCCCTAGTTATACTTCCCTCCTTTTATTCCCTGTGTTCTGTGATAGCCACTTAATTATTTAGTTCAGGTCTGAGATCCTATCACAGGTCTGTAGTTACGTGTGAGTAATTACAGTTAGGAGATAATTATAAAGTAATTATGCCCTTCTACATAGTCTTTATAAAAAAGGCCAGACTATGGGTTTTCTTCTTCTCCTCCAGGACTTACTCATTGCACCAAGAAGTGCAGAAGATTGACATAAATAGTGCAGATATATCATGTGCAGCTTATTTAATAAACCAAGTTTAACCATCAGACAAGAACGGGACCTCATAGCACAGGGCAAGTGGAAGACTATTCATGAGTTGCTACACCAAGGTGGAACTTGTCACAGAAGTAGCTGCTGAAAGTTCTACCAGGTCTGACAGAGAACAGGGGACCCCCAAAGACTCTTAATGCTTTTTTAAAAGGATAGTGACATGCTTTAAATGGACTGCTCTTAAGAATATCATATTCACTGAACAGTAACAGGACTGCAGGCAATTGAAGTTTGCTGGAAATAATGAACAAAAAACCAACCCAAACTGGAGAAGCCCTTCCATCCTACCACCTATATTTTCTGGCAAGGCTGTACATAAATAATCCCTGACTCCCTTCACCTGGTTGTTTACTAGTTTGAGGCCAGGTTGTCTCAGGGAATGCTGAAGACCTTTGGATGGATGATTTATCTGTGGACAGATTATCTTCTTGATCAGGAAAAGAGAACGACTGGCTCAACAGCTTCCAAGTTCAATAACCTCCTTTTCTTCTTAATAAATTGCTGAGGCATGAGAGGCTTCCGTTCCTTGCTGGCATCTTTTACACTGTGCCCAAAGAAACAATCATATCAGGCTCAGGAAGACAAGTGGCTGAAAGGGCAGGGAAACAGGAACCGTCCCCACAGATGTCCTCCCCAGAGAAGCTGGGAACAGGCTTTGCTGTGGGAAATGGGAAGCTGAGGTCAGCCAAAGTGCATGGCAGGTACGTGCGCCTCTCGGGACTGGAAGAACAGATAATGGCCTGCTTTGCCTCCCCATCCCTCCCCTGTCATGTCTGTGAGCTCTACTGGGCCACTTTCTCACCTTGAGCACAGCACACCTCCACTGTGTCGTTCCACAGTGTGGAAATGAAGGCAGGGAGATAAAGGTGGAGAGTGGGTGGTGACAACGCTCCTGAGAGCCCTGAACCTACCACTCAGCAAGGCAGGCCTTGGGGGTGTGAGAAGAGCCCAGAAGAAGGGAGAAAGGAGTAGGGAATGAGCCCCCATCAGAAGCTGGAAGGCAATAAACCTCATAGACAGTGAGGTAACATGGGATGCTTCCACACATACCCACTTGTTCGGATCTTTCAGAAGCTTTGTCCTTTCCAGCTCCTTGTTGCCTGGGGATGTTAAGAGACTGTACAAGAAGTCTTGATAAAACAAACATACGGAGATCCCCTCAAGAGGCTGAAAGATATTATTAGCTCCTCTTTTACTGGCAGGCCTGCAGCAATTAATTATTACCAGAAGTATTATCAGGTGCTTGTCACTGCTTTCCCTGGATCCACTTCACATAGTCCAGATTGGCTGTAAGCAACATGTTCCCTGACTGGCCTGATACCTCAACTCCTGATAGCAGTTCATCTGTTTCTCTGAGGAGGATCTCAATAGTGGTGGAAGGGCCATAACCTAGAATATATGCTGAGGTAAATTTGAGTCCATGGACCACTTAAGTATGTAGCATGATTATATTTTCATGTCTTCTCGGTCATATCCTCTAGCTGGTGTGCTCCACCTCTGTGACTGACCAGGTGGTAAGTTCTAGGCAGGGGGCAGAGAAAGGGACAGGTAAGAGGAGGGTATATGGGGACATAGGAAGGGCATTTTATATGTGATGGCTCTATAATGCATGTTTTAGCACCTTGCCTACAAACTCTGTGCCCTGTCCCAGTGTTGCTCCTCAGAAAGAGCACCTGGACTGGCACAAGAACTTAGAACTTTTAACCAGGACACTGTTGGAAAGAAATAACCTGGTAAAGTTTTAAGTGAAATCATGTGTCTAAAAGTGTACTCTTCTTGCTTCTCTTCCTAACCCTGGTTGTGCATAGCACCTACCTTTGACATATGAGAGTTCATCTCCTTTGCCTTACGTGTTCTTTGTACTTTTAGTGAAGTTTTTATTATTGACCATGTTATTGATGGAAAAATCATGCAAGTCAGCTGGTATACTTGAGAAGTACTTGCTGGAAAAGGGATGCAGGTTCAGATGAAAATACAGATTATACTAGTAAATATACACTAGAGTGCATTGTCAACAAAGTTTACAGTGAGTCTACAGATTAAATCATAGATACCAAAACGATCTTCACATTAGTTTAACTCCAATCTATTCAACCATTGCAAAAGCCCCATAAAAAAAAAAAAAATCACATCCACAGTGGGTATAACTGCATCACCGCGAGTTTCCTGTGTTTGCTTTGCCTTATTTTTGTGTTTGCAGAAAAAACTTAAGAAAGGAGGGATGAGGGAAGAGAAAGGACGGGTTTAGATACAGCGTAATGGACACGCTGCGCCTTCCCCTTTCTCATTCACAGCGAACCTCGATGTCCCCGTGCTGTCGGCGCATGAATGAGAAAACATCGCCCGCTAGTGGCTCGGGCCGCAGGAGATGCTGCTCTGCTGATGCTACTCCAGCAATTGTACTGGGACAAGGTGGGTGGCTCTCCTTCCTCCTGCCCTCGGATAAAATCAGCATCTCTGGAGAGGGTCGTCTCTGAGCTGAGCAAGACAAGAGGTTCTTAATGGAAGCGCTGTGAGTCGCCTGCAGGCTGTTTGTCACGTTTAGTGTCAGAAGAAACACTCTGGATAAGCCATGACATCCAATCATACGGTTACTACAAGAGAACAAATTGGTTGAAATGTGGTTATGGTGAGCAAACACCTCTAAAGCAACAGCATGTTCAGAGCCACAGAACAAAGCTCTGATCCTCTAGAAGGTTCCCTGAGGACAGCCCTCCTTGCAGGGCTTGGAGATAGCTGGGGTGAGCTAGGACCAGCACTGGAAGCAGTACAGCACCACCATGCTCCACGCTGCCCCAGCTAATTAGCCCCACTCCAGAGGAGATAATTAACTCAAGTGAAATTCTTCACTGACACAGCCAACTTGCTCCCAGACCTGAGCCGGTATTTCCCCAGTTCAGCATTGCTCTGGGTGGTGTAGGCAACCTGTGATGTCCAGGCTCAGTTTTCAGGGCTAGTGGCAAGATAGTTTTTTGTTTTTTGTTTTTTCCTGACTGAAAATATTTTTCTGAGATTTCTCTAGGTCTTTAGCCCTATACAAAACTGTAGACACCAAAGATCTCAGCCCTCCTCTACCCCCAATTGTTTTTCTGCTTACGAGGTAAGATCATCCTTAACAGATGTTTGTTTACCTCTTCATAAAAACCTCCTGTGATTCTACAGCCTCCCCAAGCAGTGTGCTGCAGTGCTTTGCTATCCTCGCCATTGCAAAGTCTTTTTCTAATGTTTAGCTATATCATTTTTATTGCAAATTAAGCTAATTATTTCCTCTTCTACTTTTGGTGAATGTAAGGGACAACTGCTTAGTCTCTCCACCCATTATAACAAATGTTTATGTGCTGGAAGACTGTTATCATGCCTCCCCTCCTGTTGTTCTTTTCCTAGAGAAAACAAACTCAGTTATTTTATCCATTCCTTATAAGTCATGTTTTTTTTCACATCTCTTATCATTTTGTTGTTATTTTTTGGACTCTCTCCAATGTGTCTACATCTCCTGTAAAATGTAGAGCCTGGAACCGGACACACTGTTCCTGCTGAGAGCTCAGCAGGATCAAGTAAATGCACAAAATAATTGCTTCCTTTGCCTTATACACAAAATTCCCATTAAAGCATCTCAGAATGAGATTTGTCTTCTTCTGTGGGAATCTCACTTAACAGACTCATACTGGGTCAAACCCCAGCTCTTCTTTGCTGCGCTGCTGCCAAAATGTTTACGGTTTAGTTTGGACCAGCACATTTGAGGTGTGTGCCTTCACCTTTCCTGGACAGTTTTCTTCCTGCAGTCACCTCTGCAGAGGGCAGAGCACAACTCTCCAGTGTCTCATGTTCCTCTCAAATTCTGACTGCTCCAGCCCCGTCTTCAGGAGGGACTGCTGCCCCACCAGACCAGCTATCATCCTCTTGGTTTTGTCCTGTAGGCTGCTGTCCAAAACACTCAAGGAAATACTGGAGGGAAAACTTCAGGGACATGAATCTCCCAGCTGAAAAAGTGAAGCCCTGATAATTACCCTTGATTATGGTACTTCAACCTGTGTAGCCTCTGTGTGGAGACTTTTCTTGCTGCGCTGGGAGCCTATGATCTAGATATTTTCTAAAGGCTCACAAAAGTCAAGGTATTTTATACCAGGCCTGTTAGTCAAAGGAGTAAATTAGCTTGGTTTGACAGGATTTGTTCTTCAAAATTCCCTGCTGGATGTTTCTTATCAGCTTATTGTCCTTTAGCTACTTATAAATTGATTGTTTCATAATTGGTTCCAGTATCTCTCTAGGTATCACAGTTAGGCTGACTGGCCTGCAATTCCCCAGGTTCTCTTAGGACAGTAATTTGCAGAGAAGAACTGCATTTAAGTTAAACTGCTATAGAAAGACATTCCACTTTTGCCCTGCTTATCTTTATTCACTGTCTAGTTTTGTTCCATCCCTTAAATTAAAAACATGTTTCCCAAAAGTATTCATCCTCCACTTGAGGCTCAGCAAAATCTGGCCCTATCTCCACCTCTTCTGTGTTCCTGCCCAAACCCTCCTGTTACACACTTCTCCAGTTCCCCTCCTCCTTGATGATTTATATCTTCCTCCCCCTCTTTATGGTTTGTTTGCAGTTCCCTATCAAAATATATTCCCCAGCAATTTATATCTCCCAGTGCCTGGAGGGTTCTGAAGAGAGTCCTGGAAAAATCTGAGAGCCTTGCCCTTAAAATGTGGGCAGTGACCCTTGCCAGTCTTGCAGGGACCTGGCAACGCCTGCCTAAAGATTTGTCCAGGGCTGGCCACGTTTAAATGATGTCTGAGACCGGTAGGTGGCAGAGAGATGATCAAATCTGGGAGCCTCTGGTCCTGGTGATCAGACTGACAGATCCCTCTGGCTCTAGGATGGACAAGGACACCTGTTGCTGGACAGCAGGTGTGTGCTAAGCTGGGTAGTGCCAGGCAAACAAGAGTGTTGGGTGACACTCCCAGCTTCTTGTAGGAGGGCTGGATGTGTCCAGTGCTCAGCCTCAGCCAGGAGTGAAAGGTTTGTGTGTTCAGCAGAAGAACAGGAAGCATGTGCCACTTTCTAGCTAAGCAGATCGGGAGAAGATAACTTTGTTTGAGGGAGGGGTATCGTTATCCAGGGTTGTGCGCTATATAATTGCACAATCTGCTATCATGCATGAACAGAGCTGTTCAATAGCATGGGCCTGCCTTGTCCTGACATCATGTCTGTGTTGGAAATCCGTTTGGAATGAAAAATCCCACATTCCCCAAGTGACCTCGTAGGCTCTGAGCAAAAGGCTGAGTTGCAGTGGAGACTTCACAGACTCAGTGGTGCCAGAGACAGGAGCTCAGTCACCAGCCTCAAAGCAGCTAAAGGATGAGAAATCAGCCATGAAGCAAAATTCTTTCCAAAGAAAATAACATTTTAAAAGTGCAGGAGATGTCCATGGTTCTTTGAAGGCAAGAAAAGTCCTGAAGGCAAGGAAAAATCACTGTGAGTGACGGTGCTACTCTCACTAGCTGCTACTCTTTTTAGCACCATTTTTTGGAAAGTACTCAGCACATCTACAGGTTGCCTAATGAGAGCATAAATGCTGGGCCAGGTACACAGGTTGGAAGTGTTGGCCATTATCAGTCTGGTACTGTCAGTATGCAGTTCTTCTGCAGGCTCAGTGAACGTCACATGTTGCATGTGTGGTCCAGTCTTCTAGACATTTGGTTTTATGGTCTCCACTCCTTTCTTTCACAGACACTGCTTTCATATGCCTAAGAGAATCAAGTGTCCTTCTTGCTTTTCTCATGCTCTGCCTTCTCCTCTTCATCCCCATCTTAACCAACCACTTGCCTGCATAAGCAAGAGGAATTCCCCACCGCCCAACTTCATCTTAATTTAGGCCCTTTTCTTCAGGGGGAGGAGGCCCTAATTAGCTGGAGAATCTGACCCAGAGCTCAGTGGTGCCTTTTAAAAAGGCATCCAGATGAAGGGACTGTGTGGTTTTCCACAAATCAGAAATGTCCTGTTAAAATCAGTGTGCCCTGTGCTAATGGCTCTACACCATAATGACAATAAAGAAAGTCACCCTGATCATTGAGATGAAAGTAACATTTACCCAAAATGATCAAAGACTTGAATATAATTTCGGCATCAGCTGCATCTTGCAGGCTGTTCTGCAGCTTGCCAGACAGTGTTTGATATTTGGATACTGTTTGTGAAAGGCAGATAAAACGTTAATGGGAAATATCTCTGACAGTTGCTGGATGTAAGTTAGAGATGGACTACAGCCATGTAGTTACATACCAGATTTGGGGTTTGGCTCTTTATATTAGAAAGATAAGGGATACACACATTCAACCAGAGCTGAGTGTTCCAAAAAGACAGTTTCAGTCTGAATAGGAACAGGCATTTTAACATCCGAACCACCTGCTCTCTATGCACCACCTTTCAGGCACTCTTTAAAGGTGTTAGGTGCTGGTGGTACCATTTAGTCCTCCCTCTCTTACTACTTTCTAGAGAGGGGTTGAGGGTAGCAATGATGACCATTTACTCATGAATTAGTCCTTTTTGATTTCATTAGCATAGAGCAAAACAAAACAACAAAGGTATTCCTCACTCTTCCTTACTGTTCTTATTCCTCTTGTTGATCAAACGGTGCCTTTTCTTATTCACTTCATGTTCTTGGGGCTTGTGTCTTCCCACACACCAGCTTTATGTAGCACAGGCTGAAAAATGTTCTGCTGCAGCTTCTCTATTAAGAGAGTGATTTATTAAGGTGTTCAGAATATGTCTTTCATTCCAACTGCATCCACTGAGGTTGATTTTTTTTCTTTTGTGTCTCCAAACTGGTTCCTCTTGCAAAACATGATTTTTTTTCCCCATCTCTGACTTATCTTTTAGCTTTTTTGAAATCTTTTTTGAAAAACATCATCTCAGCCTCCAATTGTGCTTTGAACTTTGGGGCTGTACAAAAAAGCTGTTTGGGAGGACAACTGCTAAGATGAGGCTCTGAACTTACATGGGCACAAATACCCAGAAACACTGAAGAGAGGTCTGAAACCATTGGTTTGAAGGTACAAAATTTTGTGGCCCTCATATTATGTATAATATCTTATTCAAATGACAGCTTTTCTAGAGACAGAATGTCTCCCAATGCCATTCTGGGAAATTAAATTCAGTGTTGAGTTTGCATAAAGAGAGGGGAGAGCTGCTTGCTGCTTCATCACTTTATGAGCCTGGTATCTGTACCATTGCTTAGCAAATTTTGCTTCCAGTAATCCTCTATTTCTTCAGAGCTGAGCACCAAGAGCACACTCTAAGCAATTCCTACAGAAAGGCTACAAAACCAATACCTCAGAATAAAGTTATCACCTTTGGCTTGTAATTAAAACTCCCAGGGCAATTAGTGGTACTTGCAGAGGCATTACTGAGTCTGTGATTCTTCTCTTCTGTGGGCTCTCCAGCATTTTTGCAGGTGGCTGGGGGTAGGCGAGTGCGCCTGGGGTAACATTCCTGTTTGCTGGGCTGCTGGAATTCAGCTGCGCTCCTTAACAAAACAGTTTGGTTTAGACATTTTTAATGCATGTGCCACACGTAAGATGCATTTGGAGGAAAAACTAAGCAGAACTAAGGCACTGAAAGGTGAGGTTGTAAAATAGGTGTTTCTCAGCTTTGGTTAATACTCACTGTTAATCTTGTTTTCTCATGCCACTGTTTTTTCCAGGGAAAAGATGTTAAAGAGCAGCCCAAAGTATCTGACAATGCCACATACAGACCCAGTACCTCAGTATATGCCTGTGCTGGAAATCAGCAATGCAATTTGTCTGTCAGAGTTGGGTGTAGGGTAACGATTTAATTCAATTAATTCTGGCACTGTCAGAGATATTGGCATTCCCTTTTAACCTGTTGCACCACAACACCTAAAGACTGGTAAGTGTGGACACACAGAGAGCCGTGCTGAACCATAGCAGAATTGCAGAGATGCTTTGGTCCCTGCTTAACTGAGCAAACCCCCATTTATGCATGTATTAGGTTTTCATTGCCTGTCGCCTGTTCCTCTCCTCCCTCTGCTTTTTCATGTTCAGTGGACTCTCCTCTCTGTGTCTCTGCCTCTCTCTCTATTTTTTTCTCCCTATTGTTCCCCACGTCACCAACTGTCACTCACTTCATAAAGCCGTCTGGCTCGGAGCTTAAATATTGCAGGGCAACTAAAACCCACCATCAGAGCCAATTCAGTCATATCTGCTCAGTCGTGCGACAAGATTGGGGCTTTTAGGGTAGGGAAGAAGAGAGACAAAAGTTCACTCTTCCCTGCAGAGTGCCAAGAGAGGAGGGGGACACATTTCTTCGGTGGAGCCTTTCACAGCGGCAAGTTGCTTGCTCAACATCCTTAACCTGTACAGTCTTTTTTGCCGGTAGCGTGCTCAGGGTGCGATGTCCGGAAGCGCAGGGTGGGGGTCTGCAACGAGCCCATGGGAGTTAGGAACATGAGTCTGTTGACTCTGAGTGGCCTTAGGCAGCATCCTGCTCTTTCCTCATGACAGGCAGTTTAAAGGGAAAAGGTGAACTGCATAAATACATTGCTCACACCTTTTTCTGAGACTCGAGGGGCTGGCTGCTCACAGGTGGAATCCTAAACATTTGAACTGGTCGTGCCACTCAGCATCAGTCCACCCAATATTGTTGCTTGCAGTTGAGCCAACTGAGCAATGTCGAACCACTTCACTTGCAGAAAAAAGAGAGGGTGGTCATGGCAGAGTTTTTAAAAAAAAAAGTGGCTGGTTCAGAAGTTGTCTCAGGAAGAGTTTAGCCAAATGTGAGCAAACTGTGAGCAAGACAACTGGTGGAGTTAGCCAGGAAACATTTTTCCTTCTCCTGTACAGTGAGTTTTCTGTATGATAAGGTTTATCACATCTAGAATGTTGCTCTTGTGTGCTGCAGTGCTAATGTTCGAAAGGTAGTGTGGCTATCAGCATGACTCACAAAGAAAGAGAGGGATGGAGTTAACTGAGGTGCCTGGGGGACAATGAAGTTTATACTGTGTGTAGTCATGTTTTTTACAGAGTTGCAAATGATTGGTAACTGTTGGGTGTACTTTGCTCTATGAATTTGCAGAAAGAGAATGTTTAAATCAGTTTAGATAATGTATGTAAACAGCATAATCTTCTGCTAGACTTGCTAATGTAAGCGCTGACATTAACACACTCCTTTACACAACTTTAATGACTGAGAAAGTAGCAATTTTCTTCGGTGATTAAATTATATGTTTGCTGCTTCCTCCTGCGAGGTGTTTGTGCAAGCTGAAGGGCTGCATTCTGTTTTTTCTTTTCTAACACGGGTGTCTGGGGTTAAAAGAACGTTATGAGGTTCGAAGGCAAGGAGCACGAGTCCATTTTGTTTGAGCAAAATGCCATCATAAGCATTTTTTTTGGATTGAAAATTTGTGAAATTCCCCAGAGCCATAGAGCTCTCAATGTTGTGCGTGTTTGTCTATGTGTGAATACGTACACACAGTAGTTGAGGCAGACTAGTCTGCGTTGGTGTGTCATAACATATGGCATTACAAATATATCCGAGTGGTATCTGAAGGAGGAGGGAAGTTTAGATACTCAGATTTCCACGCTTTTGGCTGTACCTTCTTTTTCCCAGTGCTTGTGTATGTGTGTCTGCATTTAGGAAACTACAGATGGAGGTAGTATCTAAGAGATGAACTTCTAGATCCCTGTGAACAGCTATTTTATGAATAATGTTCCCTGTTTCATTTGTCATGGTCCATCAGTTGGTCTTTCTGGACCACTTTAATATTCTGCATTCCTCAGAGACTTCAGACTGCTGTGGTGTGTTAAATCAACACATCCAAAACAACTTTCCTTTCTATTTCCCTCATACACAGATTTTCCCTTGCCTGAAATGATAAAGCGGGAAGTTCAGGATATGCAGGATGAAGTCCTGACCTAGGAATAATTTCTTAGCATGCAAAAATAATGACAGATGTAATATTTGACTTGCATCACTTGAAAAGGGACTACTTTCTTAGCTTTCCAATAGGATATCTGCAGCTGGCTTCCAGCTCTGTGTTAGCTTAAGATAGAAGCACTGACATTTTAGAGACAGCAAGTAGTATTTTAGGTCCCAGTTAGAGACCTTTGTGTTTTTCCTTGGGTTGGTTCCAGTGTCAGTGTGGCAACTGACTTCAGAAGGGGATGCAAAGAATAGCCCCCATAACTATATTGTATATAATATAATTGTATATGTAGCAAAACTAGTCTATGTAGTAGTTATTAGGCTTATACAATATTACTAACATAGTAATGGTGTTGTAATTGCTATTCTTACCTAACAGAGTGGTTGCTAATGTAGAATAAATATACACAGTCTAGAGAGAATCTAGGTTTATGTAGGTGCAAGATGGGTATAAATGTGAGATCTGTTTGAGCCCTGTGTGGTGTTCTGGTGCAGGAGAGCTTGGATGCTTGAAAGCTTCACTGTCTTTTCTAACCACTGCAGCTGCATACTGATAAATCTGTTCCACTGTATTGCTGGGGAATGTTTGTACGTGTACGAAATCTAAGCAGGCTCACGCAACCAAGCCTACAAGGCACCACAGAAGATTCTCACCTGGAAAAGGAGATAAATATACTCCCTGGCTGAAAAGTAATTGCCCATTTAGTGCCATGGAAGAAAGAATTTAGCAAGCAGCTTGCTCTGGCTTCCCAGCCCTTCTCCTGCAAATAAATCATTGTGATCAGGCAAATCAGCAAGTAAGCAAACGACTGTCTTTCTGTTCTCAAAGCATGTTAGGGAAATATTGATTGAAAGCAGCAAAAGACATCAGTGGGAAAACCTGAAATCTTTTAAATTTAGCGTAATTTGTGGTCTTTTTCTTTTTTCTTCCCTTAGACAGTAAGAAATGGGTGACTGGAGTTTCTTGGGGAACATTTTAGAGCAGGTGAACGAGCAATCCACTGTCATCGGGAGAGTTTGGCTCACAGTGCTCTTCATTTTCCGCATCCTGATCCTGGGAACGGCTGCCGAGCTGGTGTGGGGAGATGAACAGTCAGACTTTGTGTGCAACACCCAGCAACCTGGTTGTGAGAACGTCTGCTATGATGAGGCCTTCCCCATCTCTCACATCCGGCTCTGGGTCCTGCAGATCATTTTTGTATCCACGCCTTCACTGATGTACTTTGGGCACGCTGTGCACCACGTCCGCATGGAGGAGAAGAGGAAAGAGAGGGAGGAAGCTGAGCGGCGTCAGCAGGCTGAGGTGGACGAAGAGAAGCTGCCTCTGGCTCCAAACCAAAACAAAGGCAACAACCCTGATGGAACCAAGAAGTTTCGCCTGGAAGGTACTCTCCTGAGAACGTACATCTTCCACATAATTTTCAAAACCCTCTTTGAGGTGGGATTCATAGTAGGTCAGTACTTCCTGTATGGCTTCCGGATTCTCCCCCTTTACCGCTGCGGGCGGTGGCCCTGTCCCAATCTTGTGGACTGTTTTGTCTCCAGGCCAACGGAGAAGACCATCTTTATTATGTTCATGCTGGTGGTGGCTTCCGTATCCCTCTTCCTCAACCTGGTGGAGATCAGTCACTTGATCCTGAAAAGGATCCGGAGGGCTCTGAGAAGACCAGCAGAAGAACAGCTTGGAGAGGTCCCAGAGAAGCCTCTCCATGCCATCACGGTCCCCACCATCCCAAAGGCCAAAGGCTACAAGCTGCTGGAAGAAGAGAAGCCGGTGTCCCACTATTTCCCTCTCACGGAAGTAGGGGTTGAGCCCAGCCCCCTCCCATCAGCCTACAATGAGTTTGAAGAGAAGATTGGGATGGGACCATTGGAAGATCTCTCCAGGGCATTTGATGAGAGGTTGCCATCGTATGCGCAAGCGAAGGAACCAGAAGAGGAGAAAGAAAGAGCAGAGGAGGAGGAGGAGCAAGAAGAGCAACCTCGGGAGGAGCCAGGGGTGAAGAAAGCAGAAGAGGAGGTGGTGAGCGATGAAGTGGAAGGGCCTTCAGCACCTGCTGAACTCGCCACTGATATGAGACCCCTCAGCAGGCTAAGTAAAGCCAGCAGCCGGGCCAGGTCAGATGATTTGACTGTGTGAAGGTGCAGGATACAGGGAGCAAATGAAAAGGAAAAAGTTGAAGAGAAAAGGAGAGATAGAGAAAGAATCAAAAGATATTTTTAAGCAAAGCGCTAAAATGGCCATTTGAATATTATTTCCTTTTATGATTCTCAACTGGAAAGGTACTACCATGGTAACTGTGCCTTATTTGCCCTGTATGTCCCTGTATTTCCCTGTTTCCATAAGCCTGCTCACTCCTTCCAGTGATATCTACACTGTACACATAACTGATGTATTTTAAAACCTAACATGGCAGTGATACTCAAATGTCGCCACTGAGAACATATTTTCTGAAAGCCTTGTATTCCACATTTCTCTAGGAATGTGGGGAGGATCTGTGTTTCAGCCAGCAAGGGGGAAGACTGATCAACAATTGTATCTAGTCCTTCTTTTTCTGTTTCCACCTATGGCTCGCTGAGCAGATCTCCCTTTTGCTATTGGCATGGAATTGCAGTTAAATTTAATTCAAAAGGTGAATTCTGTGCTTAGCATCAACACATTAAAATAGTAAGCCCAACTTCCCTTCTCTATGCAGAAAATAAAATTCAAAATGTTCCCAATTTCTCTGTGAATGCATATCTGACTTAGGCAAAAATATTTGCCCTTTGTCAAAAATATTTCTGCCCTCCCTTCAAGTGACATTGACAGTGGGCAAGGTTAACAGTAGCTCTCTACTAGGATTTAGCAGATGCCCAGAGATGGATTATTTGTTCCCAAGAGGGTCACCCAGCCCTGAGACTATTTCAGTATACTGGAAAGAATAAATTCAAGTGATATTTTTTACTTGTAGCCTTGTGACTTAAAGATCTGAAACTTGATTTAGCCAGGCAAGCGTGGGAAGGCTTCTGAGAAAGGAGGGAACAGCTACAGCCCCCAGAGCATGAAACCAAATACAAGCCTTCATCGTATGATCCTGACATGTGTTCAGTTCCTGGAGCTTCCAGGCTTCCAGGCACTCAGCAAATCTCAGGTACACAGTCCTGAAGGCACCTGTGGACCTATACCAGGGGTCTGGGTAACTATGTGACTTTTTAAGCCTCTAAATACAAAACTGGTTGGTCAAGTTTGAAAAGACTGATGTGGTAATAGTCTTTTGACATCTTTTGTTTTTAATTTGAAAGACAGGAGCCATTCAGTGGGCTACTTCTCTATTAAATGCCAAAGTCTCACTCAAGTAAGACAAGGCCTTTCAAAAGATGATTTAGACCTTTTGTGCCAACAGGTCTGTACAGAACTCCGAGACTCAGAAAAATATTTTTTACTAAAGGTAGAAAATCATGTGCTTGCAATGTTTAGATGTCTAACATAGATTTCTAAGTTTAGGACTACAGCAGCACCTTTTGGCTGGGACAGTGCAGCAATGTGTTCAAAAGCTTCAGGTTAGCAGCTACGTTCCCCCAAAACTGAGCCTCATGCCAAAAAAGTGCAGGTATGCACTCTCATCTGCTCTGCTCTGCAAACCTCAGACCCTGCCATCTCAGCAAATTCTTTCTGCTGGGCTGCAGCCTACCCCATTGTTCTCGGGGCAGGCTTTAATCCAGGTCAGGGAAAAAAGGTCTCTGGCACAATGCATAAAACTCATCCCGCCATTAGCTAGAAAAGACCCCCCGCGGGCTCCCATTGTTGCAGGTCTGACTCAAAGCCCAAGCCCGTGGAAGTCAAATGGGAATCTGCCGAGAGCTCTGGGTAGGCTGGGGCTCACACCTCCAGTCCCGCTGCCCCCACGTCCCAGCCCAGGCAGCCACCGGTACAGTCAGTCCTGTCACTCGCTGGTCTAACCCAGTTCGGTGGAGTTTCCCTGCCCAAGTCACCCAGCTGCCCTTGGCGAGCACAGGGGTGGCTGGACTTCACTGCTGAGTGACGTTAAGCTGTACATATGTAGAAAGTTTGTAGGGTGCACTGGGGTTCTTCAGCACCACAGTGGTATCACGTAATTTATTATTTTTTACACCTGTTAATCCTTTTGCTCCTCTTGGGCCTGTGCATTTTCCCCAAGGTTTGCAGCCTGAGGTCGAAACCTTTGCTCCTTAGACAAAGGTTGTTAGGTTGTCCTTCCTTGTGAAGGAAGAGTGGAAGGTACCTCCTCAGTTTCCGGAAGGAATATGACAAAGCAAAAGGCCGTGCAGAGAGAGTGTCTGTTATCCACACTCCTAATACAGAAACAGGAGAACAGTTATCAAAGATGAAAGGCAACTGAGGAAAGAGAATGTTTTTCAGAAGGAAAAGAGTCCACTGTGCCCAATTCAAGATACTAGAATTCAAGAAAGGGCAAAGATTTAGATGAATGACAAAATCACCACATTTATACTAGATGGGATCTATTACTTTTTTATTTTTCCCACAGAAAGATATAAGACAGTTTTAATGGTTCTGAGCATCAACCAGCCCACTTGTTGAAGGGGCTTGGAAATGTACTTTCCTGTAGGTAAAACCCAAAACCCTGTAAAGGTTTAGTGTGAGGTGTCTTCTGCCTTGTTCAGAGCATCTGACCCTTCCAGATAACCATGTACTGGACTAGATGAGTCACGCCCATCCTTGTTGCCTTCTAATTGGCAATTCCACTCCTGCTCTCAACTTCTGACATTTAAACCTTGGTTAGACCACGGGGGCTACTTAAAGATGAGTGCTTATTCATCAGGAGTGTATGGTTCACAACGGGGCTGCCAGGTAGGCCAGTTTTTAATCACCACATGTTGGGTATGTCATTCTTTCTCACTGGAGAGACTCTGTAAAATGCACTATATGCACTCGATGGACACTGTAGTTCTTCCACAGCCGCTGCAGGAACGCTTGTTTCTTCCTCTGGGTCACAACTGCACAGTGAGACAAGCCAGCGTTTTCCTCCTGCCTCCAGTCAACTGCTTGATTTTTTTTTTTTTTTAAAAAAAAAACAGTTTTCAAGTACCCTGCCAGGCTGCTGGTGAATCTGTAGCCACCAAGGACGGGCCACGGCATCAGGACATGGTCAGGGAACTGATAGTCTGGTCTTCTGGCATTCAGCCTCATCTCTGCAATGAAATCACTGTGGGACTGTCAGCAAGTCATTCTTCCTTCTTGTGCAATTGGGAGTAATTTTCTACCTTACAAGGATGATGTGAGGCTTGATATATTGTGTTGGTAATGGAAAGGGAGGTCCTTGGATGGAAGGCCCTACAGATGAGCAAAGGATTATTGCTATTTCTGGATGTGATAGCATATAAATGTTTTATTCCCTCTCAAGGAGACAAATTTAAATGTTTATTCAAGAAATTCCTAGCGAAGTTGCATAACAGCCTCAGAGCTGTGGATTCACTGTATGATTCTACTTAAAAATAATTATGCAAAACATACATATATATATATGAAGAACAGGAAAATTATCTTCCTGGGAAGGGGGAAGTCACTGGACAATTAGAGCCATGCCTGGATCATTTAAAGGTGTGTTTACCCTCTTGGCTCCCTGTGCAAATAAATTACTAACTGATCACATGGCTCACTGCAAGGAGCATAAGATGCAAGTGTCAAAATCACCAAAGGAGGTGATAGTAGGAGAGAAAGGTAGTCTCTTAGCTTACAATAGCATGTGGGGGTTGGTGTTCTCTAGTGTCTAGAGCAGTGGACCTAGGATAATGATCTTAGATTTATTTCCAGCTCTGCTTCTGACTTGCTGTGATAATCACTTTACCTCTCGGTGCCTGTTTTCTCCACCTGTAAAATGGGTGTAAGAATTTCCACCTACCTCACAGGGATGTTGTGAGGCTTCCTTAATTCTGTTTGTAAAGTAAGTAGGAATGATCTGATGAAAAGCACTGCTGAAATGCATGGTATCCTTGTTATTTCCTGGCAGAACTGCTAACTTGGTTAATTTATGATTCCTTGACCAGAAGGGCAGTAGTTTGGAAATGTGAACACTGCACTGCACTGACAACATTAACACAGATGTGGATTTGCCATGGGTAAAAAAGACTTTGTTGATTACCTCACCCTTCTCTCCCACCTTAGCCTTGGCCTTGGCACATATGAAGCTGTGGTGACAATGTGGTTACATGGACCCCTCTTCATCCCCAGCATCCATTCTGGGGCAGAATTTATGCTTAAATGAGGCAGTTCCTGGAGTGTGGGGTTCAGGTTGGGGGAGCTCTGACAGTTTTAAAATCCTTGCAAGGGAGAGGGTTGTATCACACAGTATATTGCTGGGCTTCTGTTTTAAACCACTCAGTGTCATAGACACCAATAATCTCTTAGAGCTGAAACAAAACGAGGTACAGGTTCCTCCTCCTGTAGAAGGGGAGAGATTTGGGGGGGATCTCTGCTCTCCAGGTCTGTGTGGGCATGAAATCTACTTACTGAGGGGGGAAGTCCCATCTTTCCTGCCACTCAGTAACTCACTGACTGTGCAGTTTTACATTTAAAGAGTGGCTGTGCCACACAATGATGAAAAAAAGGTGGCAGTTTGCTGTTTTGTATAGAAAATGGCTTTTCAGGCTGACAACTGAAAGTAATCCTAGCCTAGGCATAGTTTTGTTTAGTAAAGACAGGAACATCCATGAGAACTAGACTAAAGCCTTCCTGTAAGCCCAAGGCAGTTGTGATAAAACAGTATATGGTGCCAGATTTCCTGAGGGCCAGGGTTGGATTAACGTATCAAAATCAGGGGACTTGTCTAAGTATTGGAATAAATTTTTTCCCCAAAAGAATGACACCACCATTTTTTGGGCTCTGTCTACGCTACACCTTTTAACATGGCTCAGGAAAGGCTTTTTGCCAACACCAAATGTGCTTATATAGCTGAGTAGTAACCATGGCAAACGAATGTGTGTCGATTTGCCAAGACACAGCCTGGCACACAATCCTTTCCTGCCAACCAGCTTGGCATGCACCTAGTTCAGTAGAAGAGGCAAGACTCATGTATCTGTCAACAATTCAAACTTTTCTCTCAGCAGCCTGATGTACGAAGAGACATTGAAGGTTTGTGCAGCCTAGAGAGGAGGGGGCTAAGGGTATAGGGAGCCCTAACTGCTGTCCTCAGGTACCTAATGGGGAGTTGCAGGGAAGATGGAGACAGACTCTCAACAGAGGTGCACAGTGAAAGATCAGAGGCAACAATCACAACGAGCAGCGAAGGAAAATTTTGACTAAAAAATTCCGACAAGGGAAAAATTTGTTCAAATGGAGAGTGGTTCAGCACTAAAGCAGGTGCCCAGAGGTGGGGTGGGATCTTCATCCTTGGGGGATGAAGCTTGACTGGGAAAAGCCTGGTGCACCTTAGTCTGACTTAGCACTGAGCTGAAGGTTGGGCCAGCTGGTCCTTTCCAGCCTGAACTATCTATCCCGTGGGATACCCCAAGTTGAAAGCTCAGTGCAGCCACTGTATGGTGTGATGACATGTGTGGGGCACTTTCTGCCTCTGCAGGGTGTTCTGGTAGAGCTGGTTTAGACTGTCCCACACCAACTAACCAGGCACTGCACACACAGAATAAACTGTGCAAGTGTTCAAGGCCAGGCTGGAAGGGGCTTAGAGCAACCTGGTCTAGTGGGATGTGTGCCTGCCCGTGGCAGGAGGGTTGGAATGAGAGGATCCTTAAGGATCCCTTCCAACCCAAACCATTCTATGATTCTGTGATTCTATGAACTGATGTTTGGTGGCTACAGAAGCTGCTTGAGGCCAGAATTGTGTTGTGTAACTGGTTTGGAAAAAGCATTACAAATAAAAAAAAAAAAAAGAAAGAAAAAAAAAAGAAGAAAAAAAAGAGTATGCTTGTCAACAGATAAAATCACGGAAATATAGGGGCTTAGGTCTTTCCAGCTCCCTTTAATTTCAGTGTCAAGTGTGCCTTTAAATCCATCTGAAAGTGCAGAGGACTGCATTTTAACATTCTGTCAACAAAAACCTGTGTGTTTCAAAGCTTGCTGATCTGGGATGAAGCAGCACTGAATAGAAATGGTGATTACAGAGCTACTGACAGAACATTTCAAAAAAAACAAAGACTGCTGGCCTTTACCTTGCTAGGTCCAGCTTGGCAAAGTAAAACCAAACCAGCCATTTACTGGTTTCCAAGGTGGAAAGGCTACCTTGCTTGGAAAATCATGGAATATCCTATCAAAAACCTTTTAAGACAAGGTAGAAAAGAATTAATGATGAAACTTTAAACAGCAAAATTGGCTCCCGTGGTGTTTCCGCGAAGCTCAGGGGGCAGCTGGATTGAAGGATGATCGGGGTAAGGAAACCCAGTTACAGATGAGCATACCAGAAAATCCTGGCTTACAGGCAGCTGCAGGGCAGAGGCTGTGCAGGAGAGCAGCAGGGAATTCCAGCTCCTGGCACAGCATGCTGGCTGACAGGCAGGCTGCAGGCAGAGGCTGAAGTGAGGAGACCTGCGAGCTCATAGGCTGGGTACCTCACTGCAAGGACAAGGCAGGCCAACTTGAGACATGAATTAAACCCAGCCTGCCACCAAATCTGGTTATTTCTGGATTTTAAGAAGGTCAGCAACTTTAAAGTATTTTAATTGAACTTCTATGTGCTGGCTCCTCTATTTACCTGGTAAAGCAGGGAACCAGAACTATCACAGGCAATGCCTTTTTTTTTTTTTTTTTCTCAATCCTTCTACTTAACTATATGAAGAATTACTGGGACAAAAATGTCCAGGTAAGTTACTCAATACATATATGTTAGTTCAAAGAAGAGTCATAGACAACTCTGTAGAGGAGTCCATCTACTGCCAGTGAACATCATCATCTAAACTCATCACAAATAAATTCCAAAGAAATGCAGAAATCAGAACGATGTGGAAATACTTCCAGCTTCAGAGTTCTTGTTTATAAAAACCTCTGGAGAGAAGAGAAAAGAAAATGGATGGCTGGCTGCCAGCTGAGCCTATTTGTCATAAATATGCCCTGTAGCACCTTCTGGAAACCTGTGCCATTTCTAAATATACTCTTGGCCAAAACCCATGACTTAATTCAATAGGCTGCACCTTTCCACTTTACTTTAAAGACTTGATTTTAGTTCTCTCTACAAACTGAACATAAACCAGCCTCATTCACTTTATATATGGAAGAATAAAATATGAAACTGAGCGGAAATCTGTCAATGTACCAATCAGCCCTCCTTCCTCATGCACTGCCTCTCCTCACATGCAAAGAACAAAGTTTAAGACCTATGACCAAACTCTGCCTTGTTTTCTTAACCTTGTGTTGAAGTGAGTGGAGTTGCCAAGGTGTAAACAAGAGCAGAATTTGGCTTTGTATGATTTATTTTTTAAAGGATTTCCTGTTAACTTCTGTCTTTAAACAGGAACCAACAGCTAACATTGCCCCACAACCTACCAACGCAGAACAAAACAACCACAAATCCCTCCGAACTCAGGAATCTCATCACTTTAGGAAAGATCAGTTTCTAAGTAGCAGATAGAGAAAGGAAGAACAGGGAAGGCCTGATCTCGGCTCTGCACTGGTTGGCAGCAATACCACAGGCTGTAAAGTAAAAGGCCTCAGATCAGATACCCTGACAATCTCCTCCCTCAGTTCATTTCTCCATGAAAGCTGAATGTTTTTCCCTCTTTGCAATGCTGTAGACAAGGAGGCAAATTTCAAACCAAGATGGCTGAGAGCAAGACAGAAAGCCAAACAATCAAAGAGACTGTGGGACTAATCCGATGACTTGGCACAACCAAACATAGATTTGTTTTCCTAGTGGAATGAGTTGTAATGAATAAAGGTTCCTGATTTTCAATCAGCAGGGACTCCTTGCTTTCTTAAATTTCCAACTTGATTCTTCCCTTCCCGTATGGTTTTCTGTTCCAGATACAGATTGTTTTGAATGGCAATGGTGAGAATCATGGAATCATAGAATTGTTAAGGTTGGAAAAGACCTCTAAGTTCACCAAGTCCAAACATCAACCCAGCACCACCATGTTCACCATTAAATCATGTCTTCAAGCACCAGATCCATGTTTTTTTGAACACTTCCAGGGATTGTGACTCCACCACTTCCCTGCACAGTCTGTTCTAATCTGTTACAACCTTTTCCTTGAAAAAATGATTCCTGATATCTCATATAAATCTCCCCTGATGCAACTTCAGGCTATATCCTCAAGATGTGTTTTTAAGAGAAAAAAAAAAAAAAAAGATTCAGATGCCCTTAAGTTCAAGCAGGGACATGATTGTGACATGAAGGATTAGATCTCACACCGATAGGCACCAGGAAATTCCCTGTCTGAACTTTTACTTCCCTTCTTGCCCCCATTCCTTGATATATTATGATTGCAAATGCTGAAAGGCATCCGCAGGCCTGCTCTTGGGGTGGAGGGAGGATGGAGAGGGCCCCACATGGGAGACTGATCTCCCCTTAGGTGGGAAGATGGGCGTGGAGCAGCCGTGGAGTGCCGTGGTCCACTGCTGCCCCACTCCTGCACAGGAGTCACAGCGTGGGAAAAGGGCAACTCCTAGAACTACAGACCAAGTTAAGTTGGAAGCGACCTTAAAGATCATCCAGTTCCAACCCCCCTGCCATGGGCAGCAACACCTTCCACTAAACTAGGTTGCTCAGATCTCCATCCAACCCAGCGGTGAACACCTCCAGGGATGGGTATCCACAGCTTCTCTGGGTAACCTGTTCCAGTGCCTCACCACCCTCACAAGGAAGATTTTTTTTTCCCCTAATATCTAGTCTAAACCTGTTCTCTTTTAGCTTGAATCCATTCCCCCTTGTCCTGCCACTACATGCCCATGTGAACAGTCTCTCTCCATCTTTCCTGTGGGCTCCCTTCAGGTACTGGAAGGCTGCAATTAGGTCACTCCTCAGCCTTCTTTTTTCCAGGCTGAGCAATTTAAATTCTCTCATAGCAGAGCTGCTCCATCCCTCTAATCACCTCGGTGTCCCTCCTCTGGACTCGCTCCAACAGCTACACCTCCTTCCCGCGCTGGGGACCCCGGAGAATGGTGTTTGTCCCTCCAGGAGCCCACCAGCATCCCGGGTCACCTCCGTCCCCGGGACACCTCCGTCCCCGGGACACTTCCTTCCGTGCCCCGGGCTGGCAGGGGGTGGCTTTTGAGGGGCACTCGCAGCGCTGAGCCTTGGCAGGGGCCAAGGAGCAGGGCCGAGATTCCCACATCCCTCGCTCCGGAGTCGCTCCCGTTTCCCCTCCCGGGGTGTCTCTCGCTCCTCCAGGGGGCGGAGCTTTCGCCAGATGGCCCCGCCCCTTGTCCTGGCCCCGCCCCCCCGGGCGGGCTCCCCCGCGCCTGCGCGCGGCGCGCGGTGCCGGGGGCGGGGCGGGCGCCGCCATGAGTTTCCTCCTGGACTCCAGCATCATGTTCACCTCGCAGGTAACACACCCGCCGCCGCTCCGCGGGGCCACCCCGGCCGGCAGGAAGGGCGAGGGAACGGGAAGGTGCCGCCTGGCCCCGGGGCTCCCGCGTCGGCCGCCGCCCCCTCAAGGGAGCGTGAGGGGCGGCGCTGCGGCGGGTGCGCATGCGCAGTGCGTGTGTGGCGCTGTCGCTGTGTCGCGACATGGATCCCCCGGGCTCCTGCCCCGTCCTGTCCCCCGGGTCCTCCCGCACGGGGCGCGGTGACCCCCCCGCTCCCCTGCGGCGGCCACGTCAGGGCTTCGGTGCATTAAAAAAAAGGGTTCAGCCGATAAAGGTTGTAAAATGGAGCTTTTTTTTTGCTTGAGTGGAGTTTTTCCTGCGGTGCCGCTCCGCTTCTTTGAGCCCGAGCGTAGCTTTGATGCTGTCAGCAATTCACCCAGCGCAAACGTTTTCCTGATTTTTTTTTCTTTTCCCTTTGAATTCCGAGTTCCGACTTATTATCTTTCATTTCTGGCGGCGGCTTTTCATTTTCTTATCGCTATATACACTTCACATCAGTACACACTTCTGCGTGTTTTAAGTTTTCCTAGTTGGATCAGACAGGGGAGTTCATCTCGCTGTTCTCTCTTTAGGGCTTGGTTTGTTTCTGGTGTTCCTTAAGATTGGATGTAGGCAGTTGGGCCAGAGGATGGTTGTAGGTCCCTTCCAACTGAAAGCCCATCCCATCCCATCCCTTCCCATTCTTCTGTTCCAGGTTTGCCCCTGAGGAATCTGCTTGTTTACAGCTTTGGAAGATTTTTCATTGTCTGCTTACAGGAATTTAAAAAGATGCTGCTGTTCTATCCTAAGTGCCTCCTTCTCCATTGATCCGCCTGTGATTCGGCACTTCCCTCAGTTTTCTCTTTCTGCTGCCATCTCCCGATTAATCCTTGTTTTACCCCAGCTGAACTCACATAGGAGCCCTTTAAAGCTTTTCATGTCATCCTGCCTTTATCATTATGAAGTGGGTTATGGTCTTGGCACGCTTAAAACTGTCCTGTTGTTGTGTGTGAGCCTCCTCTGGTAGGAATTTATCTTGCTGTTGTTGTTGTTTTCTTTTACCTTCGCTCCTCCTGAGTGAGCATCTAAATGCCTCTTCTTCCTGGCTGCCTCTTGGGCAACTGAGGTGGTCCAGCTGTTTTTTTCTGCCAAAAGGGCAATGTTCTTCTCCATCTTTGCTTCCACAGTCATACTGTCTTTGTGTTCTCACCAGTGTTTGGTAAGATGAGTGTGAAATTTTTGTTCTGTAGTGGGGAGGGATGAGCAGAGGAAAGAGAACCTTTCCCCTCTCAGCAGCAGCTGGTTGGCTTTTACAGGCTTTAATGCACAACCTTAATTTCCTGACACTTTTCAGGACAGGTTTTGGTTGTTTCTTAGAAGTGCAATGTTCTCCTACTTGATAACGCTTTGATTTTTACTCATAACAGGCTTTTCCACAGCTTCGATACTGTTAACAATTCACCCAGAACAAAAACTTTCTCTCTTTTTTTTTTTTTCTTTGAATTCTGAGATCTTAACTTATCTAACAGCTTCTCTTTAATTTCTGATGGCAGCTTCTCATCTTCTCATCATCTTAACAGTATCAAGTCAGGTGTTTAAATCACTGCATGTAATTGTTAAATGCTTAAGATTTTGCTGACTTCATATGTCACTTGAATCTGATTAGATTGTGAACAGTTACAATAATGTCTTTCTGTGCTTTTGTGCAGTCCCTAAGACAAGGGAAATCTAATCTTCTTCTTTAATTTTCTCTGTTAGTATTGTACTTATCTTCTCATCTTTTTTACTCATTTCTTTTTAAAGAGTTTTGACTCTACCTTTCCCCTCCTTCCCAGTGTAAAATGTGGAATTACTTTATGTAAATCTCATTTGCTTATCGTGCTTCTGGAACTTATGACCTGTAGATACGAGGCTTATGGAATATCTTTCCTTTTTGCAAGCAGCTGCTTTAAAGTCTGAAGTCCTCCTCCAACAAGTTTTGCCAGCTGTTGCCAATCATTAGACCTCATTCGACCTCATTCCTATTTCAGTTCTTCTTTCAAGGCACCTGTGTTTGATCTTCCTTGCCCAGCATTCCAGGTATTCCCTGTCTGTAAATCATGTCAGTGTGTTACCTTTGCCACTGTGGTAACTCCTGATGTGCAGGGAAATAATCCACAGGCGTTTCTTTGGTTTTGTCTCTGAAAGTTTCCCATCTCCACCAGGATGCTCTGGCCTTTTCCATGCGCTCTGGGGAGATACACTGACTTTATTCCATGATGTCTGACATATTCTGCTCTTTGCCTTGGCCAGAGCAACTTCTGTAAAAAGATACTGAATATCCTCTGAATTCCCTTTTTGCTTTGGGTTCTTTTAAATCATTACACTCACTTTTTCAGTATTTTGAGGAGTAGATGGGGCTACCCGCAGGAGGCCTGACAGCACAGTCCCCTTTTGCTCTCTGCAGCTGCATAATTGCAGTTTTGGCCACCTTGCTCAATTTGGTTTTATTTCGTTTAAGTCATCTGCAAAATACCTGTGGTGTTAAGTTGGTCTCTTCAGGCATGTGCTGAAACTTAAAGCAAATTCTGTAAAGTGCTCTGACAGCCACTGAAATGCAAAGTATTACTGGTTTTTCCTGCTTCATCTGCCTTGTCCATGTGGCTTTCTACAGCTCCAGGCTCTGGTTTGAGGCATTCAGCGCTGCCTTTTCCTTACCTTAGAGATGCTTGTAGCACTTTTCACTCACATTGAGTCAGCAAGTGACAGCTTTGCTGTGAAGACCCCTCCAGAAAAATAAAATGCACTTCTGGTCTTAAGGAAACAGCAGATATTTTTATAAAATTTACTCATCTCAAGAAGATGTGTGTGTGTTGGACGTTCCTGTGTTTGCTTTGCCTCCATTACTGTGTTTCCTGTAAAAAAAATATGGGCTTTAATTCTGTAGGTTAGAAGAGTGAAACAAGAATCAACAGTACAAAGGGATTCTGGCAGGCCAGGAACTAAGGAATTCTGAGAATTTAGGAATACAGAACTGGGTTGTCTTGACTGGATCCTCCATAAGGCCATAGCCTTCTGTATCTGTTACACTTGGATATGTAAAATACCTTTTCTTCCTTGGTACCATGGCAAGTTTTAGTCTTTTGTGGATCTTGGGTACTTTGGCCCAGCTCTTTTCCTTCCCTTTGTTTCATGTACAGTCAGTAGGGAAGGAGCTTTGTGTTCTGCAGGTGTTCAATGCTTCATCTCTTCTGCAGGTGCTGTTCTTTGGATTTGGGTGGCTGTTCTTCATGCGTAAACTCTTCAAGGATTACGAGGTGAGAAGGAACCTTTCATTTCAAGTCTGTATCTTAAAAATTACTCCCAATTATAGAAATATTTAAAAAACTGCATTTAGCCTTATGCCTCTCTTTAATCCCTTTTTTCTCATTTTGAATTGTGTCTGCAGTTCCTTTCTTTTGAATTTCCTCTTGTGCTTCTCTTTCAAAGACTCCTAGATATCTGAGGAAACGACTTCTTCTGGGGCCAGTGAAAGTTTCCACATTGGCTACTGTTAAATAAAAATAATATGAAGGAGATGCATATGAAGGAGACTGGTTTGCTTTTTGCTTGAGTAGGCCTATCTTGTACAATTGTAAAATTTTTGAGACAAAATGAAATTCAGTGGTTAACTTCAAACTCAGTGAGCTGTGTTCATTGGGGCTGAATTAATTGTGAGGATTGGCTGGGATAAGAGTGCCACATTCTCTTATTCCTAGACGGGTATAAGAATGTGGTCTAGGTCAGAGATGTCTTAAGTGCGAGCCAAATTCAGACCCAACAGTTTGTCTGATGTGGATCTTGTTTTTAAATCTAATGTTAATGTCTGAGAGCTCTGTTAGCTTATGAGTTTTCCCTCTGGTTTCCAACAGGATTTTGGTTTCTCCCTAATTAGATAAAAGGAAGGTGCAAGGGACCTTGTTGTGGGCCATCATACCTTGTGATTTGTGTTTGCTCCCTGAGGGATATCAGGAAGCCATTCCAGGAATATAAATGCCTGATGTCTCTGGATTGTTTTCTGCATTGCAGGTTCGACAGTATGTGGTCCAGGTGATCTTCTCTGTAACTTTTGCCTTCTCTTGTACTATGTTTGAGCTCATCATCTTTGAGATTTTGGGAGTGCTGAACAGCAGGTGAGTCTGGGAGCCCCCTCAGGGATTAGCCTACCTTGTGTTCTACACCGTCTTTAGTCTAACTTCTGAACTAATGGATGAGTCTTGGATTGGGGAAAACATGTGAGAAAACTGTCAACAACTCAGCAAAGGTGTCTGTGCAGCAACATTTGTTTATTTGGCAGAACATGAGACTAGAATCCATAAGCTTCTGATTTTCTATGCAATCACTATTAGTGTGGTCTAGATCCTTAGTGCAAGGCTTTAGTCTTTGGCTTTCTCCATTTGTGAAGTTAAAAGGAACAGTTTCTTTTATGGGAGTATTGTGAAGCTTTAGATCGTGGCTGAAGAGCACTTTTCAGATGTTAAGGACTACAGAAACTTTAAGCACTAGTTTTTCTGTAGTGGTCAGAGCAGAGAATAAGATGTGAATCTGATTGTGGAGTGAAAGCAAGGTCTGTAACAACAGAGGATTTGTGAATCAAAGGTGAATCCTCCCTGGACCATGGGGTGAGGACTTCTACCTAAAGGGGACGTTAAAGACTGTCTGCTTTGGAAGTCAGTAGGAAAGAGGAGATAGAGCAGTAACATGTAGAGGCTAAGTTGGTTTTCTACTTATTCTGTCTCATCATACTACTATAAGAGAGCAGTCAAAGGAGTTGAAAGGCAAGAAATACAGAGCTGATAAAAGGTAATGTTAGTTCTGACTATGTTATTAGTATGTAGACCTTGCAGCCAGAGAGATCACTTAGGAGAATGTTTTTATAAGCTTCAGTAAAGGGATAGATGAAAATGCCTCTGAATTAGGAAAAAAGTGACAAGGATCCTCATAATTTCTTCTTCCCTGAGGAATAAAGAGGATACAAGTTAATATTGGGAATGGGACATGTATTTTTCTATTCAAATGAAGTGAAAAGTTAATTCAGCTGAAATTAATCTCATCTGCATTTGACTAATCTCATTTGATCAAAATGATCCATACTCTTAAAAAATCTTGCTTTGTAAAGTCTTGCAGATGAGACAACTCACTCTGAAGTGAAACATGTTGAATTATCAACATTAAATATTTTTAATCTTTTCAGTATTTAGCCCTGTTTTGACTCAGCCGTTCATTAGAAAATTAATGACTGCTTATACTTAGTTTTGATTTACTGTTCAACTAGATGAGCAGTCAGTCACATGAATAATGCTGCAACCAGTATAAGTCACCATAGAAAATACAGTAATTGATAAAGTAGCCCAGTGTGTTTTTCTGGATAGTTGTTAATTTTGAAATACACGTTCCTGAGCTCTGCATTTAAATATAAAACCAAACAAAAAACCAAGACAAACATTCCTCCCTCCCCAACCCTAAAAGAACCAAAAAAATCTAGAATATTCTATATGCCAGGCCATTATTATTCAATGCATGATGTAGTTGAAAGAATTGCTTTGACGTGGGATTGTCCTTGGCAGATGTGCTGTATTATGATATTATGCTAATCAGTATTTTGGCTTTATTTCAGCTCTCGATACTTTCACTGGAAGCTGAACCTGTGTGTCATTTTGCTCATCCTGGTCTTCATGGTGCCCTTTTACATTGGTTATTTTGTTGTGAGCAATATCAGATTGTGTGAGTATTTGGTTTGTGGCAGTGGAACTGAGAGCTTGGGACTATGGATACAAGTGAGATATAACTTTTCTGGGACAGAGATATGTTGGTCACTACCCTCATTGCCCCCTCCTTCCTCTGGCTTTCTTCTGCCTGTATAACTTCTCTTTGGAACTTTATGGTTTAGCGTGAACTGTTCATTGAACAGTCAGGAAATGCTTTACATGACCCCAACAAATGTTGCTTTTCTTCATGGGTTTCAACAAAGTTGGGCACTTTAGAGCAGTATTACTGGAATTTGTTCCTTTCAATTTTAAGCTTGCAGCCAGACTCTGGAACCCTTGACAAGGCTGTGTTGTTCTGCTAGGGGGCAAAAGAAATGAGGCAGAGAAGCTCAATAAATCACTCCTGAGGCAGAAAAGCTCAATAAATTACTTTTTCCTTTTTTTTTTCTACTGTCTGGGTGAGGCTTCTTCCATGCTCTGATGGACACTTAACCCTTGAGCTATTGATAATCATCGCTCTTTTGTGTTAAGCTTAGGCATGGAGGGTGGTATTAAATGTATTAAATGTGTAGTTTTGCCACAAAGATGAAATATTTAAGTTTCGTGTTCAGGGTCACACAGTGTCAGAAAGCCTGTGGGAAGAGAAGGGATGCACACCGTGAGCTGTAGCTCTGTCAGTTCACACCTGCTTTGTCCACCTGTGCTCAAAGTAGCCTTTAGACCAATGTGGCAATTTTGCAAGCTAGAAAAAGCCCTGAAGGGAAAACCTCTTTTAAATACTGCTTTTTTCCCCTCTTCATTAGTGCACAGGCAGAAACTCCTTTTTGCATGTGTTCTGTGGTTGACGTTCATGTATTTCTTCTGGAAGTTGGGGGATCCGTTTCCTATCCTCAGCCCAAAACATGGTGAGTTTCATTTTCTTGCTGTTTCCTTCCCTCCTGCAAATAGGCTTTGTTATCTCTTTTATCTTGGAGCTATAATTATCTCATGTCTACAGCTGGGGCTGTAGAAAGTAGTTCTTGAAGCTGAGGGTCTGCTCTGCTTTGAAATCTGCAGTCTAAAGGTTGTCAGACTGACAGAAATGGGTGGATACACCTGGATAATTTGCATGAGTTTTCTTTCAATACCACAGGAAAACATGATGGAAATGAGTGAGTGAATCTAGACTATGAAGGGACACTTTTTGAGGACACAAAAATCTCCACAGAGAGTTGATCACAATTTTTATTCACTTATTTCTTTTATTGTGGACACCAAAGCTAGTTTATTTAAGAAGTGAATCATCAACCAACCCCTCATCTGACTTTTTTTCAGTCAGATTATTGTTTCTTGTGACTGAAATCACAGCAGTTTAGCATGGGTGGCTGTCCAGTTGACAAAACATGTCAGGGAGCCTAAACACCAGACTGTGGCCAGCAAGAGGCCTGGCAGTGAGTGCTGGCTTTGGTACAGATCCATGCACTGTCTGAACCCAGGGGCAGTGCAGTTGCCTGGTGTTAGAGGGTGAGTTGGTGAGTCCTGCTGCGTGCCAGAGCTATTTATGTGCAGAATTAGCTTTGGGCATAGTTGTGATGCGGTCATGGAACCAACACAGTGTGAAGACACTGTGTGCACTTGGGCTGGTTTGGGTCCAACAGAGTTGTTAGCATGTGCCTGGCTGTGCTAAATCCTCGAGGCACCCACATGTGCTGAAGGATTGTAACGTTGTGGAACCACACTATTTGTCACCCGTGTTTGCTGTGTAACTTATATTGCCCTTAAAGCCTGCAAAAAAATTGTTTGTATATTTTTCTTCACTCAATTTCACTCAAATTGGTGAATTCTGCCTGCATACATAATGGTCAGCTTAGTCTTTCTGCTCTCTAGGAAGCTACTTCATTCTCTGCTAATCCGTAAGGGAAAAATTGAAGGACACCAGTTGCTGTAGGGGCTGCTCACCCTTTCATCTGTGATCCTAAAACTTTTCCAAGAGGAAGTGTGTATCTGTGTTTTGTAATTGTGTCATTTGCCTGAGAAATACAGCAGGTAGTGTACAGGGCAGATCTCTTTGCCCAGTGTTCTATTGCCAAGGAAAACATGTATGCCCTGTGAGCTGCAGAAGGTGCTTGAGTTGGCAGAATGGGATAACCCCATGGGAACTTAGCCAAGGGGTTTAGGTAATCCTCTTCAAGTCACTGAAAAGGCTCTGGGAGGCTACCCAACACCTGAAGATTTGCAGAACTGTCAGTGGGGTGTTTTCTGTTTTTAACTTCTGCTTTCTGGGATGATAACACAACAGTTGCACAGTGCCTTATCCTACCAGGTGTAGTCATAAGGTTAGAGCAAAGGATTCTACGAGCAAAGGATTCCTTGCTTCACTGCTGTGGTGCTGCTGTCCTGCCTGTACAGACAGGGCTGCTGCAGGGTTTCATCCTGGCTTTGGGAGCTCACAGTAGATGGAAGGTTATGCTTAATTACATTACTAGCTTTCTGATAAAGCTCTTACCTTTATCTGTTGATAAAACATTCACTTTATCTGGCCTGATCACAAGAGGGCTGCTGTGAGCGTTGTGGGGAAGCATTGCTCTAACCAGTGGAATGTCATGTCGTTTTGAAGGCACCTCTCTTTTAACTGCTGCTGTCTGACAGTGTGTGGGGCAAAAGGCCAGTGTATTGTAGCACATTCTGTAGCTCGTGTAAATCTCTATGCAGCTGCACATGACTGTATGTCTCGGTTTCCCTTTGTGAAGTCTTTTTGCCTTGTTTTCATCATTTATTCCACTTCTCTGAAGCATGAAATGTGGCTTGGCGCTTGGCCATCTCAGCTTTGCAACCGTATAAGCTCCAAATGTGCTGTGTGTGGCAGCTGCTCTGTAACTACCTCCCTAAAAAGTGACTGCTGTTTACTAGGATGTGGCACTGTATCCCGAGAAGACAGGTTGAGATCTGTGTTTAAGAGTAAATGCAGCTTCAGTGCTTGGTGTTGGTTACAGCACAGGCTTTATGTTCATGCTAAATTACATGCTTTAGAGTCCACTTGGTGCTCAGGTGGAATACCTCGTTGGTGTTCACCTCAACCATGTGTGTGTGTGAACCAGGTGAATACTGAACAGCCAGGAGCAGCTTAAGCTTCCTATACTTTCATACCTCCACTGTCCTACAAGCACAACTTGAATCTTATGTGGAGGGGTCACTTCTAGTGACAATTCACAGAACAGGGATTCCTCTCTGTCTCCAGACATTTTTAGTCCAGTTTGCCAGGACCAACTGTTTTGGTACCTCTAATCCTAATAATTGCAGAAGTGTCTATGGAGGATGTCTCCTCTGTAGTGTCTGGTGGATGATCTGTGTTCCCACCTCAGCAAAGGACAATCATAATGTTATATTAATTTGGAACCAAAATTTTGACCTACTCTTCTCCATGTATCTGACTTAAGTTTCTTCATAGCCAGGATTTCCCATCCTTGTTTCTAAGCATGGTAACATGATTTCTGAGGGAGACTTCCTTTCTTTTCATAGTCCCTGTCTGTCCTTCCTGTGGTCATTGCAGGGGAAAGGCAGTCATATTAATTAAGGAGCTCTGTGCTGTGTTAGGAAGGCACCAAGTGTGGAGCAGAGTGAGGAGAGCAAGGTTACTAATGCCATGTTTTCCCTTTCTCAGGAATCCTGTCTATAGAACAGCTCATCAGCCGTGTCGGTGTGATTGGGGTGACACTCATGGCTCTGCTGTCAGGATTTGGGGCTGTCAACTGTCCATACACTTACATGTCCTACTTTCTCAGGTAACTGCAGCCTTGTGGAATATTTGCCCATCTTTTAGAGATTATTCTTCTGCTTTTCCTGTGTCATTGTTTCAAATTCCTTTGTTACATTTTTCTGAATCTAGCTATCGCCATTACTAAGTGCTTGAACCATTTCCATTGCTGAAGGATATTCTCCTTTTACAGGCTTCTCCATTCTTTGTTTCATGGGCATGTGCACATCTCTGAAATGGGATAGCAGGCCTAATTGGGTGTCTTCATTTTGCAGGAATGTGACAGATGCAGATATTCTGGCTCTGGAGCGACGACTCCTTCAGACTATGGACATGATTGTTAGCAAGAAAAAAAGGTGAGAAGGCAGCAGTAGCACAAAATTATTTTCTTTAAAGGATTTTCAGTCAGTATGGTATAAGATGGTTCTTGAAATCACCAAAATTATTAGTCCTGTCAGGGCTGTGTGTTCCAGTGGAACAGGTGACTGAATTGGGGTGAGCTTGTGTGGTGTTTTGTTCTGCTTTGTAAACAGTGCCATTTCATTTACACTGAAAAGGTTTTTGTCTGCCATTACAAATTATGTGTTGCATGCCTTACTAATCGTGCAGAATAAATACAATTGCCATAGTCAATTCAAAGGTTTGACTGTCTGACACTGAATTCTCACAGCAGTCCCCCTAAACTTTACTTTTGGTGCCTCTTGTTTTAATGGAACCTCTTAACATAAGCAAGGGAGCTTTTGAACAGCCTAACCTTGCTGAATTTATCACCAGCATGTTTATCTGCTTAACAGTATTAGCAGCTGAAAGTGTAGTTAAAGCATAACCTTTTTCTACCCCTTGGAAAATGTTAAGTGGTGAACAACTGTTAACTCCCTATTTGTGCTCATGTGTGAGACAGTAAGCAGTGAGAGAATTTAATTACTCAGGTTTAATTGATTTAATTGACTGGAAGCATACTAAAATACCAGCTTTGGAGTTAAAAGATATTGTGTAGTGCTGCTTCTGACTCTGTGCTCTTTTGTTTTGTTTTGTACAGTGTTTTTGGTCCAGGGAGAGTGATGTTGGGGTAAAAGTAAGGATGTCTGGGACTTTTAACTTTCTTGCCTTTCTATGGCCATGAAATCTTCTGGATGTAGCAGTTTTCTAACCGTTATGAAGAGCCATGTTAACATGTATTAATCACTTGGGAATTACACTGAAGTCCATGCGTATGTGTTTAAAAAGACCCAAACAAGCCCCAAAACTATGTAGTCTCAGAAATGTGCAAGAAATAGCAGAAGATTGAGTTCTGTAGATTTTGTTCTCTTTTTGCTTTAACAGAGAGCAGTGGCTTGCATAATTGGATTATTTGCTCATATAAAGCAGAATTTGAAAATTTGGCTATGTACCAGTCCAAATGCAGTGCAAATAATTTGCAGAACAGGTGGGAATAGCAGTATTTTACAGTGTAGGGTAAATGCTACAGTACCATAAACTGTCAGTCACTTGCTGGCCACCTTCTCAGTGCCACTGATAGGTCAGAACTTACCAATGCACACAAGAGTTGTAAGGCAATAGAACATAAAGCTTTTTTGATTTTTTTTGCTGATCTTGGCTTTATGGAAGCTCACATCTAGGTTTGTCAGGTTCTTTATACTCATCCTCGCAGGTATGACATGACTTGGCCTCAGGTTAGAATTGCCTAGATTCTGTGACACCACTGCTTCATTGGGCTTCATGTTAGAGTCAGATCAGCTGATCTGACGTAGATGTATCACAAATCTACACGGACAAAGTGTGTGGGTTTTATCTGTGGATCCTTTCTGTGAGGTCTCCAGGACTCCTGACTACTGGGTGGGTACAGAGATCCCTGTCACCTCTCAAAAGAAAAGATTTTCCTTTGCATATCTCTAGCCTTGTGCTTCACCTTGACATTGCTGCATTTTTGCTGCAATGCTGTGGATCATGTGGGATGGAACATGTGACTCGGGTTCTGGGAAGAAAGGAAGGATTAAAATGCATTCTTACATTTGGCAGCCTTCAGGATGAATTGGATTGTTCTGTAATCTCTGTTATTTGTGGTCTGTGGCCGTGTGTGCTTTTATGTGTGTCAAGTAGGTGCCGCAAGGGTGTTTGTTCTGCTGGATGTGAAAGAGAAATGATGAAACAATTTTTTTTTAATTTTTTTTTTTTATTACACTGCTTCTCATCCTTGAAGCTCAGCACCAAATGCAGCCACAGTGGCTGCAGCTACAGGAAGGGGCCTAAACGCTGTTGAGTCATGGATCACCTTGACAATCCTTTGAACAGTTCTCAGCTTAGGAGAGAATAGCTGGCTCACAAATTTCAACTGGGAGAAACGTGAGGGAACGAGACCAGAAAGCCAGCACTGCTCGTGGGGATTATGCTGTGCTGCACAGGGGAGTGTGAGGGACGATGGGCAGCTGTACTGTTGGAATGAGGTTCAGGAGTCACGTTCAGATCGCCTTTAGTTCAGTCCAATAGTGGATTTATGTATTTCTGCTTCATAACAGCTTGTCATGCAGCCCTGTAGCGAGTGACAGCGTATCAGAGAGTGCTGTGCATACCATCCAGTGCTCACAGGTCCATGGAGAAGGCGGATGTGCAGTGATAAAGAAGAGGTGTCCAAAGGGAGAGAGGAACATGAGAGGTCTTCCAACTCCTGAACTTGAGCTAACACAGTCATGTGTTTGAGGAAAGGAAAGAAACTAATCATATGACTGAGAAATCCACTTGAATTCTTATTTTTAACTGGGTTTAAATCCCCTTAAGGATTGAAACAGGATCCTGAATGGAAGACTTGGGAAACGTCTCATTGAATCTCGCTTGATTAGATCTGGGCTCAACTCCAGAGCTAATCAGGATGATTTTATGTGGCAAGATTGGTGCTTAGGGGGAAAAAAAAGAGGGCATCTGTTTGCAGTGAATTTAGTTTAGGACTGTCTTTTAAGAAACTGGTGAACTTTTTTTCTGTTTTCTTGTTTTAATTATTCATAAATAGACTTTATTCCTAAGGACTTGTGTTTTCTGTTCTTTCAGGATAGCAGTGGCTCACAGGACGATGTTCCAGAGAGGAGAAGTGCATAACAAACCCACTGGTTTCTGGGGAATGATAAAAAGTGTTACAACATCTGTTCCAGGCAGTGAAAGTATCCTTCATCTGCATGCCGGCACCTGCCTTGGGAGGCAAATCCAGCTTGCTTTGTTTTTAAAGGTAGAAGGTTATTTGGGACAGTCACAAAGCATGTGTGTTTCAACACATTTCAAGCCTGATGTCTCCTGGTAGGTTTGTTTTGTAGCACTGTGCTGTCTGACCTTTTGGCCAGGGCTTCTTGGACACAGTTTTACTGTGACACAGGCAGGAGTTGTGTGTTTCTGCCCTGCCCCATAAATGTGCTGTTGCATGACCATGACTGAGGTGTACAGCAGATCAGAGGACAGATGTGCACACTTATGGAATCATGGAATGGCCTGGGTTGGACAGGACCTTAAAGATCATCCAGTTTCAACCCCCCCTAGTGGAAGGGACACCTTCCACTAGACTGGGTTGCTCAGAGCTGCATCCAACCTGGGCTTGAACACTCCCAGGGATGGGGCAGCCACAACTTCTCTGGGCAACCTGTTCCAGTGCCTCACCACCCTCAGAGGGAAGAATTTCTTCCTAATATCCGATTTTAACCTGCCCTCTTTCAGTTTGAAGCCATTCCCCCTTGTCCTATCACTACATGCCCTTGTCAAAAGTCCCATCAAAAGTCCCTCTCCAGCTCTCTTGGAGCCCCTTTAGGTGCTGAACGGCTGCTATAAGGTCTCCCAGGAGCTTTTTGTTTTCAATGCTGAATAACCCCAACTTTCTCAGCCTGTCTTTCTAGGAGGGTGCTCCAACCCTCTGATCATCTTTGTGGTGTCACATTGAATCTATCTGCCCCATCTCATCACTGATGTGAGAGTCAGCTTTCTGTTCTGCTGGGTCCTGTACTGGATAGGAACAGGTGAATGGAAGTTGTTCTACCCAGGAGAAAGGGGTAGAAGGAGAAAGGGGAGTAGGGAAGGGGCTGTATTTCTCTAACTTAGTTACTTATCAGTGATTTCTGTCAGACCATTTGAAGTGTGCAGTTTGCATATTTAAGACTGAGAATTCTTCTTCCTCTCCCACTAGCTGTTAAAACCAGAATTTGGCTCTTTGTACTAACCACTAATCTCTTGGGGCAGTT
>JAWWLV010000001.1:5885561-5922529 GCA_035041135.1 Platyrinchus mystaceus
ATTCTTCTTCCTCTCCCACTAGCTGTTAAAACCAGAATTTGGCTCTTTGTACTAACCACTAATCTCTTGGGGCAGTTTCTCAGCAGTTTTGTTTATGAAGCTGATGTGAGTGTGACATATTGTGAGATGTACTTCAGTGACAAGGGACACTGAGCAGCAGCCTTTGAGAGCTCTGGTTCTATTCTGTGATGTGTTCCCCAGGCAGGGGAATAAAGACTTTGTTGCATGACTGCCTAAATACTGTGTACAGCACACCTTCTTAAACTGGAGTAGTGTGCAGTATGTACATCCTTGGGATTTCTTTGGGTGCTGTGTTAACAAGGAACATGAAGACTGAAAAAGCTGATCTGGGTCAAAAAAGTGATCAAACCTTTAAATGTGGCCCTTGGTCTGAACATTGAGAATGTTCTGTTTTTAATTAAAAATAGGTGATGTGTTCTAGCCTTGACTATGCTGGTTTGCCAGATCTGTCCCTTATCCAGCAAGAAGTGGATGCCCTGGAAGAATTGAGTCGGCAGCTTTTTCTGGAAACTGCTGACTTGCATGCAACAAAGGTACACAGCAAATAACTGCCCAGATGGGTGTTGGGAGGTCAGAGTAGTTTGAAAGAGAATGTGTGCTACAGAAATTGAAATCTGTTCAATAGGTAAATGTTGAAATGTTGTAATGCAGTGGAGTGAGGATGTTTCTTTAGCTTTGGGTCTAGAGGACAGTTCCCTTCCAGTTCTGATACATCCTGAAGTCTGCCCCATGTCCCTAGTACTCATTCAGAAGCTTCTGAATTAGCACTTTTGAGTTCAGAAACATTTGAATTAAAAGGTGTAGAAGGTAGGTGCTCCACTAGAATTTTATGTTGTGGGTGATTGTGAAAGTGATATGGTTTTTTTGTGTTCTATTCCCTCTCCCTCCTTTTGTGTTTCCAGGAGAGAATAGAGTATTCCAAAACCTTCCAGGGGAAATACTTTAACTTTCTGGGTTACTTTTTCTCCATCTATTGTGTCTGGAAAATCTTCATGGTATGTAAACGTTTCATTGTATTTTTTGTGGACTTCTGTCATACCCTGCATAGCTTGTGCGATATGCGCATTTCTTTAAGTAATGCTCTTTGTTTCCTTAAAATTGAGCTTCTGGAAGTTCTGAAAGAAACTGGTCCTTGGCTGAATTAAAGCTCTGGATCTGTCTTTTTGTACAGACATTTGACATTAGAGAAGCAATTCTTACAAGTGTGCATTTTGCACCTTCTTAGACCATCTGACCATGCCCTGCCCCTTTTATCAGTGATACAACCTAAGCCATGAATGTGTCTCACTGTGACAGAGAAATGCTTTTGTCTTTTTGTTTGAAGGTAAATCCATCTCTTTCTCACAGGCAACCATCAATATTGTATTTGACCGCGTGGGGAAGACTGATCCGGTCACAAGAGGAATTGAGATCACTGTAAATTACCTGGGAATCCAGTTTGATGTGAGTCTTTACTAATTCTGACAGCCTTTTCAGCAATTCATATCTTATCTAAATAAAATTGTATTGCTGATAGGGATAAGGTGGTGGACCCTGAGAATGTGTCTTTGGCTTTTGACTTATTGAGGAGGAAGGGAAAATGCACCATGAATGTTTCTTTCACACTGACTTTATGCTGAGATGGTGATGTGGTCTTGCTAGAGAGGCAGTGAATAACTTTTTTTTTGTTTGGGGGAAATGGAATCACTTTAGACAACTTGCTTAGATTAATACATTCAGCTACAGGGTAACTTTGATTGCTTATGCAAACAGGTGTTCTGTCATTTACACTTTTTAAATATCTCCCTGTGAAAATGGGATTTTTTGTGATTGGTGTAAGCTAAATCTGTTTTTCTTGTGTGTTTGGAGTAAACAGTTGCTAATAGATTTGCGAAAATGTCTGTTATATAAACCTGTTTACAATGGATAGATATGTTCCTTAGGAAGTAGAAAGATCCTGAAGAATTGACAGCTATACAGTGTGGTATAAATGGGGTGAGCTCCAAAGTTTTAACTGTATTCTTCTTTTTGATACAGGTCAAATTCTGGTCTCAGCACATTTCCTTTATTCTTGTTGGAATAATCATTGTTACCTCTATTAGAGGGTTGTTAATCACACTTACAAAGGTAGGAACCAGGACTTTTAAGGGGTTTTAGGGCTGGATATCCATTATCAGATCTTTACCTGTAGATGGACAAATACTGTTTAAACTTTGAATATACATTTATATTTAAATATCTGAATATAAGTACTTGCAGAAGGAGGAAGGTAGGAAAAATACCTTTTGCAGTAAATTTCTCCACTCAGTCTCAGTTATGACTGTCAGGAAAAAAAGTAAATGTTAAATAAGATGTTAAATATAAGCAAGGGTTCAAAATGCTGCTGTAGCCAAGGTTTATCAGTAAGGTTGATGAGATGGTGATTAAAATCATTTGGATTACTTAATTTGAGCTGCTGGTAGGACTGGAAGGGCATTAACTCAAGACACATGAGACTCAATGTCTTGACCTGTCCTTTGGTATCTAAGCTTAAACTTTTCTATATATTTTGTTGTGACTTCTATCACATGGCACAACTGGCTTTGGTAGATTCATGTTTAAGACTTAACACTGCAGGTTTATGAAAGTAGGATACAGGTAGCCTTCTAGAATGTATGTTTTTTGTTGTTTGGTTTTTTTTCTAGTGAAAAGGTATTGAATGATATGTACCTTTCATGCTGTCCTAAGGCACATCAGATTTATCTGACTGCTTATTTCCAGTGTTGTGTTTTCTTTTTTTTTTTCCTAGTTCTTCTATGCCATTTCCAGCAGCAAGTCCTCCAATGTTATTGTCCTACTTTTAGCACAGATAATGGTGAGTAGGCAGAGCCCTGGGCACACCTGTGTACATTTATGCATTTATATATGTGTGCATATACATACCATAAGGTCTTTGTGTGCTGACCCCTGTTAGCCACATAGCCTGTTGTGAAGCAATAACTGTTTTCCCTGTGCTAATTAGCTGTGTTAATTTGCAGGGTATGTACTTTGTGTCATCGGTGCTCCTGATCCGGATGAGCATGCCCCCAGAGTATCGCATTATCATCACAGAAGTCCTGGGAGAGCTTCAGTTCAACTTCTATCATCGTTGGTTTGATGTCATATTCCTAGTTAGTGCCTTGTCCAGTATCCTCTTTCTCTATTTAGCACACAAACAAGCCCCAGAAAAGCACATGGCCCTCTGAGTCAGAACTGCAGTCATGCACTGCTCTCTGTCCTTTTGACTGCACTGCTGCAACTCGTGTGGACTGCACAATGTGAAGAGAGCCAGGACTCTTCTGTGTGTTCCAGCAGCATAACTGGCTCTTTGAACTTTCACATGTCACCATCAAGCTCTGTGGCTCGTTTTGTTAAGGTGCTACAGCTAGAAGGGAAGAGGGTGCACATATTGAACATGAGACAGTTCATTGCCAAGCAATAGGAGCACTCCTTGGTGCACCACTGCCCAGGGACATCAGAACTTGCATGATAGGTTGTCTGAGGGAACACCTCTTAATGTTGGAACATCTTCATAGAAGGCACCAAGGAAATGTGATTTTTCTTTTGAAAATCAGTTCGTAATTGGGATTCAGAGGTCGGCAATCCTGGAATTGAATGTTTGAGTCTGTGGAATTAAATAAGCTTTTGTAATATCTCACACAAGCATCACTGTTGTTTTTTTTCAGTCCCAAAGATTTGGCTGGATGTCAGCTAGATAGTGGTTAGGATTTACTGCCTGGCAGAAGTGGAGAGGATTTCACTCCATTTCTGTCTGGAGTGTGTGCTAGTGTGTACCATTAGTACCTGCTGTCCTTAGGAGCTGGAGTTCAGCTTCCCTTGCTGAGTCTCAACTTTCTTTCCTCTCTCTGCATAAATGTAACTGAGGCTCTGGATTCCTCTTTGCTGCAGTTCAGTGTGAAGTCAAAGACCACAGCCATGTCTTAATTATGTTGTATGCTACAAATTTTATTCATGTGACTTATAGGTTCCCATAGCCACTCTCGCAGGCTTTGTTTGTTTTGTAATTGTTCTGGAACATAAATCATAGGGGATAAGAGTAAGATCTGGAGAGGGGAAAAAATAACCACTCTAAACAGTTGATTATTTGTGTATTGTCTTCGGTGTACAGCAAGGAGGCAAAGTATAACAGCAACAGTATTACAGAGCCATTTGTGTCACATGGAAGTCAAAGTGGTGTTGACCTGGGGTTAGACAAACCCGCATGACTAAATTATGTTATGCTGTTCTAACCAACATGATCCACAGCAGAGGAGAGAGAATAGTGCTTAACCATCTTGAGTTATGAATTACAAAGTGAGCTTAGTGTTTGAAAGGAATTTCTGCAATGTGAGCAGGAAAAAGCACCAAAATGGCTGGAGTACATCACCTTGTGCCACTTCACAGCAGTTGTATTGCTGGAAGTACAGCAAAGAGTTGCCACTGGGATGGAGCTGATGGACTTGGATTAGCGGGAGAGCTTCCTCCCCTGGGAGTTTGGGAGAAATCAGTTGCTCTCTATTAAGAGCTTATCTTTAAAAGGCTGAGATACTTACAAATCTATAAAATGTTTCCGTCTTCTGCTGCAGTCCATAATTATATCTGTGTAGTTATTTAAGCCTTTTCATCAGGAAGTGAGTAACTGCCCACTTTACAGGGCAGAAAGCCAATGAAGTACAATTGCAGGGTGTTAAATGGATGCAAGTTATACTGAAGTGTTTATTTCAGAAAGAGATTGCAGTCCTTTACAGGCATGGCACTCCTTGGAATAAGCAAGTTTTGGGAGGTGTAGTAGCAAAAAATTACTGAAGAAAGATTTAGGTGGTTTCTTTGTTGTTGTTATTGTCTCCTCACAACTTTGTGTCGTCATTGTTGTAACCAGCAGCTCTTGTGGAGGCAGCTGATTGTGAAGAGGAGGATGAGTCTGCCTGCAGAGGAGTAACAAATGTGTTCTGATTATTTTCAGTTTGTAAACATGGTTGATAGTCTGCAGTGCTATGAAGGACTACTCTGTTTTCATTTGCACTAATCACATACTTGTTTAGATGGCAGAATGAACCAACAAATATAATTTTTGTTGTCAAAGGGCTTTTTTGGTTAAGTACATTTAGAGAGACATTTGGAGGATTCCTGTTGTTGAATTCCTGTATCTGCTGAATTTGAAGATGAAAGTGGTGCTAACTTCAGATCTGCAAAAAACATGTAGCTGGACATTTGCAGGCAGGGCTAATGAAAAATGAACGGGTAACAGTATCGGTCTTATTCTTCCTTGTCTGTCCCTTTTGCATGACTGGAAAACAAGCATTTAAATATTTCAGACTGACCACACAAAGGGTTAAAAGTCACTGTTTGGAGAAAAAACACCTTCCTGCTTTTCTGACTTCTGTCATGCTTCAGATTCTTTTTAATGGCATGAAATGAGTAAAATAATTGCAAATCAGCACGTTCCCTAGAAAATGTCATCATAACCTATCAGTTGCTGTTCTTTCTCCAAAATGATCCATTTTGAAATATTTCACCTGATTTTCACAAAAGTTGTTTATGTTTTTGGTGTATTTAAGCACTTCTTCCTGCACTTCCACAATTGTATTGCCTGTTTCCCATCCTCATTAAGGATTACCGTATTTGGATTATCTTGTTCCATAAAATTGTATGTGCATTCTATGTGTGATTTAATCTTCCATTAAAGATACTCACCTGTATTATGTGTGGGAAGAGGAAGAGTTGTTTATGATAATTAGCAGTTTCCTCTTTTAACAACTTGCGAAAATCCAGACTCAAGTTTAAATTCCTAGCTCAGGAAAATATACTACCCGAAAAAAAGTTGTTTTCCTATCCCCTGTGTGATCCCTCAGCATCTGCTTAATGCAGTATCACTCACCCTTTCCCTTGGTTCGGGTGAGTTTCTCTCTGGCTCTGACAGATGGTTTTCTGTGTAAGCAGGACGTTCAGGAGTGTCATGGGCTGGATCTGCCATCGAGGCTGTGATGGGAATGTTCTGTCCTTGGAAGTACCTGTAAGCATCTTTGCTGCACACCAGAAGTGTTAATCTGTCACCACTGTTTTGGATTCTTGCCACCACTTTGTCATAGGATTCGCTGACCACATTCACTCCGTTCACTTCCACCAAGAAGTCGTTGTTTTCTATACCTGCCCTGTCAGCTGGCCCGTCATTTTTTACCTGCAGAGGCAAGTTCAAAGCATAAAACTTGGAAAGATGCATTAACAGCTACACTGCTGTGTTACTGCTTTCCTTACAGGATGGTAAAATAAGCATGGGGAAGGGGAGATTCCTGGGGCAGGAATGAACTGGGAGGGGCAGTGGGCCTTGACATAATAAACATGGAGTCCTCAGTGTGAGATTTCGGATGCATCTTGATTTTGATACACTTACATTGTAGAAATGTGGCATGGTAGAACCATGAAGACAAGTAGAAAAACAGTTTTCTTACTATTTGCAGGTCTCTGTCCAATAACTTTGAAGTTTACTACATTTCACAGATTCCTTAGTAATGAGTGGAACCCCTCAAGAAAGCTGAAGTCACATAGGTAATTTGAGACTGCAGAATTTTGACTTTCACCAGCTGTGGAATTCAGAGAAGGGGGGAGGGCAAAGGTGTCTCGCCTATAATTAAGATGTTCTGTAGTCAGAAATACTAATTTTAGTGTGCTTGCTTCATGAGTAAAAGCAAAAATTATGCAAAAGCAAAAGCTGGATTCCCCTTCCCTCTGGATGTCTAGAATGAGGAATCTTCTGGTGCTTATTTTTTATCTTAGGCCAACAATGTCACTGGGACTTAAAGCGTATAGCTCTTATCTGGGAGCACCGGAGAAGAGACTTTTGTGGCTTTTCTTGTATTTATTTGCAGGATGGAAGGGAGAAAGCTGTCTAACAGGCTACTCGAGCTTCTTCATTAGTACCTCATTGATGAACAGTCCAGGCTTGTTCTTGATCATGTTTAAACTGAAGCCAAAACCACCAGGCCCTTTCACCATCTTGCAGATTCTTGGCTTGTGGTTCACTTTCTGCTCAGTGTGCAACTCCACTCTTTCTTCCACTTTAGCTGGAGTTGAATCCTGTGCTTTGTAGTAGTATGAGAAGGGGGAAATTTGAGCCTGAAAAAAGTGAATAATTGAACATAAAAACTTCTGTTGTGAAATCTGTTTCAGGCTCTTTTGCTCGACATGTTTTGTTTGAAACTTTGTTAATGACTCAAACTTGAGCTGTGCTGAAGGACTCTCCCCTATTAATTTCTGACAGAATGGGAAGCTGCAATGTTGATCTATGTGGGAAGGGAATTTTGTTACTCATTCATAAATATACAGCCATGTAGCTCTGAATTTGCTGTCTTAACAGCAAACTAACCTTTCTTGTGGTGTGTTTGAATTTAGAATTGTCCCAATAGTGTCTATAAAAATCGAGAAGAGGCCAAAAATTTGGGTATTTAATTAGACTTTCTGTATAATGCAATTTGCTGAGATATGGGTGTATCTTAGAGGTTTCCTGTGAGTTGAAGAAGTGTCTGTCAGAGCAGGCTGACTGTTTCATTGCTGCATATGTCTCTCATGATGATAAATTAACAATTCTTAGCAGGAGTTTGCATTTTCTTACCAGTTTATACATGGCATCAGTTTCCTTATCCACGACCAGCAGTGTGGTTTTGGCCTCAGACTGCTTGATTTTTCCCACTACACTTTCATGGTCCAGACCATCCACTTGCTCTCCGTTGACGGCCACTAAGATGTCATTGTCTTTGAGACCCGCTGTGGCTGCTGGGCTCCCGGGATTTACATCCTTGATTACATGATCTAAGAGGAGAAGGGAGGAAAGATTGATGTGAAAGTGTAGCTTGGTGAGTTTAAAGACATTAAAATGCATGGCAAAGGCAAATTGTCAGAAAGGCACTTCAGGTAGAGGCCAATTCCCCGGTGTAGCCCTGTGCAATGTGTCTGTAGAGGATCTCTGCTGGGTGACCAGTTGGAAGCCGAAGAAAGTGAAGCCCACAAACACTGTACAGGAAGGAGCTGTATGTCAAATGTCACGGTCTGTGTGTTAACTTGGTTCTTACCACCAGTATTTTGTTCCACCCGTAGATAAAATCCGTAACCGCTTTTCCCTTTCTGGATCTCAATGAGCCGTGGTCTGAGGGGAAGCAATCCTAGGCTGGCGCTCTCTTTGCTCAGTACCTTCTTCTGGCTTATGAAATAGTGGTCTGTTTCTTCATTTGAAAGTAGAAACATAACATGATTTTCAGACTTCTTTACCTGTGATAGTACATGTACAGTCTCAGATGTCACCCCTTCAACAGCATGTGGGAATTGTAGATACTTTGGTGCTCTGACACAGTGTGTGTGTGTGTGCTGCTGATCAATGAGCTGCAAGGTTTAGGCCATGCTACTATAAGCTGATTCTTTTCCCCCCCGCGTCCAGTCAGAAATTTGGGCCGTGACAAGATCCTGGGCATGTATATGTGGAAATTTTCTGTATTTCACACCACGTTCCTGACCTATAGGGACCCGCAGAGGGCCATGAGGGTGGCATACAGTGCTGTAGAATCCAGTGAGCCTCAGGAGATAGTACTTGGCTTATCTGGATGTGAAACTCTACAATATACACTTACCATCTATACCACTATTTTAGATTACAGTGGCAAGAGTCAAGTTTCTGTCACTTTTGGTCCTCTTCTATCTCCTTTACTGATTCTGAGGTTTGGATTTTTTTACATATATATGTATTTTTTCTGTCTGTTCAACCACTCCAAGTCCATCCTTCTCCTAATCCTTTCTACTCTAATGGTTGCCCTTTTTACTCATCTTAACCGAGGTCAGTCTGCTGCTGATGTTGCAACAGCTGAGCAAAACTTGGGTGTTGCACAGTTCCATAATGAGTTGCATGCACTGAATGATGCTGGAATGCCACAGTATGTACTGCCTGTCTCTTGGCTCTCTGAGCTCCAGCTCCAGCTGTGTTTTGGCAGTGCCAATAGTGGAAAGCTGGAAGCTTCATTAGCAACATTCTTTGCAGCTGAGGCCAGTTAGTGAAAGCTATTGCACAGTAATTTTCATTAGATTTGGACTTCTTGACAGGAGAAAGGAACTACTGTCTAAAATTATGACTTTTTCCCTGTTCCATGCTGACTGTATCATCAGAGAGTTTCCCTCTTCCTGCCCTGAAAACCACATTGCTCTCTTGCCTTTAGGAGCATTTCCAGGACTTCTAGGAACAGAGCATGATTTATTTAATAGGATTCCTGCCAGCAGTGTGGTTCTGTTATTTGAAATTCTATGGCCTGTCTTGATGGCAGTATTCACTGAGAGGCAGTTTGAGAGGCTGCTTGATAACAGAGCCAAAGCCAGAGCTGCGCTGCTGCAGAGATGATACAGGAACAGCATCTCCCCAGATTTACTGTGAAGCGTTCAAATGGGCCAGACCTGCCTCCTCAGTAACCCTGATAGGTTGCTGTGAAAGTAGGCCAAAACAGAAGATGAATCAATACCTTTTCCACCACTTCCTCGTGTGTGTAATTTTCCACGTTTTCCCCATTGATTTCAATCAGGCGATCGTTATTTTGGACACCAGCCTTTGCAGCTGCTCCTTGTGGTGAAAGCTCTACTATGAACAACCCCTTCTGTCCTAAAATAGATGAAAACTCATTACACAGGATAAGTCACTGCAATGTGCCTGAATTTAATGGTTAAGGAAACTCAGCACTGATGTCCTCAGAGACTCCTGGTCTCTGCTTACACTCAGATCTCAGTGGCACCCCAAACCTTCCACACAGACACATCTCTGTCTCTTACTCTGTCTTGGAAAAATCGCTTCCATGGGAGGGAGTGAGACATTTTTTCACTATCTGCAGCTCAAACAGTTGTTCATTTCCCTACCAAGAGTGCAGGCAGGCTGACTAAGATACCTGAAAGGGATTTGATTCCTGCCCCCACCAAAATCCCTCATAGTGTTGGAGAGAGGAGCTGCTTTTAGGTCTTTCAGTTAGATAGCATTCCAAAACGTGCTCTTTAGAAATGCTTTTCAGAGGACTTCCCTATTCTGTTGACTGGCCTTGGAAGAAAGGCTTATGTGGAAGAGGTTCAAAACCCTTTTTTTTCTTAATGAAATAACTTCCAAATCAGGAAAAGTGTTTCTTGCAGCTGCCTAGAACCTTGTGTGCTGATTCCTGAGCTGATTTGAAGGAATGAAACAGGACTTAACACAGCATGTTGAGTATGTATCTCGTATTTGAGCAGGGACTGCAAGCTTGGTTTTGTTAAGCGGGCTTAAATGACAAGCAGAAAATAGCTTATAATTTCTGTCTGCCTTTTTTTCCATCTTTTCTCCACCCCATAAGAAACATGGTCCTCAGAAAACCTTTCACTGCATATGCTGTACAGAGATGGATCTGAACTCATCCTGCTGTTTCTTGCTTTCTTTCTGATAGTAAGAACAGTTTGTGTGTCCCTATTAGCCCTCTTGTGTTAATTGTGTTTGCCTCTGTCCCTGCTGCCAAATATCACTCTCTCTATCTCTTTCTCTCTCTCTCCCCCATCTTTTCTCCCAAGGCTCTCACCTTCTGTGGTTTTCAGGGAGAAGCCATAGTCTTTCTCCTCCTTCACTAGGTAGCAGAGCCGGGGTTGTGGAACTGCAGTGGTTCCTCTGCTGGCCATGGATGGTGGGGACTGCTCCTGCTGCTGTCCTGTTGATGCCTTTTGACCCAGCTCTTCCAAGTTCACTCCCTCCTTTTGTGCCTTGTGATAGGATGTGTCATCCAGAACAAGAAGTACAATGGAATTCCCACTGTTTTTGATAAACTCCACCACCTGTAGCGGACAAGGGGAAATGGCAAGCAGGCACTAGAGTGGTTGAGCTAAAAGCTCTCCCCAGGAAGGGCTGCACTGTCTACTGTTTCTGTTGTCTTATCCCCCTGCTTATGCACTGTGGAGACCCACCCGAGACATTTCATGGCCATGGTGAGTAACGAATGATGCAGGGGGATCCTCAGAGCAGTTCACCCAGCTCTTGGATTTCCTACCCAAAGAAGCCATAAAAACTGGAAGAGAAAGCTTCACATAAGTGACCGTGGGCCTGGGTAACGGGGGTAGTGTGGGGTACTGTGGATCCCAGGGATGTACCTGTGCATGTTCCTCCTTGTCTACAAACACACCATTAACCCTCAGGACTCTGTCTCCATCTTTCAAGCCAGCCTTTTCAGCTGGGCTGTTCTGTTCCACGTTGCGGATGATGTGCCCTGCCGTGTCTTTCTCAATGCGCAAGTAGAATCCGTAGGTCTTTTGGGGCTTTTTGGTCACTTTGCATTCTCGGGGCTGGTGGACAGAAGTCATCTCTGCCAGACATGGTGGAAAAGATATGTGTAAGTAAAAACAGTAAGTTTGCCTGTATATTCTCTCTAAATATGTATCGAGAGAGTTTGCTTCAGAGTTCTTGGGATTTTGTTTCCCAAGAAATCCAGATGTGTGAAGTTGAAGTTAGTTAACAAGGCTAGGGAGAAGAAACCAATCCCTTTTCCCTCTTTCTCTTCTTTTCTTGTCTCCCTATATCAAATGAAGTTACCAAGACGGAGAATTGAAAAACAACAAGTCTGCCTGTGAAAACATAGTAAAAATTGAGGTGAGGATTTAGTACCTGAATTAAGTGTTACAAATACCAGACCACTGTAGGAAATCTTTGTGGCAAAATGGAATTTCACAGATTTGCAGACTGGTCAGGGTTTGGAAGGGAGCTCTGGAGGGTGTGTGGTCTGACCTCCCAGCTCAAGCAGGGCCACCTACAGCCAGTTCCCAAGGACAAAGTCCAGACAACTTTGAATATCTCCCAAGGAGGGAGGCTGCATTATCTCTCTGGGCAACCTATGCCTGTGCTCAGTCACTCTCATAGTAAAAGTAGTGTCCTTACATTCATACAGGTGGGGCTTCCTGTGTTGCAGTTTGTGCCCATTGCCTCTTGTCCTGGGCACTACTGAAAAATTCCCAGCTCCATAATCTTTGCACCCTCCCTTAGGTATTTTTATGCATTAGTAATTTCCCCTGAGCCGTTGCTTCTCCAGGCTGAACAGGCCCAGCTTTCTTTTGTAAAGTCTTCAAGGATTGAGACTCTACAGCTTCTCCAGGCAACCCCTGCAGGTGGATGAGCAGGTGGCATCAAGGAAGGGCCTCCTTGTCTTAACCAGGCTTTCCTGTTCTTAGTTATGCCAGCTAAAAAAAAATCAAGTTTCAAGAAAAGGCCTTGTAACTGGAGTGTTACTGTTAATGAGTGCAGGGTTTATGATACCTGATGACCCTGATAGCTTTATGTGAGTAATGGACTAGCTCTCTGACAGGCAAAAAAAAGAAATAAATCTGTATCTAGACCATGCAGAGCTGTCTGCCCACAAGCAGCTGGCTGTGTGCTGGCTGGCCAGAAGGCAGCATTTCTGGACAGCACCCAAGTGCCTGAGTTGGACATGAGTCAGTGGTGAACCTTTGAAGATCATCTTTGCACTGAGTGGTGTCAGAATGTGGCCAGCAGGTCAATGGAAGGGACTGTTCCCCTCTCTTTGGCACTTGGGAGACCACATGTGCGTACTGTCTCCAGTTTTGGTCTCCCCAAGTAACTGGCATGTTGGAACTAGTCTTGAGGGGGGGAATTAGGTTTTGGAGCACACAATGTTTAAGGAGACTGAGACAGCTGAGTTTGTTCAGTCTTGTGAAGAGAAAATAAAGGGAAGATCTTATTGACCTCCTCCAACTGCCTAACTGGATTGAGTAGAGAACATAGCCAGACTCTTCTGGGAAGTTAACAGTGGTGGGATGAGAGGCAGCAGACATAGGCTGCAGCAAGAGAAATTCCAACTAGACAGCCATAAGGACAGACTTTCTCTTGGGGCCTGTCAGGTACTACTAGAACAGGTGTCCACAGAGGCTGTGAAATCTTCATCCTTGGAGATACCTGGATTGGACCTTGAGCAGCCTGATCTAAGGTGCCTCTGCTTTCTATGTGGCTTCAGACCAGACAACCTGCAAAAGTCCCTTCCCACCTAAATACTTGCATGGTTTTATGTTGTAATGAAACTCTGTTTTGGGTGAAACGTATCATGCAGGAGTACCTCGTGCTGAAAGGAAACAATGGGTGTGACCAGGGACACCTCCAAAAAAAGTTGTCTTAGGAACTCCTGCCAAAGATCCATGAGGAGAGGAGAATGAGACAAATGAAGACAACTTCTTCCAGTTGGAAAGTCCAGGTAATAAGCAAAGTTGGTTTGTATTTTACTGGAAAGATTTTTTTTTTTCTGCCTCTCTTTACTGACAGAAGTCAGTTTTTTAGATGTGCTGGCAGTAAAATCGTTCTGTGATAGAAACTCCATAAAGGGATGAACTGCCCTATTATTTGGACATTGTTTGGAACACATCCTACTGTATTGAATGCAAGTACAATTCAAAGCCGGTTTTCTTAACAAATACTAAGAATCTGTGCTAATTCCTGAAATTAACATGCAAAACCAATGCTACACAAAGCTAAAGAAACAGTAGGCTTTTATGGGAAAGATTGTTTCTCCGTGTTTGGAAAGGGAAGGAAGGTTATGGTGCACTGCATACTACTCCCTTTAACCCATTAAAGCTTTACATGCAAAGTTATTTGTATTGTAAGAAGGAGTTTTTTAAGGGAAGAGGGATTTAGGTAAAAAGAAATTTCTTACCTGTATATCTATGTAGAGTAGCCTTCCCAGGCGTTCTCTTTTAGTGTTTCTCCCGTGGCTGTACCTATAAGTAAGGCTGGACTTTGATTGGGCAAAGGTTGATTTAAAAGATTATTTATTTAACCAAGTTTCACTGAATGTGTTCAACACCTTGGTAGGCTGTCTTGTCCTTGTGGGCAGAAGTGCTAATCACATGCATCTCTCAGCAGCTTTGCATTTTGTTCTGCTGATATTACAGTCAAAAACTCAGTCAAGATGTCACCTGAGAGAAGCCTGACCTTTGCTCTGGGCAAAAGCCTTCTCCAGCTATGAGAAATGTCTTAAAGGTTTAGGTTGTGCTGGATTGACCTGGGCCAGCAGCATTTGACTTCAGATTAGGGTGTTGCTGGATAAAATCTGCATACCCCATGTTGGGTACCAAAAAAAAGACTGTGGTGGGTTAACCTTGGCCAGCAGCCAGATCCCCACTGAGCCACTTTCACCCTCCTCCTCTACAGGACATGGGGAGAAAACAGGACAAAAATGCTTGAAGAATTCAAGATAAGGACCATAACTGGGAGAGTTACGATGAAAGAATGGTGCTGTGATTGAGGGGTGGGCCCTGACTGTTGAGGCCATTACATTGCAACCAAGTGACCCATGTGAGTAAAGTCTCCCTGGCACAGAGGGAGGGAACTGTCTGGGATATCAGTATGGTGAGGCCTGGCAAACTGACTGTTCTGGACCATGGCTCTGAACCTGCCAAGGCAAGTGCTATGTGTTTGCTGTGGTGGAAGCATCTATTGGGTGGCTGCAGGCATACCCTGTAAACCATTCCATTGCTTCTAATGCCATCCTGAGCCTTGAAAGTCAAGTTCTGTGTCGTGGTATTGAGCCTGTGCTCCTGGGCCAAGAAACACAGCACTGATTTGGTGCTGCACATATCCTCTCACCCCCAAGCCTTAGGAAAGATTGTATGATACTGTTGTATGGCTTTTATAGGCTGTACTCAGAGCATAGGCACTGGGGAATGGATGCAGTGAAACTTAGATTTTTGATACCAGAAGTTTTACTGACTGCCCTGGTTCTGCACAAACCAGGCCCCTACACACTGTGGGTGAAGATGAGGTCTCCACAGTACAGGTAGGTGACTGGAAAAGGCAGTGTGGGTTGCCCTACCCTGGGGAAAAGGAAAGTGCATTTGTGGGACTGTTTTTGCTCAGGAACCCAGGTGCCCTTGCTGAGTAGTGCAGAAGAAAATGGAAATCTGCTGTGTACCTCTAGGAGGTTTACCCCTGGGGCAAGATAATCCATTTTTTGACTTGTATGGTACAGGAAGTAATACAGCAGGAATCATGAACCCCACAAGGAACATGAGAGTGCAACGCTGACCCACCCCAAGTGGTTTTGGTGCTCAACAATCCAAATTGCTGCTTCTTCTGTACTGAGTGATCTCCTTGACAGATAGGACCAAAGTCATCAACTTTGTCAGGGAGGGGGAGCCTGGAATGGGGGAATAATATCTGATATATATACATATGTCAAGGGACAATCTTCATAGAGGATGCATAAACCTGACTATTGGTTATAAAGATGTTTTAAGTCTGTACTGTAAGTTGTAAGTGTTGGTAAGAAGGAATTTCAGGAAAGAGAAACATAAAATGAAAAGGTTTGAGTAGGGTGTAGAAATTAAGTAATGTATGAATGGGACAGAGGATGCTTTGATATATCAGATCATGCTGAGGTTACACATGATGTGAATGGTTATGGAATATGGGATTGAGATTGTACTGGGTCTACCTGGAGGGACTTAACTTTCTTCAAGGCAGCCCTCATGGTTTTTCCCCATCCTGCAGGAAAGGAGTGAGAGGAGTCTGGGTGAGTGTTTGGCTGTTGTTTGGGGTCAGCCTGTCACAAGGTCATGCCTTATCCACTATCCATAAGCACGTGCAGGATTTGCTTATAGACATGGACTGACCTGATGGTGTTTCTAATGCAAGGGGAAGCCTCCAAATCCAAGATCCCAGACCACCAAGACAATTAATGAATTGACAATTAATGTGAAGTTCTTGTTAAAAAATCTAATACAATTTTAAAAAGCTTTTAAACTACTTATTTCTCTCATTAACTTGCTGTGGAATTGGATTATTAGAAATAACACCTGTGTCTTCCTTGGCTGTCTGCTCCAACTGTGTAATTCAAAGGAGAGGTAATAGAAATAAGAATAACCTAAATGTGTTGCTATAGAACAGTCATTGATGTTATAAAAGCCTCACTGTAATCCACTTACTCTAAGTGGATTTGCAAGCCCGTTGTAACTAGGAGTTATTCCTCTTTGTATAACATACAAAAAACCCCTAAATGAGCCACCATGTTGTAAGCACCAGAGAATCACAGAATAGAATCACAGAGTGGTTTGGGCTGGAAGGGACTTTAAAGATCATTTAGTTCCAACCGCTCTGCCATGGGCAGGGACACCATGAAGTCAGACATTACCCTTGTCCTCAACTTGTAATCTTTCAGACAAGTAAGGCAAAGACTGGATGAGGAGGGACATCAAAGTGGTTCACAGTACTGCAGCCAAGCACATTGCAGATGGGAACTCGTGCAAGGATCTCTGGTCAGCAATCAGGGAAACAATACAGCATTTGAATCAAGATATATTTTTTCACTGTAGTGCCACTGCAATAGTCACTTGAGGTGACCCTGCGCCCCGGCAAGATTTTTCAAGAATAAGATGTGACACAAATGTAAAATGCTAGTGAAATATGGAAACATTTTGTGCTCCTAGAAGGGAAAGTGTGGTCACGTTCCAAATGGGAAGAAGGTGGAGGCTGTGCAGCAGTTTCAAAAGGCTTTGAAAAGAAAGTTGAGGGAGACAGGTCTAGCGGTCAACAGACTACTTAAACTTCTGGTGTGGTGAATTATGACATGTTAGTATATACAAATTTTGAGGGGAAGGTTCTTTGAGGTGAGGCTGGTGGCTTGTCCTAGGGCTATGACAGAAGGCTGAAGGGGATGCTCAGTGCAAGGAGGATGTATCTCCAAGACCCTGCATGTCTTAGGGCTGATCTTTGCATCTGTGGGGCTGAGATGTAAGTTGTATGGAATGTGTACTAATGCATCCAATGCTGACAAGACCTCGAGGCCAAAAGCTCAAAAATTCTCCTATCCTTCCAGAGTAGAATGAAAATTATTTGAGAATCTATCAGAGTAAAGGCAGCTTGCAATATTTCCTCTTCTGTTTCCCGAGCCTTTTGCAAGAGTGTTCTCAAGCATAATCATACAGCTGCAAAAATGAGGAAACTAACTTAGAAAAAAAAAAGAAATAAAAAAGAGAAGATATCTTACCCTTTAATAATTGTGAAAAATGATAAAACCTGAAAAAACCTCTCAATTCCCAGTATTCTTATATTGCAGGAGTTGGCCATGGTGACTAATTTCTGTTAGCACAGGGAGTAGACTTAAGGGGTCCTGGTTTCTCCAAAGTGTATCCCTTTTCATCTAGAAGCTGGTTGTAGTAATTATATGGACCTTTGTTCCTGTTGTCATTGCATTCTTCAGTGGATTAACATTTATGAAATATTTTATGTAATTCTTTTTTTCCAAAGCTTTCCCGATTTTTAATTAGAAAGATTTCTGTGAAACTCACCTGTGTTAAAAAAAAAAGGTCAGAAATAAGCATTTTCTAGTAGCTGTAAGTGTTCACATGGTTTCCTCAGCATGTTGGATGAATGGAGGGAAGCACCTGTGTTTTTAACTTTGGTACTGGCTAAAATTCAGTAAATTTGCAGGTTTTGGCTAGTCCTAGCCTCCTTTTCCCGGAGCAAACCACTGAGCCACACCTGGCACAGTTGGTGGTGTGTCAGGGCATAGTTTCTGTAAGTGCTATTTGCCATATTCGTACTCTTTACCAGGAGGTCTGTGGCTTAGATCAGTTCCTGGCCCTGTTCTGAACACAGACATGAGAAGAATGTTTGCCCAGTGGTGCCAGGATGATGGCACTCATGAAACTTGATTATTCACGTCTGAAAAGTTTATACGGCTTCAAGTCTCAGTTTTTTTTTTTTTCCTATGGATCACTTCTGTTTGCTCATTTTAAATTAATAGGTTTTTAAAAAAATTGTTACTCACCAAGGTGGTGTTCAGAAATGCTGAAGAAACTGCTCTCATGGCCATTCCACTGGGTGAGAGAAGTAGAAAACAACTGTTAAAGACAGATTGGTAAAGTGGTTCTTTAATGTTTTTAAAACAAGTCTAAAGATACAAAGTTCAGTCGACTAAAAGATGCCTTTTGTTATTAACACAATTGTACGAGGAGTCCAACCCTAAAACTTATATTTGGTTCTGCAAATGAAGTGCTCAAATAATCTGTAACGCTGCCAGCATTGTTCTACTGACAAAAGGTTTATGTGGCTATTTTGGTGTGAAAATGTTCCTTCTTTACGATGGCAACTAACTTTCTTGCCTGGGAGCACACACATCCCTTCAAAGTTGATGTAATGAGGATTTTTAAGTAGTTCTTTTTTGCCTGTATTGCTTACTGTGCCCTTCCTGACCACAAGCTCGGTGCTCTCCTTGCAGCGCCCGATTCTGGCCCCATCCAAGGGGGCAGCAGCCTCTTCAGTTAAACCTTTCCTTCCACAGCTGAGCCTGACAGGAAAGGGACTGGGAATCAGGACTGTTTTAAGGTCTCCTTCAGTAAAGTAATGTGAAAGCATATTTTCTTTGTTCTTGTATTTAAGCTGTTCAAGAATAGTACAGCCCTTTCCCTTTGCCCCTTCTTTTGCAAGTGATGGTTTTTCCACTCTGGCTTGGCAAGTGTTATATAAAGCACCATGTGATTTGGTAATAGGAATACTTGGTTCACTGAAATCCTCCTTAATCATGAGGCAAAGTCCATTTGAGCTACCAAATGAATATTCATCAGTCATCCTGCACAAAGCCAAGTGGTAATTAATTCTTTCTCTTCTGGTGACCACATGCTCCTGACACAGTAAAGAGAGAGAAAAAAAATTGCAGGGAAGCAAACAAGAATGACTTGGCAATCCTGCTGGTTTGCAGGCTTCCAGAGGAAGGGGAGAATAACCCTCCTTCTAGCATTTTGGGCTTAGGTCTTCCTAAAAAATGGGGGAGGAAAAGAAATAATTTGCTGTCCCCGTGTTTGCAGCAAAGAAAGGTATTCTGTCCTCTGGACCTGTCAGTAAGGAATTATAATGGCAGTCCTCTTGCCTCAGGCTTTGCTCTTTGTGCTTTAAATATTGAATTGTCTTCCCTACCAACCTTTTTACCGGAGAATATAAACTATAAACAATGCTTTCTTCTTTAGCTACTCAACAAATATTCCTTACTGATCATGAATTTGGGCTTTTAGGTGCAGAATTTTTTACTGAGTTAGCTATGAGGTGTTCTGTGCAGCTTCTTTTGCTGTCATATCAGGCTGAAATTGGTGTTGAAGCAAGAATTCAAAGGTCTTAAAAATGAGGAATTATATGAAATAAGAAGCCTTTTTGGTGGAGCTATGTGTCTGTTAATAGTATTTAGTAGCCACATGTATATATGCATATGCATGCACAGCAATCAGGCTCTCTGCAGGACTGTTTGGATAACTGCAGCTGATGTTGGTTTGATTAATGCTTTTCAAATGGCAGTGCCTTTGGATTTCTTGCCTTCCCTCTGGCACTGGTAACATGTGGGAAGACTTTTCATTCCAGCTCATCCTGTTGGGCATTTTCTGGATGTGTTTCAGTTCTGCCATTCAATTGCTTTATCATTCAGTACTCTTTGGACATGCAAGATTTTGAGACATAAAAAATAATATCATAAATCTACAAGTCTGGCTTTTTCCATCCAGCACATGAATCTTTCTTTTTTACTAGGGTATGTACCCTTATAAAACTGTTTTTTATTCTTGACCTATGAAAGAACAGAGTAAGTTACTTACATCTTGGTTGTATATGCATTTCTTGCCCTCTGGAGATAGATTTCTGAATTTGACAGTAGACCGTGTTCCTTTTCTTTTAAGCTTTTGAAATGTATAAATAATAACTACTATGCCTTCTTCACTATTTTTTTCCTCAAGGAGTAGGATGAAAAGATGCTTATACAATCACCAGGGAAAGCATATACTCTTCCTCAAAAAAGTACAGCTCAGTGAGACAGGAGGTATCCAGGCCTGAGGCAACAGCAGCATCAAGAATGAATCTCTTTCTCTTCCCACCTTCTGTTTCTCTTCCTGCTGCCTGTCCCATCTCATTCCACCCCCCAAGTCTCTAATCCATCCAGGAAATGACCCTAATTTCTGAATTAACCTCTGTATTACTGACTTTTTGATTTTACTTTGTCAGTGAAGACACTATTCTGAAAATTTTTCACATCCTCAGATGAGGCGGAATTGGTGTTTGGAGGGGTAAGGTGCACTATCCTCAGCCAATTAGGACCAAATTTTTGCTTCAGATTTCTTATTGGGTGGATCCACTCTTGCTGCAAGAGGGATTTAAATTGGAATAGCATTCATTTACCTTTCTATCTGAGACCAGTGAACACAACAGAAAGTCTGAATGTAGCCTTGAAGACAAAGAGAAATACAAACTTCCCGCAGAAGTTTCCATCTTCTCTGCTGGAGAAACTGTTGTGTTCTGCCCTGATGAGGCTTATGTGATGCTTATAGAACTTTTAATAGGAACAGGAGAGTAGATAATGCCTGATCTTGTCACTTTGTGGCTTTGAAAGCCTCATTATGTGTTATCACAAAAATGAAATGGCCACTGCTATGTTTGGCACTGCAGAAATGCATAATGCACCCCTTTTCCTGTGTTAACTATTGAAAACTAGCATTAGAAGCTTTGGGAGGCATATAAATCTAGACCCTATTTGAACCAAGATTACTTTGGTATGAGGAAAAAAAATAGTGTAAAATTATTTTAATATAGTGTAAAAGCCAGTAGAGTGTGTATGGGCTTCTATTTAGTCTTTTAAAATTTCCTTCAAACAAGGAACAGATCCTACCAGGGAACGGCATGAAAATACTAAAGACATGATAAATCTCCATAAAATGCACACCTGGAAATAAGGCTGGTTTGGTTCTAAGAGTAAAACTGGTTTTGGTGACAGCAGACCCTGATTTAACTGGAAAGTGACACAAACTTTCCAGAAAATATGCACCTACATCTTAGCTTATTGCCTGTCATGAAAATCATCCTGATCACCCTGACATGGCTATATCTTGGCCTAAAAAAACTAAATGATCCTGAAATCCTGAAGTGGATCCAGAGCTGGAATGAGCAGGAATAAAGACCAGAGAAGGGAAAAGAAAAATTCTGTTATCCACAGGCATAGCTGAAGTTGCATTAAGCTGCTTCCTTGGGCAGGTCACCCAGCAGAAGTATTTAAAGATCTATGTGAATGGGGGAACCAGCATAAGCCTGAATGGAACTTGTGTGTGTGGCAGTAAGTTCCACAGTGGCTGAGTCCATATAACTGGATCCCAAGAAGTCAAGCAGTAAGGAATTTATCCTACTCTCTTTTTTCCTTTGTTTGGTTTTTTGTTTGTTTGTTTGGGCTTTGTTGTTGGTTTTTGTTTGGTTTTTTGTATTTGTTTTTGGTTTTTTTTTTGTTTTATTTTGCCTTTGCAGGGGGGAGTCACACTGTTATCTCTTGTTTTTCATTTGTCTGTGCACATGAGAGATTCCCAACAGAATTCTTTAATGATTTCCTAAACTTAAACCACGTTTTCTCACTGAGTCAGATTCTCTCATCTTAATGGTTGCATTTTAAGCTGCTGCTATGAGATTTAACTATCATACCTTCTTTAAAGCCTGTTGTGTCCTTTTGAAGAAGAGAATGATAGAATATGATCCCTCTGTAATTACGTTTAGTGACAGTAAGGTGTAAGGGAAAAATAGCTGGTGGACAGTTAAAAGGCATTTATATTAAGTAAGGAAGTGGAATTTGAAGGATATTGTCATTGTCTTAAATTCTCCCAGGCTTAACTTAGTGACTGGCAATAATCTATTCCATTAGTTTAAAGGGGTTTGATCACTTGACAATGTTAGTTTGTTGATTCACTGTAATACTGTGAAGCTATACATTTTATTAGCTTAGATAACAGTGGAGTGATGAATTCTCAAGGTTTGCTTGGTTTTGTGTTATTTGATTGACAGTATTAATACTGTTATATTGATTTAAAAAAAAGAAAAAAGGTGCATCTTTTCAGTAACTGGTACCTGGACCTCTTTTCTTTGCAGTTACAGGATACATATATCTTGAGGTACAAAATTTGCGATCTCCTTGTGTTCTCTTCAATTTTTCTTTGATTATCATGAATATATATATGTGGGATGCTGATAGTCCAAAACAGTCCCAGGACAAGGGTTTTATTTTGATTATGTATTTTTCCCATGATGCCTTTTGTTTGTTTGTTAAGCAAAGTAGGATAAAAATATCATGATTTCAATAGCTAAATTTTGTCACTTTTTTAGTTGTTTGGTTTAATATAAACACGCACCAGAGCTAAAAGCATCCTTTTTTTTTTTTTTTCCCCATGAGGAAGGTAGGTTCTAAAAGCAGGAAATACATAGAATACAGGAGGACACTGGAGGACATACTGTGTGATCTTGTGATCTCTGTTTTTTCCTAGATCTGACAGCCTTGCAATATTATAATGAAAATTTAACTGTTGTATTGAATATTATGGGTTTACTAAAGCTGAGCCACCTGAGGAGATCTTGCTTACCTTAAAACAAATGGGCACATATTTAGATTTACTCAGCAAGAGGGACTTTGCTACTTGCTTTTTTTTTCTTTTTTTTCCTTTCGTATGGTTGAAATAGGGGATTTTTTTTTCCATTTTCAAGCCCTATTTTAAGTAACACAGTGGATGTGCTGGGGGTGCTCCACTGCACCCTCAGTGCTCTCCTGTGTCACTCATCTCCAACGCCTGTTGAGAAGGTATATGCAGCTCACAGTGCTGGCTTCAAGCCTCCCTAGGCCTTTCTCAAATAAAAAGGCTGTTCATTGCCCTGTTTCTGAGGAAAAAACCTCAGAGACATATCCAGTCTCGTTTGCTTGTGAATATGTATCCATAGGCTTCACTGTGAAGGCTGAGTAACAAGGATTACACTCCACTGACAGGCCCAATGCTCAATGGACTTCAAAGAACATGTTGCTTGCTCTGCAGGAAAAGTGATTGCTTTGGCACTGGCATGAGAAAGTGGAAGCAGAAGGGAAAAAAACTAATCTTGCTCTCTGAATTGTGCATACTTTGTTAATGGCTGGTACATGTATCTGAGCACTCAAGCCAGCACCTTTCCCAGATGCAGTGTCTTCTTAAGGAAGACTGAAATCTAGTGTCTTTTCTCACACAGAATGTGTACATTTTCAGTAAATATGTCTGGGACACTGAACCTTTTGCTAATAGTAAAGATTTTTGATTGTTTCAGTGAGCTACAGAGACTGAACTGGCAGCATCGATTATTCCCCTGTGCTCTGTGCACCTCTGAAGCTGTTGAAAGAGACACTGAACTTATGCTTGTTGTCTGCACTCTGAAAATGAAACCTCTTCTGAGCCTGTGAAGTGTCTGAAAATTACTGGATCGTCAGAAGAGGAAATGTTAGCTGCGCTAATACTGCCTTAGTACAAGCCAATAGAATCTCCTGGTCCTCGGTAGCTGACCCATACCTGAAAGTTTCACACCAGAAAAGGGTATGGGGGCCCTTTTAGAACACCAATGAAGACGTGAAAGGTAAGAATGAGTGAAGAATATATGTTGTAGTTAAAATAACACAGAAACCAACCATACATTCAACTTCTTGCAAGCACGACCCACATAGAAATTTCTATGAAGTAGGAAAAAAGTACAGATAAATGCTTGGTTGTCATTTTCAATCCCCCCATTTCACTGTCCTCTCCTGCCAAAAATAAGATCAGATCATACCCAAAAGAACTAATTTAGCTCACACAAGTACACAAACACATAGGTTACAAGCATTGGGCAATGTGGAACAAGCAGAAGTCCTGCCCTGGCTAAATTGAGAGGGAGAAAAATAATCAATCCCCAAGGAAACAAATTCAATTTTTTTTTTTTCAATTTTTAGTTACTTTTTGAATCTCAGAATCTCTCAAGGCACCTACCTACCCTTTTGGAAAATGGAGGCACAGCAAACCCCTCTCGTTTTTCTCCTTCCCAGCAGCTTACCATGTTCTACTTGCTGTTCTGACACTTAGAGATGTCTCTAAAAGATAGCTTTGTTTTACTAGGAAGAAAGGAAAATCTATATTTTGAAGGAAAGAAAGAAGCTCCCCTGCCTCTAATGCTGGTCTGAAACAGGAGGATCTTGTGGTAAGCATTATTTTTTTTCTTTCAGATTTTCTCTATTTTTTCCTGATGCTCACACTAGAATTCTTAGAGAACAAATTAAGAAAGTAACAAGAATTGATTTTTTTTTTTTTTACATCAATGAAAAAGAGATGCCAGTAGCCTGTTGTACATTCATTTTAGTGTCCTGAGACAGTTTTCTGGGAGCCAGGCTCTTTGCCTGTGCTAGCCAAATAATTTGATACAGGTGCCCTCTTGAGGAGGAGAAACAATTACTAAGGGATTTTGCTAGCTTTTAGGAATTTGTTGACAGTTGTTCAATTCACTGTACACTGCAGTAGTAACTAACTGTGTGATTGTGTCCAAGTCCTAACCTTCAGCTGTGTAGCTGATGCCCTCTGAGCCTCAATTTAGCCTTTTGCTGCAACTTGATTTTACTCATAGTATGTGGGTGTGGGTGTTCTGGCTTGTGACATCTATTGTCTTGTTTTTTTATTTTTTTTTTTTTCTTTTTTGGTTTTCTTTTAAGGACCTCTGTGCTTTCCTATCTGTGTCTTGTTTAACTGCTGTGGGTTACTTTGCCATTTAGAAGTTCATCACTTCAGGGGAAGGTCTGTGCATGTTTCACTGCTCTGTAAGTGTTAGGGCAGGTTTGCAGCACCAGGCTGAGTGATAGTGGCTCTCCTCAGTTCCATGACAAGAATTTACAGGTAATGACCTCTGTTTTTTCCTTCTCTTTCCATTTTTAGTGCAGAAGATGACTCCGATCCCAAGGTTTCTCGCGAGGGTGGGAGGCGGCAGTCCCATCCTGGTGTTCCAAATGGCAGCTCTGGCAATGCTGGTGTCAGGTAAGGAGGAGCCCTGGCATGGAAAAGGACATTGTTGGCATTTTTTTAGTCCAGTTTAGGAATTACTTGGTGTGGCCCAGAGATGCTGCCTGGATTATGGGAAATAAAGAACATCTATTGCAATGAGCTTTCACCGAGCCACGCCCTGCATGATGAATTTCAGTCTTTTGTTTTCCCTATGATGATTTTTGACTAGGGAGCTGGGAAGGTGAAACCCGATCCCCCAAAACGCAGTATTTTGAGCCAATCAGTATTTTTAGGTTTTCTTTCCATGGAACAGTTCAATATTTGATGAAAGCACAAACCTTCAAGTTGAAGAGGTAAAAATAACAGCACACCCAAATATCCCTCTCCCCTGATGCTTTCACTTTCTCTTTTTTGAAGAGAGGGTGCTCTGCTCATCTTCCATTTTTATGAAATTAGTGAAGATTATAGAGAATGTTCTGTTTCATAATGCCTTTTCTGCAAGATCCACAATAAGAAACAGATTTTTCTTCCTTTCTTGCAAGGGAATTAGTATTGTTCTCATTGTGGTACCTGTAATCCTGGCTGCTCTGTGCACACCTGAAGCATAAGATAGCCCCTACTTTCATAGTGCAGAAACAAGTGGACAAATATGGGGACAGAGGAGGAGTTGGCCTGGCACAAAGGGCAGTTCAGCTAATGTCTGCTCTCTCCCACCACAGAACACAGCACACTGGAAATCATTTATGCGTCTACCACAGAATACCTGGAAGAAGGCAAGAGCCTGAATTTGAACTGCCTCATCAGGCACCAACAGAATGAATCGTCACAACTCGAGGCTCACTGGTATAAAAGAGCAAATCAGCAAAATGAGACTGGGTTTGGGGAGGAGATGGAAAGTTTGCGCCTCTCACAAAACTCAGACCCCACGGCAAAAGTCACATCCTCACTGCTGCTGCAAATTCAGAAAGTCAACCAGTCAGACAGTGGCCACTACCAGTGCAGGGCCAAGATAAAGAACACTGTCCTAACTGCTGTGGGTCACTTCATCAGGGTGAATGTAACAGGTAAGCTCTGTGTGTCCTGGAGCTTGTCTACAGAGGGAGTTGGGAGATGACATGCTTGTGTCTCAAGTGAAATTTCTGCATGATAAAAACTGTGTTCATGAAGATGTATCCTCTCCTCCAAGGGCGTGAAACTAGAATTGATCGCTGCCACACTGTGACATGTGGAATAAGCTTCATGCTCCTCTGTCTCTTCATCTGTGCATGCTAAATGCAAGACTGACACGTGAAAAATGCTGGAGATTTGTATTAGATGGGCTGTGGCTCTCTCTGAGCTCATGGAAATAGCTTCCCATGGGATTCCTACTCTGAGCACTGTTACCAGAGCTGAAAGGAATTAAATGGAAAAAGCAGTGTGGGAAAATGTATGTTAGTCTCGGGTTAGGTGCAGGTCTGCCCCTGTTCACCTGGCATCTGTTCTGGGTTTATAGCCATAGCTGTATTCACAGGCAGCTAAGATATTTTCTCTAAAATGGAGATCTATGCATTTCCTTAAATGGAGACTTTTGTGTATGTAAACAGCCTAGCCTTATTGCCTCCTGAATTCACTGTAGCGTATGTAGACCTCAGGGAAGATTGGTGCTTGGGGTGAAGGGGACTTGAAATACAGCAGCCACCACTGTGAATTGCTTTGTTCTTATTGAGGTGAATTTTATTCTCTTGCTTCATTGCTTAGAATAGAAAAAATACTGTGCAGAAAGACTGGGAAGGCTGAAACATACGGTGGCAGTGCCCCTGTGCAATCATTTCTATGTGGGTCTTAACTGATCCTATGGCATGGTGTCCTCCACTTGTGCCAAGTGACTTCAGCTCCACGCCTCGAGAAGAAGGGAATATCTATTTGGCCTCGTTAGCCAAGGTGGTGAACTTTGTAGGTTGGTTCTGATCTGGAGTAGTCTGGGAAACCAGTTCATATTCCTTCCAAGCTGTTCCCCAGCTTTGTTAAAATGTAGTGATTATGGTCATCTTTCACCTTCTTTTTCTCCGAAATATTTTGACTAAAAAAATAAAATAAAAATTATGCCTTTGGTCCCCGTTTTGGCAGCAATTTTTATGTAAGGAAAGATGCAGTTCTGCACTTTTATTTGCATGTGGGTCATCATTATATCAGGTGTGAACATTGTCAATTCCACAGAGAGGATGGAGGTTGACCTGGAAGAGAACAAAGCTCTGAGGGTGGATTCCAGGCTGGAGAAGATGTGGTCTGTGGTTACGATATCCTGGATAATTGTGTGTGTCAAAGGTAAGTATATATATTTTTTTTTTCCGAAAATAGGTTTTATGATTGATGTTATACAATTACAAGTCGCTTGGGTGGATTTCTGGCATGGTCCTTATATTTAATGACACACCTTTCCCCTTGTAATAACCCCATAGAGGTTAACGGGGTAAAACTCCCCAGGCAGGAAGGTGAAGTGATCCCAACTAACTTGCACTGGTGTTAGTTTTGAGGGATTCTGCAGAAGGTGCAGCTGAGCTGGATTCCAGCCAACACCCACAGAAGTCAGCTGGCTCAGTGTCCTGTTCTTAGTCGTGCCAAAACAGAGAGCACTGAATAAGCCCAGGAACATTGTTTTATGGACTTCAGGTGCCTCCTGTATGGCCTTTGGGGAATGTGGAGTTGTGTGCTAATTTGACATAAGGCACCTTGAAAATTAAATACCAAGCCTCTGAGCAGGAAGTTGATTTAGATGTGTGAAAATCTTCCTCCTTGGCCAGATGATGCCTCAATATAAATTCTGAGATGTGATCTTCCGTTAGTAATTTTTTGAACAAGCTTGTGCTTTATTAATTTGGATTGGTCACTTAATTTAATTTGGTTTTGCTCCTGAAGAGCAGTAAATTTTTTTCCTTCTTGATGTGTGTATTTTTTTTCCCCACCCCAGGACTCATACTGTGAAGACCCTGTGTAGTCTGAGCTGCTTTGCTTAAACAACCTAATGTGCCTGAGATGCTGTAAGACCAACTTAATTTTATCACACATGATTTGCCTGGAATTCATGTGGTGTTTCATGGACACTTCAAAGTTCTGGGGGACTTATTTCTGGACTTCCTCGTACTGGTTCATTGGGATTATTCCTTTTACCTGTTAACCCCATCTACCTCCTAGGGAGAGAAGAATAATTTCTTCATGATTTTTCTAGTCCTAAAATTGAAATTTTCTGACATCAATGCCAGTTCTTCCAGGTTTTGCCTTCATTGAGGCAAGAGATTTGTCAACATTGTGCTCTTTGAAATGAAGAGATGGTTTCTTTCCAGCTGTACTTTCTGGGCCCGGCCTCCCATGCAGGGAGGTTTTCCTGTCTTCTACAGCTCTCTATGCAAAGAAGGATTTCCTGTGTTTCTCTCTCCCCTGAAACATCTCCTCACATCTTTCTAGTCCATCCTCTGTGCTCTTCAGTTTGCTCTGAGAAAGATGCAAATATTCTCGTTGGCATGAGCTTAAGGAGAGGGAGCAGAAATGAAGTCAGTGTCAAACTCACTGTTCTGAAAACAGAAACCAAAATCAGTTGTGATGTTTTACCCTAACTCTGGGATGTTTTGAAAGGTTATTTTGTCTACAACCTTTTAACAGTGCTGTGTGTGTCTCCTCTCTTCCAAGTATTTATATAAATTTGCCTTTTGTCAAAGGACTTTTCTCTCAGGACCTAAAATTTGGTACCAAATCACAAAGGAAAGATTGTGACATCTGTATCTGTTTCAGGGGTGACTAAAGCTTGTCTGATGAGCCCTTCTGATCTCTGCCGTGTTTTTCATACTTGGACATGTTTGTAATATTTTTGAATGTCAAAGCAGACACATATCTTTTAAATAAATAAATCAAGTGAAGATTTATCTCCTCATCACTTTGCAAGGTATCTGCTCAGTTCTGAAGGGCTGCAATGGCTGCTGCTGCATGAGCTTTTCCATCAAAGACAGACTGATTTTGGATTCTTGTTGGAATAATTGTGTATGTCACATCTGACAGAAGCAGCTGCTTAAAAGGGCATCTGTAACAAGCTGTTAAGATTTCTTGCTAGCTGGGGGAAGGGGGACCTGGAGGGGCTCAGGAGGAGCATTCTATGATCCTATGTTTTGGGCTCCAATGAGCCAGTTCAGACTGGAGATATTTTTAGCACTATTCTTCAGCAGGCAGCGTGCTGCACAATTGCACACCAACATGATGCTTCTGTAGGTTGGTGTAGCTATGTTTCCACCTCCTGGCAACTATAAGGAATAGCTGAGGAGAGATCAAGGAGAGAGAATTTCTAGTTTTGCAAGGCACTAGAATATGAAGCAGGAATTTTAAAGAGGCACTTCTCTTGAGCTCAAAGAGATTTTTAACTCTTCAGAGTTCTTTATTCTATGCTATGGATAAGCATAGAAGCTGTTTCTAAATAGCTTTCTTTGCAACTACATGTGAAAATGAGTGCTTAAGCTGAAGGGTCGTAAATACGAGGTGCTTGCAGCAGGTCTGTAAGTAATAAGACACCAGAGAGACATTTTGCATTGAGGGAGGGAGAATCAGTGTATATCCATGGTAACTGGGGACATGAACACACCTAGTGAAATTCCAGCTCAAAATACCCATACATTCTATCCATTAAGGACAGCAGTTGTCACAGAGGTACACACACTTACAGAGGACACACAGTAAAGACTAGGCATTCTGTGAGGTAAGTGCCCTCAGTAATAAGAAAATGCTAATTTTCTGTTTTATGTTGCTCAAAAAATCACCAGCAAAGGAATCAGCCAAAGCAGGTTTAATATTAAAGTTGAAAGCATGACAAAATTTATTGGCAAAGCTCACTTTACTGCTTAGTAGATGGTTAAAGCACACAAAGAAAAATCATAGTAAAATGCAAAATCAATTAATCTAAAACCAAGATCAACAACAAATTATCTACATCGAAGTAGGGGATGGAAAAATCTAATTTTCCCAAATAAAAATCTCTTTCACAAGTCAGGATGAACTCTCCCTGTCTTCGACAACAGTGTAGCCAGAGCTGGGTTTTCTCTCAGGACCTGCTCAGTAACCTATAGTGCCCATTTCCTGCTCTTTGCCAGGCCAATGCCATTGGCCTATTTCACAGGAAAGAACAAAAGTTCTTTTGGTAGTCATCTCAAAACTGCATTGTGTGAACAGGAAAAAGACATTTGAAGAGATTATGAAATACATATTTCTAGAACCTGTAAAGAAATACAGACTGCTAGTCCAAAGCTTCCAGAGCAAAATGTCTTTTCCAGTGAAAATGGATTTTCAAGTTGACTGTCCAGCTGTGCATTCAGCCAGGATCCCTTACGGGCAGAACAAGATCATTGTTCCCTGTGCCCTTGTTAACTGCAGCAAAGTTTAGAGAAGTTTTGTAGCATGTGTACATAACCCTGGTTGAGTAGAGGTGCTGGACTTTGAATGAGGTTGTCTTCTCTGTTGTTCAGTTGCAGGTACCCATTATCCACAGCTTCTCTTCTTCTACGTGAGGAAAAATTTACCCTTTTGCCTTACTTGGGAAATTCATTCTGTGCAGAGGGCCTGGTTGGAAGCCTGTATAGTTCTAAGGTGCCTCTGGTGTATGCCTGTGAATGCGTTTTTAAAATCCTTTAGCCAGAGTCTCTTTGTCATTACAGAAGTCATAAACTAGCTCTGGCAATAAACCATGTGGAAAATGGTGTGTCATCGATGACACAACCTCATCAGCTGAGCATCCCTGCCTACCTTGTCACTTAAATGCAGCAGCTTTTAAAGTATGTGTGTATTGTTGTACCTATATATTGACTTTTTAAAGTACACATACAGGTAGCAACGTGCACACATAGATGTGGCCACAGCACAGACACTTTTAGCAAATTAAGACATTTTATATGTATTTTAGGTGGATCCTCAGCTGTGCATAGACATAGCCATATGTACATAGCCTGTACAGGCCTGGGGTTGGGAAGAAGGCTGTGGTCTATGGCATGAATATATGCAGCCAAGTCCTTGTGGTGGGGAGTGAGAGGCTTCCTGTGTCCCCTCCTGACACGCCTGCACACTCTGTGCTAGTTGTCTTCTGTTTTTTTTTTTTAAATAATTTCCCTTTCTCTCATTTGTTTAGCAGTGCCCTGCCTCAACTTTTCACACATCACCTTTGAACATTGAATAAGGAGCCTGAAGTCCTGGTGTGCATGTTCTCCCAGCCTGGAGAAGCTCTGCCACCCCATCCTCAGGAGCTTCCCTGCAGGGCTCTATTTTAAGCCACACTGGGGAGGTGAGATAATGAAGATCTTTTATCAGCAAGTCCAGACTCCCATGACAGTATTAACTTTTGGAGGAGATGACTTGACTTCAAGTTGTGTTTTTCCACCTGTGTTTTCCTTCTGCAGATGGAAAAAAAACCTGTCCTCACTTGCTACAGACCAGTGAGGGCAGTTTGGGCAGCACAAACCTGAATAAGGACGTGTTGTAGGACTTCCCCCAGCAACTCCACTGTTCTGCATCATACTCCCTTGCATCGAGAATAAAATCTGCCAGAAGTGCTGGTAACAAGGAGAGAAGTGAGGTGAGAAGTTTCACTGGAAACCACTGTGGAGAATATTTCTAAACCACTGACTGATGCAAAGCTGTAAGTGTTAACTGGCTCAAGAGAAAGGGAGCTTGTGATAGCAAAAGAAGGCTGTATGGGGAGGAAGGAAACAGGTAAAGCACAAGCATCCCCTTATGTTTATTACACTGCACCAAAAGAGTGTAGGCAGTGCTAAATGGCATCCTGACTTTGGTGTCATGACTTTAGTTTGCATTTGAGATGTGGGATGTGTAGTTTTTTCCAGATATGGCTTTCTATTTCAGGTATGCTTTGTTACACAACCAATTTGTTCCGCTTGCAAAAAAAAAAATTAAAATCACAGAAATGGAAGGCACTGAAAGAAAATTTCTGAAACCTTGTCCTTTGCCATATGGTAACAGTATGTATTTCATATTTGGAAGTGTTGATCTAGCTGTGCTATAAACACAGGAGACAAGGTTTCCCCCTCCTTAAAAAAAAAAAACAAACTTGAAAAAATCATCTTCTGTGTGATGACTCTGGAGCAGTAGCCTACAAGGGGTAGGGATTAAAGTAGTTAAGGCCACAAAGATCTATGTGGTAGATAGATTTGGTTGCTGGAGTATTGGAGAAGGGTGAGAAGCCCCTGAGGTTAATGTCTCACGAGTGGTAAGGGGGTTCTCTAGGCCAGGAGCAGAAGTTGCTGAGCATGGCTGTGCTGGCCCAGTGACTGTGGGAAAATCAGCTACAGTTAAAAAAGGAGTACTTTTTCTTCATCTCTGAAATCTATAATCTCTGAAAAAAAATCTCTGAAATCTATCTCTGCAATATAATTGTCTCTGGATATTTTAACCTGGAAGTGTTGGGTTTTAAAGGTTTCATTATCCTCAGGCTTTCCCCCATCTGTTTGCTGACATTGGTGAGTGCCACAGGTCATTTATACCTGGGAAGGTCAAGCTGTTTAGGTACAAGAACTAGTTTTTTTCCCCCCATATAATGGAAAATATAAAGCAAATGTCTTCTCTCTTTCTGAAAGGAGGAGAACAGGCTACCAGGGGGGTGGTGTTCTTGTTCATCCTCTGCTCCTACTCCCAGTTCCCAACAGTGGGCCACGGTGCTTTCTGAGGGAGCTGGCTGCAAGACAGCTACAGATGTGAGGTGTACACCTTGGCTTATGGAATAACTTCATGGGACTAAACTACTTTCTAGATGGGCTGATGTTAAAAAGGTAAATATCTCTGAGAAGAGAGGAGATGCCCATCTGTTTTCTTGAACTACAGCTACTAAAATAAGGGGAAAAAAAGCAGGACAAAATACTCATCTTCTGTACAGCAAATACTTTTTCCCCTGGGGAAAAAACTCACACTTTGTAATGTTAATATTGGTATTATTTTAAATATCTTGATGAATTCAGTAGACAGACACCACAAACCTCTGCCTTGCTGTGGAGGAAATTTCAAACCTATTTTCCTTCAGGTATGATACCAAAACACTGTAATTTTACAGTTGTTTTGTGGAACTTGTTCATAATTGAAGCTGACACAGATGTGTTCAACTGCTTCCTCTTCTTGCTATCCCTTCCAGCCCTTCCTTGCCCATAGACACAGGTCCTACAGAGAACAGACTTCTGAGGCTGGGTCTTTTCTACCCTTTAACATGTGCTTCCACTGCAAAACAGAACCATATTTTGCTGAGTTAATAACGGGAATGGCTCTGTGACGTATATGACATACATGTGACATACATGCTTTAGAAAGTTGTGGTGATGACCAATGCACTGATTAATACCTGACCTTTTCCTCTTTCATACTGTGTTAACATGTATTTTATTGTGTTGGACTTAGCTTTTATTTGTGTTTTGTTTTAAGTTGTTGCCTTGCATAGCTCAAGGCTTGTGGCTTGTGTTTGGTGTGTAAGAGCAGGCAGCTGAGGCTATGATTTGTTCTTCATGTCAGAAGTTCATTTCCCTCAATTTAACTCTGCCACATCCTCTTCAGGGGGGTGTACAACTCAGCTCTTTTGGAGGGCATGGAGGCTATGTCTGTCTGAGAGACAAATCAGCTGCATGTCAAGATCTCAGAAGCAACAATGAGAAGAAATCATTGAACCGTACAGCTGAAAACAGGGACTACTTTTGATAGATGGTCCTAAACTGAGATAGTTCTCACTTCTTTGCGGTTATATCTGGGTCCCTAGTGAGGACAGAGAGGGAGGAGAGCTCCAGGTTCATCTCTGCAATTCTCTGCTGTACAGGAGCTGCTTTGTAAGCTGTCACTGGGACCAGCATCCACGCTGGACCAGCATCCACGCTGGACCAGCATCCCCGCTGGACTGGCTGCGTGTGCCGGCGTCTCTGCTCGTCCCCAGAGCAGTGAGGGTGGGAAGCCCGGAGCACACTGGCACTGCTGTTCATCTCCAGGGGCCAGAGGGCTCCCCTCCAGGCTGGTAACTGGGTAACTTTCCTCCAGCCTCAGCACTTGTTGGGATGAATCCGAGCGTGAGCGGTGCCGTTCTCCAGCTGGGAGGCTGAGGCCAATGGAAGAGTGATGCACATATTGCATGGTCTTGTGCCAACCACCACCACTGAGGCTGAGCAAAGCTTTTAATTCATTTTAATGCAGTTGTTGAGGCGTTTTAATTCCGTCAAAGGGAACAGCACAAGACAAACTACAAATATTCATTTGCTGCTTTTAAATGAATTTGATTCAGCTGTGCTTGGTTTTTCTTTTCTGGGTTTTACTCTGAGACTTCCTTCTCACTCTCAGGCACGACTATTCAAGGATTGTGAACCTTAAAAATTGCAGACTAAATTCTGCATTTCACACATGAATTTTTAAACAGAGTAATGTACTCTGTTCTTTCTGTAAGGTCCCATTTCTAATCATTAAAGCCTGTTCTTTTGAGCAAATAATCCTCATATCTATGAGACTTGTATGCATTTTAAAAAAAGATAGTTCTCTGGGACAAGTTCCAATATGACAATATACTGTTATGAATATTTATCAAAATTGCTGAATACTGAATTTTCTTATAAACATTGTGGAGGCTTTGGGTTTTTTGTTACTCTTCTTTTGAAAGAGACTGAGAAATTATTTGCAAATTGGGTCAAACTCAGTACATAATTCTGGGCAAAACGTATCTTTTTTATTTTTTTGGTTAAAAAAAATTCAAAGTTTCAAACTTCTTTGATTGAAAGCAACTTTTGCAGGCATAATGTATCCAAAATGCAAACCCCCCCCCCAAACAAACAAACAAACAAACCCAAAAACCAAAACTTCTTACAGCATCGAATAAAATGATACAAAACAAAATATTTCCTTATTGGAAAAGATTTTATGTAAATGAAAATTAAATTTGAGATTTTTTGAATGTAAGAGTTACGCTGTCTATTGTACATTAGTAGCAGAATATGGATCAATGTGGCTGTATTGGTGTTTTTTTCCAGATTGTAACATAAGCTTATCATCCAGTTTTATCACTGTGTCATTAGAATTGTGAACAAAATAGTTCTTTTAGGAAAACAATTCTGTTGAGGGTGGTGAGTTGCTGGAACAGGTTGCCCAGAGAAGCTGTGGATGTCCCATCCCTGGAAGTGTTCAAGGCCAGGTTGGTTGGAGCTCTGACTCACCTGGTCTAGTGGAAGGTGTCCCTACCTATAGCAGGGGGTTGGAACTAAATGATCTTTAAGGTCCCTTCCAACCCAAACCATTCTGTGATTCTATGATTCTGTGTCTAAATGTACATACATACTGCACTGTGTTTAAGGAAATACTACCTTCCCTTGCATTTAGCTCATGACTGTGGCAGCCTTTGTTCTTCCTGTGCCACAAGTGTGACAGTGTTGTGGCTTTTCTTGTGTACACCAGCCATCCTCACTTGATACATTTCACATTTAAAATGAAATTACTAATGCTCCACAATCAAAGCCAGTTACTTTTATAGCAGTTGACACCAGATGAGGATTTAGGTCTCTGTGTGCACAATGAACCTTGGCTGCCTTTCCTTCTCCTCTCAGCACATGCTGAGAAGCACCCCTGTGTTTGAATACAGGTAAACACTGTGTGAGCTAAATAAGCCAGAAGGAGAGTCCTGTTGTGACACATGTGGTGTTTCTGAATCAGCCACTCCACAAAGATATTTGCTTGTCTGGTGCATATTGGGTTTTGACTTGGGGAGGAAAACAACATATCAGTATTTCCCTTGGGATGGAAACACAATTTTCCAATCATCTCTAGCTGTGGGTGACTGATTCAGAAAGTAAAATATTAAAGAGGTACAAATGGCAGCATGAAGGGGAGAATAACAAAAGGTCTACCAAGAAGACAATTAGAGTGAATGCAGAGGTGAGTGATGGAAAATGAGACAGCCTTATGGGCAGGCTGCAGGGAGCCCCAGGACAAAAGTGCAGCCACTGATTTCTGACAGTAATATCAGAAAACTGCAGTCGGGCTGTGACTACTGTAGTGCTGCAGGAACAGGCACACACTCCCAGGCCTGGGCTTTATCCCCCAGCTGGCTGGGAGTACATATGAACGTTGCTCAGTACAGAGTAGTGCAACTTTGCCATGCCAAACTGAGGTCATTTGCATAGGATATCTGACCACAGGAAAATATCAGATATGTTCTTAGCCAAATCAGTGTTCAAGAAACAGCTGAATGTGTTTACGTCAAAACTCTCCACTGAGAACCATATATATTTTGTTTGGAAAGCTTTTGGATAGCATAGAGTTCTGCTTTCTTGTGTGAACCACAAAAAAAAGTGTTGGGATCACAACACTGTCTCAGTCTTACCAAAGAACCGGTGCCTTTTTGCCAAAAAGGAGCTAGAAATTTGAGATATGTTTTGTTGAAAGGTGTATGTATTTGTAGAACAGCATGAGTTACTGGATGCCTCTTTAGTTCACCACGTCTACAAAAGCAGGAAACAAAATCACGTGGTTTTGATCTCTTGCAATAGGAGGGTTGCTCTTTCTATTCTAGTGCAGAAGTAGTTAACTTTCAAGAAATTAAAAGCATGCAAGTGTTAGGAATAATTTCTTTGCTCAACAGTTGATGAAGTCCAGATCCTGAGTGGTACCAGGGATCCTGGATTTTAAAAAAAATTGTTTGTAAACAGTAGTGGGTGGCTTGTTTATGGTTTGGGGTTTTTTGTTTTGTTTTGTTTGAGGGTTTTTTTAACCCCCTTTTCACCTTACTTTCTGCAGTGCTGACTCCTTCTGCTAAAGATGGCTCAGAAATGGGCAGTTCTGGCTGTGCTCCTTTTCTTGCCAGTCAATCTGGTTGAAGGTAATTCAGAAAGATCCAACTACTCTGTATTTATGACTTGCAAGTACACCAAAACTTCCTAATTCACCAGAGCAAATTTTGCTTATTGTTTAATGTGAATGCAAAGCTGGCAAAATAATCGTGTGCCTTGTAGAGTGGCACAGGATGATATATCTGATAGTAATCCAACACAAATCATCTGAAGACACATCTGCTGTTCCACTGGAACAATAGTAGGAGAGCTGTGACTTCTGGTAGAAAAGGGATCTACATGTGCCCCTTACTAACCTACTGCACCAAGTGATCTTGTGTTTTAACTGTGTCACAG
>JAWWLV010000001.1:5931392-5945997 GCA_035041135.1 Platyrinchus mystaceus
AGTTGCCTTATTTTATTGTTTTAGGGTGGGGTCTTTTTGTGTGTGTAACTTCTCCTTAGAAACATATTTACTCCAGCTCTCCCTCACTTTTTTTTTGGCCAACACATAATGGAAAATTAATCACTCTTTGCTATGAGCCTCTTCTGTGCTTCACAAATCTAAGCTCACCTACAAAATCCAAATGCAAATTATGCAGCATTGCATTTGTTGTTGGGTGACATCTATCTTTGAGAATCAAGGAATTGTTAAGATAGAAAAAGACTTCTAAGACTATCAGGTCCAACCATTAACTCACCACTAGCATGTTCACCACTGAACCGTGTCCCCATGTGCCACATTTACATGTTTTATGAGCATATTCAGGGATGGTGATTCCACCACTTCCCTGGGCAGCCTGTTCCAATGCTTGACCACCCTCTCAGTGAAGGAATTTTTTCTGAATATCTAATGTAAAACTCCCTTGGTGCAACTTGAGGCCATTGTCTCTCGGTGTTGGCGCTTTGGATATGGGAGAAGAATATTGTGAGGGACTGTACTGCCTTGCAAACAGGATTCAAAATCTCAGGAGTTATCAACTGAAGTAGCAACTCCTCTGAGAAGTCAGTGGCCCTTGGCTGGAACACTTGACTTGTGAAGTAAGAGTATATTGCTGCTTGTGAAGTGCTCTGTCAGTGCTGCACAGAGGGTCACACTCCTCTGCTGTGTTCCGTGGGATGTGCTGCAGGATAGGATTAGCAATCAGTGTCTGCAGATTTAGAGTTGTACAGTACCCTCCAAGTCACAGTGGGGTTATTTCCTTGTAACTGAGCCTTTCTTTTCATGTGTTTTAAGTCACAAAAATGTACAGACGCTCCTTGTCCTTGCTTTAGCTGAGTGTGTCCCAGTAGTGCCTCAGCTGAGGAGGAATTCCACATTATTTTTGAGAAGATGTCAGGATAGGAAGATTCTTGGACTTCAAAAATATTTACAACTTTTACCTATTACTGAAACTTTTAGAAAGAAATGAAGATAAAAGAATGAGAGAGTGTATTGGGCTTACATGGCAAATTTTGGTAGTGGGAGGGCTGCAGTGGTGGCTTCTGTGAGAAGGTCAGCACCCCTGGAAAGGACCCATGCTGGAGTAGTTCATGAAGAATTGCAGCCTGTGAGAAGGCCCCACACTGGAACAGTTTGTGAAGGACTGTATCCCATGGAAAGGAACTCGCTGGAGCAGGAGGACAGAGTGAAGAAGGAGCAGCAGAGATGAAGTGTTATGAACTGACTCCCATTCCCCATCCCCCTGAACTGCTGGGGGATTACAGGTAAATCTGGGAAGAAGAGGGGGTGGGGACAAGGTTGTTTTTAATTCTGTTTTTATTTCTCACGATCCTACTCTGTTATCAATTGGTAATAAATTAAATCATTTTCCCACGTCAAGCCTGCTTTGCCCATTCCACTAACTGGTGAGTGACCACCCTGTTGTTGTCTTGACCCGTGAGCTTTTCCATCATATTTTCTCCCCCTGTGCTGCTGAGGAGGGGCAGTGAGGGAGTGCCTGGCTGGGCAGGTGGCTGCCAGCCAAGGTCAACACACCATGCAAGGCTTAGTCACTAGCAGAGCTATAATAGGAAAGAGGATGCTGTAAACATCAGATTCTAAACTATTAAGGCATTTTATGCTGATGTTACATCTCTGGGTCTTCTGGCTTTAATCTTATCGCTGCGTACTGGGCTCTGAAAATTTCATTTCCACTCATTCTATTCTCTCAGCTGTCAATAAGTACTGCTGAGCAAACAAAGGTAAGTGCTTTTGGGATTGATTTTTGTATCACTTCTGCCACAGTCCAACAGAGTTTATATAGTCATAGCATAATGTTTGTATATAATTGTGCTTATATTTTAGATTTCCATGTGTACATCTGAAAAAGAAACCATGGACAACCCCCCTGAAATCCTTTTTGTGTTGTATTTATGATCTCTGAAGAAGACAGAGATCATAAATACAAGAAGAAGACAGACAACCCCCTCTTCTGTGCAAAACAAGAGGCCACATGCAGAACAACGTGCTTAATACATAAATGTCTTGTTGTACTCACTTCATCTCTTGTGTGAGAGGAGTGTTGTGTGGAATAAACAGATGAGTGAGCCAACTACTGAAAAGCTCTGACCTGGCTCCTTGCCTTTTTCTTCAACTTGCTTAAAATATTCAAATCAGGAAGATTAAAATTGAACACCACCAGTCAGTGTATTGTTAGGGCTGCCTCCTTAATAAGGCAAGTTAATGTCTGCAAAGCTATGATACTTTCAGGAGCTCTGCCTGCTACCAGGTCAGAATATCTACCAGCTGCACTTAGTATAACATTCTTTATCATTGTCACTTTGTGTAATCAACAGTGGCTGCCAATTTGATGGTGCTATAGATAGCAAAAATAAAAATGTATGCATTCACACAAACATCTCGGATGTATACATTGCTCTGTGTGTGTGTGTGTGAAGCTGTGAAAAAGTTATGTTTTTTTTTCCTTGAGAAATTAATTTCTTAATAATTTTCCATCAACACAAATTCTCATTATATATAAATATTGTGAAAGATCTTGTAAGATAGATAGACACATGAGGGATAAAATGAAAAGTTGCTGTGGTAACCATAACCTGAAATAAATCTTTCTTTTGTGCACTCAAAATCCCAGTCTTTGTCTTCTACTAGAATACTGCTTGCATATCATTTCTCCCTTTTAGAAAGAATCTGAATTGCTGATACACAAATGGAAATCCCATCTTGATTGGAACTGTAAAGTGCACCTCAGACTAATGGATTTTTTTTTTTTTCCTCCTGTATTTTAAGCCTCTCCCTTGTCTTGGTATCAGTCTAGTATAAGGTAGAAAAACATATAATCCCTGGTGGGCAGTACTGCCCAAGACCAGCTGCAGCAGTTTGGAACTGATGATCTTATTGCTTTCACTGGAGCTAATTTTGATGTAGGAAGCAGCTTGGGGTAGGGCATAGAGGAGAGAATAAGAAAGACCAAAGAAGATGCTAAGGCACGGAGGGAATGTTTTTCTAAACACAAAACATTCTTCAGCTCTCAGCTGCAGCTGTCATCATCCCTCTGTAGCACATTCTTAGAAAAACACACTTCAAACAGGGCCTGTCAAATGAGCAAAAAGCGACTTGAGCTCTCTGCGTACCAACCACTTTGGTACTGAGGGGCTGGATCCCACCAAAGCATCCGTGTTCTATCCTTAGGACCCTTCTGGAGCTGTTGTTTTCTGTAGTCATCTGTTGGCAGACACATTCACACCGCGTTAGCCCGGGTCAGGAATGTGCTTTTGAAAAGAAACTCCCCCATAGTCCCCGCTCGCTGTGCTGGGTTCTTATTGCCAAGCAGCCTCGGAGCACACAGCAAACGCTGCGTCTTTTCTTGGGGAGCTGAAGCAGAATATACACCCCAGGGGTTCACCTCGTGCCCTTCAGCTGCTAATGGGCATTCAGTTCACAGGATCACACTGGAGCCACCCTAAAATAAAATCCCCCTCAACCCATGCTGTGCTCTGTCAAATCACTCCTGCTGAGCTTCACAGCTGATGAGATAAACTTAGCTTTTGTTAAACAAGCTCTTCCCGCAGTGTGATTTTTTTTTTAATCTCCTTTATATGCAAGAAATAACTTGAGTATCAGCTCCAAGAAGGCACTGAAAAATGCCAATTTGCAGTGCTCAAGTGTTGAAGATGTCTCTTAATGATTATACAAATGATGTGCATGGAAAAGATGGGGACAAATATTGAGTGTGCTCCTGTTATGTGATTCTTGGTCTAGCAAAAATCATTAGAGACTGATTCTTCTGATGGCCTGCTGAAACTGCATTGCTTGGCAAGGAAATATAGGAACTGTGGTTGCATGAAGGCATTATTACTGGCTAAGCCTCGTGTTTTCTTCACAAATGCTGAAGTATCACAAGGAAGGATGTAAGATCAATCTGCACAATTATTTGCAAATGCATGTGTCCCATTTCACTTATTCAGTAGTTTTATATATATAGATATATATAGATATATAAGCTGCCACAGCTACTGTTATTGCACAACAGCTTGCATTTAAAATGCCATTGTGCTTAAGTGCAAATTGAGAATTAGCATATCTGGAAGGAAAAAAAAAAAGGAGGAGGCGTACGTCAAAAAAAAGTGCAAAAAGCCAAATGCTTGGAACATATCTATTAGATGCAATGTCATGATTAGTCCCAGACCTGGAGTTCACCCTCAGCAAACATTTTAGATACAGACACTACCTGATGGGCAGGCAATTTTTTTTTTCCCTTCCAGTTCTAGTGCCATTAATGCAGAGCTCAGCCCAGTAGAATTTGATTGAATTTGCTCTGAACCAGCGCTTGTATGACTCTATGCTGCATTATGCCCCAACCCTGGCTTTGGTAGGGGGGTTGGAATTAGATGATCTTCAAGGTCCCCTTCCAACCCAAACCATTCTGTGATTTTATGATTTGAATAAGGAGCTGGCTGTGAAACAAGCTATCCATTGTGAAACGTGAAACATTGTGAAACCCATCTTTCTTTTAGGGATACAGAAGTGACATCCTGGCAATGGCTTGAGAATGTTTTAACTTTCTGTAATATTTTACAGGATGATTCAGAATGGCAATGCTAGACAAGAACATTTTTATTTTGAAGATAAAGATTAGGTGATTATTTACAAGCTTCACCTCAATTTATTTAAGAAGGCTTCTGGACTCGTTTGAATCATCTCTTAATAACTACTGGTAAACCTGCCCCCCATAATGACTTCAATCCCCATTAACCATTTATTTATGTGTGTATTTTTAATCTCTAAAATTATCTGCAGCGATGAGTTATGTGAAAAAATACTTATGCTGGTTGTTGTAACCCAAATTTTTTGTGATTTACATATGGGTTTCCCGAAGAAACTAAATGGCCTGAAATGAAAACAAAGAAATGAAAAGGCAAATAGGGTGGTTTGGGGGGTTCTGCTGCTGTGGATATTGTTTTCTTACAGGGAGGACCCAGAATAGAGGACAGTAATTTCCGCAGAGCGAGCAATGGAGAAAATGAAGAGGCTTCCAGAGATATTACAGCCTAGAGGCAGAAAGTGTAGGATGCATACTGGAAGCTTTCCATGTATGAAGGGTCAACAGCAATGAGCAGTGGGGGCAGACACCTTGTGGCCAGGCATGCAGAGAAGGGCAGTGTGGTAAAATGATAATGGAGAAAGCAATGATGTAGTGGAAAGAAAAGAGGATACATGGATCTTCTTCATCACAGCACCTGGAAGTGAAATGCTGAGAGCAAGAGGCATTACTGTGGTGGCGCTGAAGAAAACAATCAACAAGTAGCAAGGGAAGCAGAAGGGGAAAAGATGAGCAAAGCATCTCAGTCCAAAAGAGAGGCAAAAGTCAAAGGACTAGTAGCTCAAGGCTTCAAGGGGAGGGGAAAAGCAACATAGAAAATTATCAAATCCTAAAGGAAAAAAACAAAATAGCAAGCTGGTCAGCCATCATTGTCAACAGAGCTGGTGGCAGAGGGCACCCCAAAGCTCTGAGATCCGTCCCAGGGGAGATGTGGGAAGTGATGCTGCCCCTTCTGCCTGCCTCTCCTTGGCCTCTGAATGCCTTATCAGGGTCATGAGAACAGTAGTTCTTATACTAACAGCTAAAAAAAGATCCCTTTATGTATGTTAGCTGACAACTAACTGATTTACACTTCACAGTTACGTGTGTGTTGCTCTCTTTGCCTGGCTACAGGTGCCCAAACGAACTGACCCAAAGGAGAAGCTGTAACAGCACGTGCCCAGGACAAAGCACAATAGGAGAAGAGCTCACCTGCTCCTGAAAGGACACATATAGGGCTGTGAACAACGCTGGCTGAGGAAAAACTGGTTAGATTGTACCAGTGAGTGGGAGGATCATGGACTGCATCCCTGAGGAAGGACCTGGGACAGGGTGTTGAGGCTGAAAAAGATCCTGAAGGTCATAGGAAGGACCAGCAGTGGATTTTTCCATGTTAAGACAACTGTCCATACCTGAAGTGATTTAAAAATAACTGTGGAAGTGCTATTCAAGAAAGGCTATGTTCAGGTAAGCTTGGTGAAATACTTTCAGTCTTTGAAAGAAAGTGTCAAAGACAGAAAAGTTATTGCAGATCAGTACAGTCAGTACAAGGATTGTGGTCAGAAGGAAAAGCCATGCAAAGGGGACTCATCTGTGGGTGGATAGTGGTGAAGATAGAGCTCCTTGGGATCACATTTAAAAAGCTTATGACATTCAAACTAAGAAATGAATAAAAAGGTTTTGGAGACTAGTGAAATCCTTACAGCTGTTTTTAGAACAAAAGGAGGAGGGCAAGAAGGGAGCAATACTGCTGCCAACTGAAGTCAAGTGGGCAATATCAAGAGTCAAATTACTTACTCTGATCTGGCTTGAAAGTATGTGATCAATAGGAGAGAACAGACACACCCATGTGTTCATACCAAGCAAGTGAATTGCGGGTGATATGCAGAGCATGAAACAGGATATGACATTGACTGCACTGAGGTGGAAGAGCAGCAGTGATTATTACATGACAAGAGCAATCATGTTGGAAATACACTGCACAGAAATGATAGAATAATAATTTAAAGGTACTGGAGGAGTAGAAACATATTTTAAAGGTGTTAAGAAAAAAATGTGATAATGTGGATAACGTAGATTAGTTTTGATCAAAATTATTCCAGGGAAAGATGTCAAAGGAGGCCCTTCTGGGACAGTCTGGGGAGTTGAATTTGGATATGAATATAGAATTATTGAATGCTGTTAGAGAGAGAAATACTCCAGAGGTTTGTATCACAGGAAATTTTCTTAGTCATTGATACTGAACACCATTAACAATCACACACCATGGGTGTGACAACAGAAGATCTGTTTAACTCCACAGTCAATGAACCAGAGAGGGATATGACTTAAAATTTTGTTTCTGTGACTAACATCAAAATCTTAGAGGAGATGGTTGCAGAACAAACCGCTGAATGAGCAAATGAGGTTGATTTACTTGATATGTGACCTGGGACATGGGTCTATGACAGATATTCTTAGTTTAAAAAGGGAAAATTATGCACAGCTGGAGGGAACTAAATGATGAAGAATGGAATAAGAAGCTCAAGGTTTAATTTTAAATGAGAATGGGAGTTTCTTTATGTTAAAGCAAAGGAAACAACAGCCCTGACAGCTCTGCAATTAAGGGTAGATTCTCCTGAAATGGACATTAGGAACACAGGGAGACCCTCCAAGGATGGGGAAAGATGGTTACCCAGCAAAAAGACCTGCCTTAAGGATCAAGTTGCTCAGGGAGAAAATTAGAATTGACAACAGCTGTGCAATTGCACAGCTGTCCTTGCTAAATACATTTATATGCTGACCAATGAGGTCTCTAGGGTTAGTGTGAGCAGAGCAGCTGTGATGAGAACAGTGCTCTGCTCTAAAGCCCTCATCACATGCCTGTAGTTTGGGAGAGCTGGGGGATTCTGGGGGGGAGGGGGGGCTGTTGTTTGGAGACATGCATGCTCTGTAAGTAGGAAAGGGGTGTGTGTGTGTGTAAGAATCACGACAGATAAACAAATGTTTGGGGTGGTGGTTTTTTTGTTTGTTTGTTTTCTTTTTAAAAATGGGAGAATTTTGGTCCAGGTTGTCTTTCAATACCTGGCAAGGGGGGCTGGGATAGGCTTCTGTGTTGGCCCAAGCACCCACATGGGCTGAGGTCTCTGTCCAAAGCAGAAGAGGGTCATTCTGAGCAGTGAAAAGATTAGAGACATAAAGTCCACAAAGTCTTTTAGTGCAAAGCCTTAGGAAATTTTAATTATCAATTTCATCACTAGCTAAAATAAATTCACACCAAAGGTGCTTGGGCAGAGATGGAAACTAATGGATCTGTCTTGATGTAAGGTAGACATTCAAGATGAGTCCCATAGGTTTTCTTTTTTGTGCCTCTTCCTTGGCAACAGGGGGAACAAATGGACACTAAAAAGATGCCTAAGGAGGATGAGCCCCTCCTCAAATCCTGTGGTGGCTGTATCTGGATCAGAAAGCTGCTGACTGGGATGATATGGTAAGAGTCAACTGTCATGAAAGTGGCTCTGCTTGACCCATGTTTGTGCTGTCACTCAGAAGAATGTCTGTCTGGTTTAATCCTAGTTTCTTTTCTTTTTTTTTTTTTTTTTTTTTTTTTTTTTTTTAGTCCCCATTTGTTTTTGGAGGACTCTTTAGCTTTTTGGAGACAAGGTAATATCTATATTTCTGCACTTCACTGGTTTATGCTCAGAAAAACTCTAGGTGCTTGACTTTGCTCTCTTGACTTTGCTCGCTTGCAAATGGAAAAACCCCACAAATTTGTGGGCAGTAACTCTGCAGATAGAAGATATGGATCAGATTCTGGCTGCCTTGTGGTCTGTGAAGCCTCTCTGGGTACAGCAGTGGGCCACCTGTGAAGAAGTGGGTTGTACCGATGTGAGAGAAGATCATGATGATGGGTTTAGACTAAGGAAATTACCACAATGTGTGGTACGCAGTGTGAAAGGAGGAAAAAGAAATACACCTCTAAAAGACCATGAGCAAATGGTAGCAGAGTCTTTTGCTGGATTAGTAAAGGATTATTTTGTGTCTGCATTTTGGGTAACTTAGCAATGCTTTAAAAGTATATACAGGCAGAGCAGAAAATGCATTGCTGAGGGAAGTGGTAACTCATCATGCCTCTGCCTGGCAACAAGGACCACAGTCATCTGGAGCATATTCATGCTGACCTGCTCTGTGCTCTTTCCACAGCATGATGCCAAGCAAACGGAAAGCTGTACTAATTGGTCAGCAGGGGATTTTCTTGTATAAAAATGGCCCTCAAAAGGCTCAGAAGTGACCATAGCTTAATGACAGCAGCCTATATAGCAAGATATGTTTGTATTTCAGTGGAAGTACTAAAGGGATATAGGCCTGCCAGCTGCCCTGGCTGTATGTGTGGGCTGGCCTTTCTCTGCCTGCAGTGACCTGTGGGCCAGCGTGTTCCTGCATTGTTCTTCTGCAGTTGCAGGCAGAGGGGACACCAGCTCGGTTGAACAGAGAGAGAGGGTGCTCTCTCTAGGTCCTGCATTGTGAATTTCGCTCCTTTTGGTTGTGCTTCAAGCCTGGATCACCATCAGTCTTCATATCCTCTACCAGGGCCTGGGGAACTTCCCCTCTTTATTTGTGTTTCGTCATTAACTGTCTTCATTTTATCTTGGGGCATTTGACAGATACCTTGTGTAATGTAGTGAAGATAGCTCACTTTGTGATCTCCTGTGATGTTGATGACAACATTTAAACTTCCCTGATACAGTAACGAAACTCCTGTGGTACCATTTGAGGCAGGAGACCTCCTGTGCCAGAACATCTGTCTGAAACTGCCACTCAGTGACAGAGAGAAATAAATTCAGGTAGGGGACCTAGGGAAGGAGTTTACTTCATACTTGCTTATTATATGGTGAACTTCTGCAGGTAGAAATAGTCCCTGTGGTATTTCTGCATCAAATAGGTGTTGAATATTGTGAGAGTACTATCTCTCAAGAAATCCTACCCACGCATTCCTGGGCAGCTGAATAGGAGGATGTGGTTTGCACCACCTTATGACCATGCTAAATGTAGTTACTGTTTGTACAGATCCCTAAACAACCTGAAAATGTGAGTTCTCTACTATTTCTCTACTATTAGCTTGTCTTCAGGGTGTCTGAATATTTGCAATTACCCGAGTCCTACTTCCTTTATAGCATATTCCACAACAGATGGGAATGAGATAGGATCCTACTGCCACTGTTTATTCCCTTGGAAATGCAGGATACATAACTCTTAAGCGGCCTCACACTTCTTATTGAAGATGTGAATTGATTTTTTTGATCTTTGGTTTGAATTTTTGTTTCTTTTTTCCCTTAGAATTTAAAAATCTTGGAAGGAAATTTCCAGGGCTAGTGATTTTTTTTTCTTCTCCTTTTCTCTGTATGACAGTGAAAGGAAGCATATAGGATAGCAAAAAAGAAGAGATGTTGACAGAAGCACAAGAATAAGAAAATCTGTCATAACTTTCCTCTCTGTTTTGCAAAACATCTCAAGTGGCTCTTGTGCTGCCTATATTAAAAAAAAAAAAAAAGCTGTGAGTGAATTGCATACACAGTTCTAGATTCACTTTTCCAGAAACAGGAATGGAATTGGACAGCTGACAGGGACCAACTGAAGCACTTGGGTGCAAATCAATGGTTAGGCAATGGAAGAGAGGCAATTTCTTAGCATGAAAAATGCCAGGGGACTACGAGTCCTTTCAGCTCCCAAGTGCTCCTCTCACTCAGAAAAAAACTGCCATCATGAATCCCTTATATTTGGGTCTGAAAACTCTGAAAAGGATCGTTTGTGACACTTTTGCTCTATGCTTGTGTACATGTTTGTGTGGCCTATATGTGTTTCTGCTTGTTCTGGTCTCAGTTGAGACTTTAAAGCTTCTCTACTCACTACCTCGAGTTTGCATTGATGTTACAACCCAATCACACCTCAGATGCTCCCAAAGTTTTTTTCTTTTGATTGTTATAGTCTTCTTTTTTTTTTTTCTTCTTTCCAAGCTGGCTAGGTGACTTCCTGCAAGTTCTTGGATTTCTCACATGAGAACGTCTTCAGTCCATTTGTGATCTTGTTACAGGAATGCAGCAAAGACATCTATTAATTTCTCCTTCTTGCCTCTATGCAATGAAGATATTCTATTGCCTTTCTTCTCCATTTCCATCCTTCTCCATCTGCCTCTCTCTCTGTTGGGACCAGTCATCTGAAGCTGTCGCTGTCTGAGTTTCAGGCAGTTAGACAATACTTTTTAAAGTAGTACACCTGGACTGTAATCATACCTCCACTGCTACAGTCAGCTCTGAACTGGGTACTCCAAAAGCAGTCCACTAAAGAGGCAGGACAAGGATTCAGGTTCCTGGGATGCTGTAAATGTGTCTGTCTTAGGTGCTCACAGCTCTATGAACACGGATGGTTTGTAACCTGCTGCCCAGTATGCCACCACCTCCGGATGTGCTGTCAGTAGATTTTAACAGAAAATGTATAAAGACAGTTAGACCTAAATTATGTTGAAGTGTGAATAGTTTTCCTTTCCTAGAATGAGATTCCAGCCATTGATCGATCATTTTGGAGCAGAGTTCTTCACTGCCCTGTGCCTTGCTTTGTCCTTTACACCAAGTATGAGAGGGGCTACAGCTTTTGGAAATGAGGGTGTTTTGGCCACTTTACACAGTACTATGCAATAGTAAAAGGTGGTGAAGAGCAACTGTGAACAAAACCTCTAGTCTGGTAACTGCAAACAAGTCCAAATCAAAAATAGTTATTATAATTAATGTTGTTACTTTAAATAGAGTTGAGTGGCTGTTTCCTTAGTGGTTAATATTGCTCATGACTCCTTAGAATTTAATCCTGAAATAAACCAAATAACACAGCAAAAAAGAAACATCTTCTCTAGAAAGTTTTACCTGTCACCAAGGCCTATATTATTAGGCATCATCAGCTCCCCTGGACTCTGGTGATTTGTAATTTTTTTTTTCCCACCTAATAATATACATTTACAAACTGCATAGGTGTCTTTGCACACCATTTTGAATGACAGTCTTTTCTGACCTTTGTATGGGAGGTCACGCAAACATCGCTGAACTCTCTGGACTTGTCAACTTGTATTGAAATGCCCTGGAGTCTCATTCAGCTAACAAAATGGTACATAAACCACTTCAATCTTGAAACAGCCATGAGAGGGAGCAAATGTCATGTTCCATTCTCCGTTGTATGAAGCCTCCTTTGCTGCTGGAGTCTGGTTGTCCCAGGAGCCTCATGTTGCAGAACCAATCATTAACCCAAAGGAAAGTTGTGTCACAACTGTTCCCTTCTGCCACTGCCTCAGTCTTCAACCTGCTATGTACTCGCTGCCTCTCTTGGGTTCTCATCCTAGTAATGATCCCTTAATCAACTTCTGACTGAAGCTTTCCTGTCACATATGTGGGTTTCAGTGTGCACCTGTTTCACTAAGTTTCTAAACCACCAGACTCTGGGGGGGCATCAGCCATGGAATCACTGTCTGGTTGAGGAAGATGATTGTCACACTCTACTCTTATGAGTCCTGTGTGCAGTTTTGGGTGCCACAATATAAATAAGAAGGATATAAATCTATTAATGTCCAAAGGAGAACTTATGAATATGATGAAGGGTCAAGAGGGGAAGCCGTATGAGGAGCAGCTAAGGTAACTTTGTTCAGCCTGGAGGAGACTGAGGAGTGACCTCATTGCACTCTACAGCTTCTTTATAAAAGAAGCAGAAGGGCAGCCACTGATCTCTTCTCTCTGGGGTGAGTGACTGGACCTAAGGGAATGGCATGAAGCTGTGCCAGGTGAGCTTTAGGTTGGATATTAGGAAAAGCTGTTTCACCCAATGGTGGTTGGGCACTGGAACAGGCTCCACAGGGCAGTGGTCACAACACCAAGCCTGACAGAGTTCAAGAAGCGTTCGGACAACGCTCTGGGGCACACGGTGTGATGATGCTCGGAGCTCCGCGGGGCGGAGGCCGCTAGAGGGACCCGCCCGCCCGGGGAACGGCTCCGGTCCCGGCGAGCGGCCGCCACCCAACGCCCGACCCAAAAACCCCGACCCCGCTGCGGGTCCACAGCGGCACGAGTGGCCTGGGGCGGCAAGAACGACCCAAAAATCGCCTGCCGTTTCTGCTGTTTGCGACCCGCTGTTTGTGTACTCGTGATTGCCCGCCCGCAGCCCCGGGCTGAGGCAAAGCTGCTCTGCCCTGGGAGAGCGCGGCGCTCGCTGACGACCCGCTCCTTCCTCCTTCTCCCTGGCGCCCCTTTCATCTGTGCTGTGTTTCTCTCTCTCCGCACCTTAGTCGATAATCCATCACTCCTCTTTTGGTTTTTCTTGTGCAGCCAAGGATGAGAGAGCGCAGAGCAGGTTATCATTTCATAGCCTTCCTCGTTCCCCTGAAGGATCTTTTAACAAGAGCTTTTTTTGCCCAGTTACGTGGAATAAGTCAAACTTTCTACTGAAGTAACTCTGATCCTTCACTCACGGTGTGCAGTGTAGTGTGGGTGAGAACAGTCAGAGTGTGGAGTGGGGTGAGTAGAAGGGGTGGTTCCGAGGAACCTTACTAGGTTTATTTTCTATTAAATCTAGACTGTTTCCTTCTATTTCTGTTTTATGTCTTGTTTGCAGGTTTAGAGTTTGGAGGGTGTTTCAGTTGTTTTTTGTTGTTCTTCTCTAGTCAAACAAAAGAGAGGAGCAGTGGAGTAAATTGGTTAAGAAGTACTTTAACACCTTGTTCAGTGAGCTGGAGAGGCAGGCAAGGCTAGGCTGGCAGGGTCTGGGGAGGATTGGCATCCACCAAGGTATTTAAAAAGGAGAAGCAGAAAACATCATTGTGGCTGGACTGTGTAACTTGTATTTGTGAAATCTGTGAGATGAAGGCTAAGCATATACCCCTGTCATGTCTAAAGCAAGGGACAATATCTCCATTCATACTCAGTTTACTCAAGGTGGCTTTTGAGAGGGCAAGAGGGCGTCACTGGGATATAGATAACATTTAAAAAGGTGTCCTTTCATACTAGTAATTTGTATTTCTCTACTGTTTGTAGCCTTTAAAATCTCAGTACTTGCAGATCCCCAGTCTCACTGGCTGTATATGCCTGGTGCTGACCAGCATTGTCACACTAATCTTCGGGAAGGATCATGTATGCTCAGCTATACAGTGTTGTACTGACCCTGTGTGGGATGGAGATGGCAAAACAACCTCCTCCCCATCTCTCAGCTTCTGGGAGGTGCCAGACAGCTTCAAAGTGAACTGGCACTTTTGTTACTTGGATCTGAGCTGTGATGAGTTCAAGCAAGTTTACTTCAAGGCTGCCCGGCTCCTTAAGGAGAAAACTGCTCAGTCTTTGTCATTCCCTCTTCTCCTCTTCCTTCCCCTTTCCTGATTTGCCTTGCTCCACAGCTCTCATTGTCATCCCTCAAACTGTAGTACATGATTCCTTGCGCAGTTCAACAAAGGGATGCTCAAAATCCTGCACCCAGGGAAGAACAGTCCCATGCACCAGTACAAGCTGGAAAGCAGCTTGGCAAAAAAGAACCTGGGGGCAGATTTGTGGACAGAGAGCTGGACTGGAGTCACATTGTGCACTCATGGCAAAGAAGGACAATTGTGTTATGGCCTGAATAGGGAGGAGTGTGATGAGAAGGTCAAGGGAGGTAAACCTTCCTCTCTGCTCAGCACTGGTGAGCACACCCCACACCTGGAGTGCTGGGTACAGTTCTGCTCTCTTTGGTACAGGAGAGACATGGACATACTGGAAAGAGTCCAGTGAGGGGCCACAAAAAAGCTGAAGGGGATGAAGCAACACCTCTACAAGGGAAGGCTGAGAAACCTGGTGCTGTTCGGAAGAGAAGGCAAAACTTATCACTGTGATAAATACCTGAAATGAGGGTGCAGTGAAGGTGTAGGCAGGCTCTGCTCAGTGGAGCCTAGTGACAGGACAAAAGGCAGCAGGCCTGAAACACAGGAAGCTCCATCTGAATGTGAGGAAC
>JAWWLV010000001.1:5953301-6006336 GCA_035041135.1 Platyrinchus mystaceus
TAAAGAGGATCAGAGATCATCCTCTCGTGAGTTCTGACCTGCAGTTTCTCGAGTAAGATCTACCTGATGAATCCCTAAGTGGGGTTTTCTCTGACAGATTTGGAAGTGTAGTGAGTGACTTGCACTTGTGTTGCATTGGATGCTACATGTATGGAAATACGTGAAATAAGTGAATAATTTTTCTTAGGAAGAATGAGTCTCATTAACATAACTAAAGCATTTTGATGTTATGCTGGAGTGGCTGGAAAGGAGTCTCATATACTGTTTATAACCTTAGACCCAGCTCTCTAATTTGGTTTGATATTCTAATCTGGTCAATGCTTAATATGCTATTGACCTACTCAAAAATGTTTTTAGCACTGTTTGATCACCATTTCATTGAATGGAAACACAAGGACAGGAAATGCATTTCATGTGCTGATATTTTCAAATGCTGAGCAGATTCTTGTCCTTTACATGAACTGATTACAATGTGAGTGCTCTTTCTGTGTTTCTTATTCTGAACTTGAAATATACTTTACACACGTAAAAATAGATCTTTCATCGTGTCAGTGTCAGCTTAAAACCTGAATCCACAATAGTTGCTAGTTTGCAGGTATTTTTTTTCTGTAGCCAGTTGCTTTCTAAGAAAGAATAGGTAGTATAGGATTATGTGGTGAATGTTCCAACTCTACGAAATAAATCTTCTTTTTTTGAGCTTGTATAAATACATAGGAAAAAAATTTATTGACAAAAAATAAGACATCTAATATCCAGCAGTTGATCATACTTTAAAGCAGTTACTCATTATGGTTAATTACCTTATAAATTTCCAACTCTTTGGATATTAGTCCTTAATTGCAAGCAAGAAAAAGCAATTTAGAGATAATGAAAGCTGATTAATGGCTCTTGAAGGATTATTCAGCTTGAGACCGTGGAGTAAGGAAAATAGCATGGGTATGTTTGTAAAACTGCTGTGTAGGAACAAGTAAGTTTCCTTAGTGCTGCTGTGATTTGGAGGCCCTTTATAAGAAGACAGAAAAGTGCTTGCTTGCCAAATGCAGTGATTATGCTCCTCTGTGTAGCTTTAAGATTATCAGCTGGTGTGCTCAGCTTTCATTCAAGCTGCTGGCACGGCCATACAGGGGTATTGGAGACTCCCACACTGAGATTTTTGTGTACTACTGTGAGATGGATAATTATGCTGGGGTCTCTTGTTCATGGGACATAACCTGTTCTTTATGGTACCCATCTGGACATAACGCTCTTCTGCTCCTGTGTAGAGAGTTAAGAGCCTCTGCTGTTCCAGCAGGTGTCCAGGGTGGTCCTCATGGGCTGCTGTGAAGCTGTGTGAGCTGTGTGGCTCCATCCAGTGGAGACAGCAGTAACCCCATACTGATCTGCCCAAGATCTACCCTCCGTGGAAGTGCCTCCTTTTGAGATTAAAGAGCCACTCTTTGACCACTGGCTGTGCTGCCAGTCACAAAATTTGGTGGCTTTCCTGTTCAGTTGGGATGGGGATCTTCTAACTGGTGGCAACCAGTTAGAAACTTTAGTGTTGGGATCCGTGTAAATTTATTGGGTGATAATTAACTAAAAAGATTGTTTTATAAACATGTGGAGTTGAGACACTGATGCATTTAAGGACTCCCGCCTCTCTCTCTCTTTTTATCACACCCAAGATGAAATAATTCTGGATTTTCTCTTGCTAAATTGAACTCATTTCAGTCAGTTGCCATTACTGGCTTCTGTCCTCAGTAAGCAACTGACCCACTTTTAGGAGTGTGAAGGATAACCCTGTCAACAGTGCACTGAATTAGGAATTAGGAAAGCTGGCTTCTGCCCCTGGGCTGTAGGCTTTCTTTGTCAATTTTGGAGGAAATTCATTATGGTGCTTCTGTTAATTCTCTGTAAAATAGCTACAAGATTACTTCCCTGGTAGTCTACTCTGTGTATTTGTATTGCTTTCTCTTAGTAGCATGAATTATATGTTTTATGCACTTATTGCAGGGAAGATGTAATCTCAGGTCATACCCACAGGTGTTATGGGCATCCTGTGTTTCCAGCTTGGACTTTGCTGTTATTCCTGTGAGTCCACCAAGCTTCTTTCTCACAAAGCAGGCACAGCCCCCCTGCCCTGTGGTGTGGTGTCTCCTTATGGCCTCATACCTGACATAAGACTTCAAAATAAAGCATGGAAGACTTGGAACTCTCCTCTCTGAGCATTGAATTGACTTTGGTGAATGAAAACAAACTTGTAGCCATGCTGAACTGGAGAGCAATCTGTATTTCAACAAATATAAGATGGTTTGGCAGTGACTATTTTCAGCATGCAACTATTTTCAAAAGAATTATGACAGTCCAGATGTTTTCAAGGCTACTTTTGTGGAACTGGCAACTCAGTGCCCCACTTGAAGGACTAAGCTGAATCTATCTTTGAGTTATCTAAGATAACTCAAATTCCCTGGGAGGAGTTCTTGACGCAGTTGGAAGTGTTGCCTCCGGTTATTACTTTCTCAGTATGCAACTGTTGTTGGAAAACTTTGGAAAGACTTGAAACTTAAATTTGTATTATACTGTCCTGAATTTAAGATTGGTGAAAAAGACATTTTGTGCTTTATCTTTGTTATTTATTTATTATTATTTATGGTTGCTGAACAAGAGCTCTGTAAACAAAGGAAGTTGCTGTTTACCTAAGATAATACGTCTATTCTCTTGGATACATGAACATTATTATTTTTCAAGGAATTAGCCACTTCTACAAATCTTTTTTCTCCTTCCCTTCCAGATATGACCTGTTATGGGTGACCAGAATATAAGTACTTCCTTGTCTTTAAATGCACACATATATCATCCTAGTGATATTGTTTAGAAGGCATGGTGCAGCATCATCACAAAAGTAAACATTGAATTTCTCTAGTGGCCACTCAAAGAAAACGGATGATGTTGGTCTTCCTCAGTTCTGCCTGAGCACGTGTATGTGTTATTAAGCCCACAACCACTCATTTGTGCCTGAGATTTACAAAATAGTAATAGGATTACTCCTGTTCAATAGCATTAGTGTATCCTTCCAGGTTTGGAAAACAGTACTACTCTGCCTTTCAGTAAACCTAAAAAATAATGTGAAATGCTGACAGCTGGGGAAACGTGGCTGGGAATGCCTTTGAGAAGGGCGTGCATCAGCCTGCTGCTTGGGATTCTGAATTTAGACTGAATTTTGGGGCCTGGTTTTTTTTTTTGTTGGTTGATTGGTTTGAGTTTTTTCATTTGTTTGTTTGGGGTTTTTTGATATTGCTTTAAGTAATGGCAATGGGGAAACTTGCTGATTCGGGTTTAAGTACTGCTTTTGAATAAGTTTTCTGAGTGTACTTGGAGGGGTGGGAAGTGGTGTGTGCTTGCTTTTTTCCATGGGGGTTCATTGGCAAAATCTGTCTTAATTAAAAACCAGTAAGTACTCAGACAGCAAAATGGGCCACTGATTGAACTGAGGGTATTTAAACTGCTCCAGACAGCAATAACAGCCTTTGTGCATTAAGTAAACACAAAGCTGTGTCAGGAGCACAGATACATCCTGCTCTACCTGTTTTCAGCTATCTTTTTTATCACCTGTTTCTGTATAGGCTAACCAGACCCTCACTGAAGGTAAGACTAAAATAACCATAGAAAGATTAAGTAGTTATAAATATCAGCCTTGCTTGGGAGCTGAAATTTCTTCTGAAGCTTTTATAAGCTTGTAAAAATCCTTCCTGATGTGACTGTGTGTCTTTAGATACTAACCATGTGATGTACTAATGACAAGTAGCTTAGTAATGATCCATCATATTAAATGTGAGTAGAAGGAAATATTACTCCTTTGGATTAAACAAATCTATTTAAGAAGGATGAGCTTGTACTTGGATCTGATAGGGAGTGTACTTTGAGCTTGAACCCTAGTGTCCCAACAGATGTAGCAAGAGTAGAGGGACATGATTCTTAGTGTCCTGTCCTTTAATTCTTTCCTCCCAATAACTCTTGCTTAGGCTCCTGAAGCTACAGTACATCCCCTTGGGACAAGGCAGGGATAACTAGAAGGTTTGTGAGAGAAGTTACTTGCCAGCTGAAGACTGCTGCAGCAAACTTGCCTTTCCTGGAATGCAAAGTAGGTGTCTGTCAGCAGATTGAAGTGCGAAGCAGAAATTACAAGGTTGCCAGCTTTCCTTACCCAGTCTGCGTTTCTGAATGCTTAAAACCCCTTTTTTCTCCCCCTTCTCACCCCTTCCCCCTCCACCCCATCTGCAAGTTAACTAGAAGTAGAGTTCTTTCCAGTTCTTCATCAGTCAGCAAATATTTGCATATGCAGGCTGAATTATTGGATTGAAGCTTTGGATTCCCTGTTTTGAGTGGTACTGTCTCAATCCATGGGATAGAGCATGTTCTGGACCTGAAATGTATTGGTAGCTAGAGGAATGTCTCAAAAGCTGTTTAGGTTTTGCTGTATGCGTTTCTACAAGCTGGAGTTATTTATAATTTCCACTTGTAAAAGGTCACAACAGACCCTTTTCTAGAAACAAAGACCACAATTCTAAAATTACAAATACACCAACTGAACTAATGTGAACTAAAGATAATGTGGAATTCTGCCTCCCAAGCATCCCCTCGGGAAAAGCATGGGCAAATAAATAAACTTTGTGACATGCCCTGAGTATCAGTATAACACATGGAGGAAACAAATGTGAGAGTCCTGGAGAACAGGTACCTCCAGGTCTGAGCACAGGTGCTCTGATTTCATACAGAATGGCAAAGACAAGCCCATTTCTGCGCCTTGAATGCAAGGCACAGAAGTTGGGTGGTAAACCTGTATTTGGTGCTTTTCTTAGCTCTGTTACAGTCTTTAAAGTCCTTCTGTTGGCAAAATGGTGTGCTGCAGTATGTTTTGTGTCAGGCACAACAAAGATTATGCTTGCTTTAATTTTCTGGATGTCTCTTTAAATTCTTTTAGCCAACAGAAATAATCCCAAATGGCTAAAATGACAAAGTCTGTTAGACTTAGCCTCGAAAGTTACCACCCCATATGTCTGCTCTGTCATGTTATTGCTCCTGGAACAAAAGCAACAGGAGGTAGGTGGTAGTGCTTCCACTGAAACAGCTGAAATGCAAAGTCTGAAGGCTTTCCTGAGCTGCCAGGGAAGGTGAGTGAACTTGCCCTCCGCCACTGGATGCTGACAAGAGAGATGCAAGCACCAATTCTGTCAGGACCAGAATGAAGGCAGAACTCTCTGGCAAAGGTGCAGAGTGAAGCAATGAAATAGCTCTGTCCTCATCTCCCCAGTGTAATTAACTCACCTTCATTTTTCCTGCTGTATAAACTGCAGTGTGCTGGCTGCGACTGCTCTGACACATCTCCCTCCAGAAGGCTTTGGTCCTTGCTTCTTTACTTCATGAGCATTACCAAGTGCTCCGTGTTCTCCAGTCTGCAAAATACCAGACTCTTCAAGCCCAAACATGACAACCCCACAGAACAGGGATTCCCGCGCCTCTGTCACAGGGGGACAGCTCCTTGACTCTGGGACCTGGACAGGCTGGAGAGGTGGGCCAAGACCAATGGCATGAGGTTCAACAAGGCCAAGTGCCAGGTGCTACACTTTGTCCACAACAACCTCATGCAACACTACAGGCTGGGGACAAAGTGGCTGGAAAGCTGCCCAGTGGAAAAGGACCGGGGGGTGTTGGTTGACAGTTACTGGACACGAGCCAGAGTGTGCCCAGGGGGCCAAGAAGGCCAATGGCATCCTGGCCTGGTTCAGGAATAGTGTGGCCAGCAGGAACAGGGCAATGATTGTCCCCCTGTACTCGGCACTGGTGAGGCCGCACCTCGAGTGCTGCGTCCAGTTCCCTCACTCCAGGAAATACAGTGAGGTGCTGGAGCGTGTCCAGAGAAGGAGCTGGGGAAGGGTCTGGAGCCACAAGTCTGACAAGGAGCAGCTGAGGGAGCTGGGGATGTTTAGCCTGAAGAAGAGGAGGCTCAGGGGAGACCTCATCACCCTCTACAACTCCCTGAAAGGATGTTGTAGCCAGCTGGGTGTTGGTCTTTTCTCCCAGGCAACTCGTGATAGGACAAGAGGACATAGCACTTAGCTGTGCCAAGGGAGGTATAGCTGTACACTAGGAAGAATTTCTTCACAGAAAGGGTGATTAGACATTGGAATGGGCTACCCAGGGAGGTGGTGGAGTCACCTTCCCTGGAGGTGTTTAAGGAAAGACTGGACATGGCACTCAGTGCCATGGTCTGGTTGACCTGGTGGTGTTCTGTCACAGGTTGGACTTGATGATCTCAGAGGTCTTTTCCAACCTAATTGATCCTGTGACTTCAAACATGTCACTGCAGTTTCTGGGGAGGTACCACTTGAGCTGGCATTAAGCTTAGTCAGGTAACCATGAGCAGTGTTCAACAAAACCTGCCTGGGAAGCAGGGTTGCTGCATAGGTGGGGTTAGTCCGTGATGTATTACTTGATGCCCTTGTCATCACTACTCGCCTCTGTTGGACTGCAGTGTAGTCACATGTAGTTGTTCAAGCCTGCCTGGAGGACACCTCCCCTGCTTATTGTCACCATATCTGCAGCAACCACTGCAAATACTTACATGGAAGAATAATGTACAGAGAGTAATTCTGCATTCCTTGCTGCTTCTAGTGGTAAAGTTAAGGGTTTGGTTTTCTGTCTCGTTTTGGAAAATTAGTCACTTGTCTGTGTTTGCTCTTTATTTCATGTCCCTCTGCCATCTGTTTTAATCTAGCTGAGGGGGATAGGAGGGAGACAAGCCAGCTTCTCAGCCAGCCCTCTGGGAAGGTGGAAGGAGGAGCAGCAGGAACAGCACGGTCCACAGGATGAGGCGCTTGCTTATATAAAACAGCAGGCATGCCTCCTGAATTCAGATTCAGTTCTTGTGTGGCCAGAGAGGGAATGTGTTATGATTTGATCATTTTGGCTGGAGAAAGAGAAAACTTCATTCGCCTTTTCATAGTTCTCACGAGGAGATAGCACTGATTTTGTTTCTATAATTCATTTAGATGAGGAGATTCAGTTTCCTGTCTTCTTTGAGGCTGGTCTGAATACCTAGTCCAGAAGTCTCTGGATAACAGTGGTCTAGATAGTTGCCTCCTATATTTTATACGTTGTGGAAGAGCCCCAGAGGCCCAGGTTCTGGACAGCAGAACCCATGGGAGCTGCTTGCTGCATCTCTTCTGTTGCTGATGTTTGGAGCTGTCTAAAAAAATATCTGTGAGAAGTAAAGTAGTATCTTGGTATCCCATAGCCCAGTATGAGCTTTACACTGAGCAAAACAGTACCTTCATGATGGCAAGTATTCTATACAGACAGACAAAATCCCAGGTAACTGTGGCCAACACCCTGTCTTTAAAGGCACATGTCCCCCTGGATGGGTGCTAGGGATCTGAACCTGAAGTCTCCATAAGTGGGTCACTCACTTCCTACACCCACACTTTGGCATCTATCCTTTATTCAGTTTGGATCTATCAGCCTGAAATGTTCCATTCACCCCAAAACTTCCTGTATTAGGAAAAGATGTTTAAAATTTTTGCTTTAGTTCTGTTGAAGAAAAAGCAGTGTTTTTGTTTGCTTTTATTTGGATTGGCAATGAATCAAAGCAGTGACTATTCACCCATCTGTGTACAGAATTTGTACAAGTAGTTTCACGCTATGCAGGAATGGCTTGCTTGCATGATTATAAACTGAATTTGTATAGGGGGTTAAAAATGCAGAATTGGTTTTGCTTGTGTTTCACAACATGCCTTTTCAGGTAAGGGCTTAAAACAAAACCAGTGGGAACCGCAAGGCAGTGCTGGAGCAAGGAGGTTGAGAGCCAGTTTTACTTCCTTTTCAACAGTCATAAAATGCAGCCTTGTTTTTCCCACTTCCCCCTCATCCTTATGCTTTGAGACCACGTGTTTTTTGCCAGCCCTCTGAAAGCCTGTGTGTGGAGCTGTAAGTCACAAACCTCTTTCACTGATACACTTACCTCTGAAACTCTCTTGTGAGGGGGAGGTCAACTTCAGTAACAAAACAATCATTATTTTCAAATGTGTGCCTGGAATGGATCTCTATTTCAATCTACAACAGAAGAAAACATACTTTTCAAACTATCACCTGGTCCCACAATAGGATATTGCAGTTTTTTACTGTGTGCTTACCAGGGCAGTTTGAGGGAGAACTGATCTCAGAAGAGATTGTTGAAAGAGGAGTGAAGGCAACGTGTCACTGCTCCTCCTCTGCAGTAGGGGTTCTGTGTGACACAAGAACAAGTTTGTGGCTGATCGTTTACAACTTGGAGAGATGGCAAAATTCAAATAACCTGCAATCTCATCTCTGCCTAGTTTTTGGAGACTGATGCTTTTTTAGGTAGTATTTCTCTTACTGTATACTTCCCAGAGTCTTTGTATTCTTTTCACTGTTATTTGTCTTCATTCTCATCCTCACCTGATCGTCTTGCAGGCTGAAGGTCTTTCCCTTGATCTTGTTATCTGAATGCAATGGGATAACCCTGTCAGATGGTAAACTCTGCGCTGGGATTTCACTAAACAGCAGTTCTCTAGCATTTTCTTTTTCAGGATTAACTGAGACAATTCACATCCTCTGAATAATGTGCACATAGCCCTGGCCAAGAAGTACTTTAAGCAAAACAAACAAAACAGTCTTTAAAATTGATGGGTTTGGAAGAGGGATGAACATTAAGAGCATCAACCTTTTAGAGGAAAGTAGCACTCAAAATGGCTTTTTCCCGTCTCCTTGGAAAAAACAGAGAGGAAAGGATCTACATGCTGCCAGAAAAGCAGGGAGAACTTGTGGAAAACTTTCTTAAAGTGAAGCATCCACGGGAGAGGATTTTGTTGTGAATGAATGTTTGTTTTTTATTTCCTTCAGACAATGCTTTTCTGTCAGAGAGTGCCAGGCTGCCTTGCCTTGATGACTTCCTCCAGTGAACAATGGTGGCTCTAGGGAGAACTCTAGAGAGAGATCTTTCCAAAACTCAGACATTGTGCCCTCAAACTTAGGTCTGTACTAAACAAGTCATGATCTTTGCTATACTCTGCATGGAGTGCCACAGTGCTAGTGATAGGACACATAGAGTTATTCCTGTATAGGCTTTCTCCTGCATGCAGGCAGAGCATTAATGTGGGCAGGTAACTGGTCAGACTCTCCATGAGCACCACAGGATACTTAGGAAGCTCTCAGTTGCTACTTTCATATGCTTTTGCAGTTATGTAGTGTTGTATTTGTTTGTTTGATTGATTGATTTTTATTATTTTTAGAGATTTAAATCCTGGCATTGACACAACTGAATATTTTAGCCAAAAGAGTTATGTTCACTCAGTGAATTGGCTTAAGTGCTAGTGGCAAAACCCCCATTTTGTTCCAGGCCTGTATAAACCATCTGTGTCTTGAGATCTCGGATGCAGCTATGCTGGCAAAACTTCTCTAGCGCAGATTGGGCTTTAGCTTTCCTCCTTTTCACAGTTTCAGACTACTCTGCAGCTCTTGAGCATTCCTTTCTCTCTACTTCATTTTCTTACTGCATTGCAACATGATCCCCCTTAAAGGTACTGGTATTTGGAAGAATACTGGAGAGAACTTAAGGCAGTGGAATGCCCAGGAAGGAGGGATGCTGGAGTATCCCCTGGATTGCACTTGCATGTATATCCCACACTGCTGCTGAATATTGTTAAACTTATACAAGTACAGCAATTTCTTTGAAGAACCAGGATGCACCAAATACCACATCTGTATGGTGTGGTGGAAGTCAGTGTTGTGGGATTTCTGAGTTTTCTGGCATGTTTCCTTGGATCAGTGTGTGCCTGCTGCAGTGGGGATGAGAGGGAGGTGAACTGGAGCAGCTGCCACCAGCCCAGCCCAGCAGCTGGTCTGAAAATTACTTGGGCACAGTCAGGACAGGGAGCCCAGTAAAATCCCTCAAGATCTCAGGGATCTCATTTTGGCAGAGAATGACTGTCTCTGCGGTCTGCTGGCATCCCAGCTTGCTGAATAATTCCTGGAAACATTTAGCCTTGGGTATATTTTTAGGGGTACAAAACTTTCAAGAAAGCTCATAGCAACAGGACAGTGTGAAAAGTGTCCAAACACGGAAACAGGGATTTATCTTCCTTAGGAAGCTTCCTGGATCTGTCAGGTCTCCTGTTGCAGATGCTGTGATTGCTAAATCAGGTCTTAAGCTCTCTTAGCGCTTTGTGAACTCATTTTCATTTCTGATAGGAAAATAACAGACTGTCACACATCACGTTTTTCCTTTGCATAATTCTGATGTAGTTGTGACACTTGACACACAGCACAGATGACTGTGAATGGCTTCTTAAAATTTAAACAGATGATTCAGAATTAATTATGAAAAAACAACCTTATTGTTGTCCCAGGAATTCGATACAGAGAGTCATTGTCTAACAAGATTTTCAGTTATTCAGTAGATCCCCAAAACTTCTCATTCATAAAACAGCTAAAGGATCTTAAATGATAATCCTAAAAAACTATTTTCAAACAAAATTTCTAAGATTTTTACCGCTGCTGATTTTTTTTTCCTTTGACAATCTATCAGTGTTGGCTTTCTAAAACCCAAAATGTAGCTTTGTGATTATGAAAGCCTTCAGCACTGTATAGAGATTTAGGTACAACTTTACCCCAGGAATTCTTGTAGGCAAAACTTCAGCTCTTCATTTCCTGAGTAAGAAAATTGTATGCAGTTTCAAAAGAGAATTGAGCACAGCTAACTTTTAGATTTAGATTATAATGCTAACATAAAGAGGAAATAATAATAGCTGCTGATTTCTCCTTAAGTTGTATGCTGAGAAAATGAAATTTGTCTCTTTATATGATAAGAATGTTTCTTTGTCATCTTGCTGCTTGCAGTATATTTAAATATATTTCATAATGACTGTTTAAAAAAAGCAGTTTGACAGCACATGGCAACATATAATATTAATTTGGTGGTGAAGAGAAGCATTAAACAGACTGTGTCTAGTTGCCCAAATCTGCAGAAAGCACATTGTTGCTCTAAACGGCTTTTGGAGAGTTTAGAAACCCCTCAGTGTATTCTCAGCACTTTCTATGGCCCCTGTAGTTTCTGAGAGAGATAAAGATGATAAGATGTGCTTGCACATAATGACACGGTAAAAAGCAAGAGTAAAGGACAGAGGCAAATGGTTAAAGTGCTTTAACCATTAAGATCTTCAGAGATTGGAAGAGGCCTGAAAAAATCCAAGGTGATCCAATGCTTCCGTATGATCTGGCTTGTTTGGTATGTACGTGAACAACATTGTGCTTAGCACTGTTGGAAATGCTGAATTCCTTTCCCTGGATTGCTTACAGCCCAACTGTCACACTGGGAAGCTGGAGGATTTCCCTGTGCACTATTGTAGGAGAAAATATTTTTTTTCTACCAGGAGATTGAAGTTAAAAATTGGTCTTTTCCAAAGCTGTCTCCTGAAACGCCAATTTTAACCCTTGAAGCTGCCAAAATTTATGGAAAAAGGCTTCTAACATTTAACATCAGCATACTCTTGACAAGTAATGAGAACTATAGCACAGGGTCTCATGTATGCCCTTGTGTAGGTACATATGTACATATTGCATCATATTTTTCCCCATAATTTCTATATTTTCTATTTTAAGAAATCATTATTGAAAACTACATTTCCTTAGTGTTCAGAATGCATCTTTGCTCTTTGAACCTGAAGAATGTTAAAATGTTAACTCTTCTGGAAAGGAGCAATGAACAGATTCAGGCAAGTCTCTACATCTGTATAATCCTTTGGTTGTTTTTTTTTTTTTTTCATTTCAATTTTCCCCATTATTAGCTGCTATATGATGTAATTATATCCTGTGATTCTTTTGGCTCTTTGTTTCTTGATTCACAATATTTAGGATGTAACTAGGTCATATATATCAAACATTCCCCATCGTACTCCCAAGATTTAGAGGCTTTCTTAAAAAGATACGAGTTAAAAATATACCATGTGTTAAGGATGCTCTCTCTTATCAGTTGACCTGAGTATCTACAGCTTCATGTAACACTAGCAAGCCTGAAGAGAAATAGCCAGATCACCAGCTGCTGACCCTAGCAGTTGGAACAGATAAAATGAATGTGGTTGCCAGCATCTGAAGATACTAAATGCATTATCTTTTGCTCCATCTGTTTGTACGTTTTTAACTCTGGGATTTCGGATTGAAAAGTTACACCACCATTAGCTGCTGTTGCCAGGTCTGCTGTTACTTGACCTCTTCTGCAACATTATTATCCTTTCTGATAATTCAAATGGATTGTTTTAGACCCAGGCAAACAATGTTTTCCACCTGCAAAGAATTTATTCCAGTTGCTTTGTTCTCTCTGTTTCTGATAAGGGCACCTAATAAAAAAACCAGAAATCATCAGGAGCTAATTTAGACTATGCAACAAATTTTATCCTAAAATCTTAGAATCTGTTGTGTGGGAAATAACATTGTATTAAGATTGTCCTTCTTTTTCTTTTGATTACTCCAGTATGACCTGGTTTGACCACAGTATTGACTGTCAGTATTCTCAATTCACTGGAAAGTAGGCAGCACTGCACAGAAGACCATGAAGACAAAACCTTATTCATCAACTAATCTAAATCCAAATTCAAATTTAAATTTTAAAAAAATCAATCCAAAATCTATAACAAACAGCACAGGAGCTTTCAGAAAACTTGTGATTTGAGGCAGTGCTGTAGGAGCGAAAAATATTCAAATGTACTGAAGTCCTTTCTTCCCCATTATTTTCAGCTAGTAATGGGAAAAATGCTGCAGACCTTTAAATACCATGAAGGTTTCTTATATCTCAGTTGGAGATAAGATAGAATATGGAAAACAGGTACAGAAGGACACTGAAGAAACAAGCAAAACAAAACAAACCCTGTCAAAAAAACTGACCAAACAAAACCCAACAAAAACCACCACAACAAACCGACCCCCCCTAATAAAATTTGACTACTTCTTATAATCACCAAATATGGCACAGAATCATTAGATTAACCTTTTGTTATGATGAAAAGCATTGCTAAAAGATGTTTTTCAGTTGTATTTAATGGGATCAGTATGTTTATGCTCCTTATTAGGTTGAAATGGATAAAGATTTTAATTTAGATAAATGGGTACCTGACATGGTCTGTTGTTGGTTTGTTTTTTTTTTTGTCTTGGGTTTGGGGTTTTTTTTATATAACTGCTGCTTTTATGTTGGCTTCTGACTTCTGTGATGATTAAGAGATAATTACTTTTCCTGCAATGGGAGTGTTGAAGTTGGATGGCAAGAAGGAATCATGTTCCTTGTGTGGATGTTGCTTCTAGAGCAACATCCAGCAAGAATGATGGAGCTGATGCTCATGAGGGTAATGCTTGACAAAAGCAGCTGCCTCTGCCCAACCCAGTGAACTCAGCTGCTGTTTCTGCTAGTTTGCCTCTGCCTGATTTAGAGAACCATGTCAAAGTGTGACTCTTCAGGCTCATGAAACAGTTGAATCTGTTTAAATGCTGGAGTGTTGTTCAGTTATTTTTGGCTCGAGTATCATCTTCTCTTCTTTTGGGAAGGTCCCCGTTGGATGCCAGAGCAGGGCAATACAAATCAAGCAAGGGTGTTCCTGGCACCCTCACAGCCATTTAATTTCATCAAAGGTTGCTCAGGTGCTATGGTGCAGAGTGCCAGTAGTGACCCCCAGAAAGTTGTGCTGCAGAACAAGTCAGAAATAACAACGCTCAGGGTTTACAGATGTTAGCACAGTCAAATGCTTGCACATTGCTCGAGGTAGCCTTTTTAAAGACAAGTGATTATTACTAGTTTGGGTCTCTGCAGGAAGCTTGCAGTGAAAAGCTGAAGCCTCAAGGAACTGCTATTAGCAGCGTTGTGTTTGGGGACACAGCAGGTCCTTCTTTCTTCTTCTCTCATCCCCTTCTGTTTGGATAATTAAATGCAACGAAAAGAGGGTTTGTTCATCAGACATATCAGATGCTTTGAACGCAGTCCTTTTTCCCCCCAGAAATTTTCTTATAGCTAGAAAAATAGATGCAGTCCAGCCAGGGCCCTTGCCCTGGGCCACTGACAGTATCATACACATTTTTCTATGCCTGGATGAACACTTGCCAGATCAAGGCTTAGGGTCTGTAAGCCTTAATAGGTTTCAAGATAAGAACTGTTTGATTGGTACTTAATAATGCATTTTTCCCCCACCCTAATGTAATTAAAAATCTTTTATTGCTGTTACAGTTGTTACAGAATATCCAGAAGGAGGATTACAAGAAGCTGGTGCCTTGGTGGCTCTTCTTGTGCCCACATGTAAGAGTAGAGAAAGAGGTACTTGTGACCTTTTATTCAACTGCTGTGTTTTCTTGTTTTTGTGTGGGTGAGAAGTATGCCTGAGAAGCAAGCTGGGCTGCATTGTGCTAACAACTCTGCAGTGTAATTGTTGAGAATAGACATCCCTTTAGGAAACTGGTAGCAGGGGACTCTTAATTTGCTTGATCTTGTGGCACAATAAAGTTATTTTCCAGTCTGAAACTGAAGCGAGTATTTGGATTTTTTTGACTGAAACTGTGTGCCACTTTCATCTTTCAAGAGCAACAATAATAACAGGAGTTATTTCTTCAGGCTTCTTCATCTGCATGTGTTGTTCTACTGGCTGCATTGCAGGTTGCTGAGAAAAATGATGTTATAGATTGCAATGGCTTATATATGGGAATAGGTCTTTTTAATATTATCAGTTTGCCATAGATGACAGTTACTGCACTTGCACTTTAAAAGCAGTTCTGTAAAAACAGCAAAAGGTGTGTCATAGGAAAGGCAGTTGCCTTTGAAAAGTTTTCATAAGCTGTGTTATTAAGTATTTATCTGCGTGGTCTCAGAGCAGGTAGTCTAAAAAGTAACTGCCTTTAAGAATGTCACAGATGTTGCTTGGGACCCTTGGGAGAGCATATTTGGATCATTTATCTATCAAAACAAGAGGCTGATGAGCACAGTAACTGCCTTCTGACTAGAGTAAAAATGTCAGTCTGAGCAATTCTTGCTGTTTCAAGCTTTTGTCTTTCCTTTAGGAGTCTACTGCCATTTGACCAGAACATTAAAGCCATGTCCAAATCATGTGTCCTGTTCAATCAGGACATTTTTCTTCCTATATGTATCCTACTATACAGATTCTAGAGACTTAATTACCAACTTCAATTGGTAGGGGCTGAGGGATCCACATTCCTTCTTCTGGACCTCATTTTGTGTGGTTAGAAATTACGTTTTATTGGCTATAAATAAGCTTTTAGTGCTAATAGTATAATCTTATAGGAGAGTTACTTGAAAAGACAACAACCAAGACTGCCTATATTTATTAGCTTTAACCAAAGGGCATAGATTCAGCTACTTGTTGAAGCTCTGTTTATGATCAGAGAAAAGCTCATAAATGTCTCCTGTTTTCCATGAAACAGGATAAAGAACCTCATGTACCAATTTCTTGAGAAAACCTTTTAACATCCAGGTGTCTTCCTGCATATCTTTAAAGAACATTTCCTTTTGCTTAAATATTTAAATCACATTAGTCTCAGAATAACTTAAGTTATTCTTAAGTATCTAAAATTGTACTGATTTAAATGAATTAAGTGTAATTTAATAGTATTTCTCTTATCCTACTATATTGCAAACAGTATGTCAGGGTCGATATTTATCTGTTCAATTGTATTTTCAATTCTTAGACATAAAGGTGCCCCTGTTCCTTTTTAGGCACTGCTGCAATTTCCCTATCTGTACATATGGAGTTAATGAAATAAACCTTCTCTATAAAGGAGATGTAGCCCTTCTTCCAGTACATAAAATTATGACAGTAATAATGAATGGCAAAGGGAAAATCACATATATATAACTTAAATTATCCATTTTTTAGGTCTTGGATTGCCAACAATACATGACACTTAAATTGGTGTCATGTATTGGTAATGGAGTGTCTATGATTAGGGAGAGAAGGTGAATATTTCCTTGTCCCCCATTTTCTTTCTCATATATTAGAAACAGACAGTAGTGAAATTAAAGATGAGTTTTTTTGCCTTTTGCTTTAGCTGCAAAGCAATGTAAAAAATGGATTACTTAGTGCCCCAGGAGTTGTAGAAGAAGTACTTTCGTTTTGCTGTAGTGACTGAAGTGTCTTGAGGGAAAAGTCAGGCTTGGTCCTCTCTTCCATACAGCTTTTAGAATGTTTTTCTGTGCAATTTGACCAAATTCTCCTGTTTGGCTGTCTGTCCCAATCCACACCAATTGGCAGCAGCCAGATGGTTGCATTTCCCCTTCCAATCTCTATACAGTCTGCAGGCAGGCTGAGCAATGAGCACTGTCCATTAGTTCTGCAGCAGAAAACCCATCAGCAAATCGTTTCTGATGCACCTCCTGGGTAGGAGACCTGCTTTTCAGGTCCACTGCTTCTGATCTGTAAGGTAGAAATCCAGCCCAAGTGCACTGAAAGGTTACAGTTAGCTAACCTTAGTTAGCTCTTGGTTGAATTTCTTACAGACTTTTTTTTTTTTGATGGACAAATTAAAATGTGGACCTTGTGAGTCTAAGGGAGGATACTGAAAACACTGAGTGATTTATTAAGCCTGGAAAATTGTGTGGAAATGTAATGGGCATCTAGGATGCTAAAAAGCTAGTTAATGGTAAGCTCCTTGCCTCAAGAATGACATACTGTCTTTAGTGGTACTTTGCATTTAATAGTTTTTTTTTTTAATCTTGAAGCAATTATGATTTCATCCAGGTGTGGAACTGTAGATGAGTTTTTGAAGGTGCAAGCAAGAATCAGGGTGCAATTACTTTGCTTCCCAGCCATCTGTTCAGGCAGTTAGAAAATGCCTGCTCCCCTGAAGCACCAGTGCTTGGGAGCCTTGATGGATGTGAAGGGTGAGTTGAAATCAAATACTGGACCTGTTAATTGATCCATTGCAATCATCCTGCCAAAAGGTGTCTCCTCCCAGGAAATGCCATCTAAGTGCTTTATATTTCTAAGACCAAGGATCCAGACATGGCAAATCAAAACGTTCATTGTGACTTGTATTAGGCTGCAGTAATTTTCTTACTTGCTGGTGAACAAGAGAACAGAGTATAAATAACTTTAAGACAATTTAGCTGGTCAGCAGCTGCAAACTTCTCTCCAATAAAGCCAGAGGAAAAATTCTTTGACTAAGTACTCCTTGATGTGTTTCAGGATAATTAGACAGAAGGAGTCCTTGGGTTTTCTTGTAGACAAGGCAGAGGTACAGGTTGAAGATCTCTTCCATAAAAAACCTGTAGCTCAATGATCTATCCATGAAGAATAATTTTTGTAGTATTTCTCTTCAAGTCCTATTTTCTCCAGTAAGAAAACTAATTTTTCCAGAAACCAGAGTTTGGCTTAAGAGAACTGTGCTTCAAAAGGCCTCCATTTCAAGTTAACTTGGTGCTTAACTTGAAAGCTGATCCCTTTTCCATTTCAGATGGCTGAAGTGTGACACGTTTGATTTCAGTGCTGTTGGCAAGAGGTATTGTTAGAAAGCAGTGGGACCAGAAAAGAGCTTTCTGCCAAGGATAACAGATGACCCAATGCCAGATGAGGCATCACTAGTGTTGTTCTGGGGCAGACTATCATTGACACATGCTTGCATACGTGCCACAAAGGGATCTGGCATTATCCTTAGTGCACTTGGCACCTCAGGAAGCAAACTGTGCACATGAAGTTCAGGGAGGAGAGTTGGAGCAACCTATGTGGTTGGTAGGCTGTCTTAAAGCACATTTAATACTGTCATCTTCCTCTCTTAGGCTGAGCTTTATCTCCATGCTTTGCACTGAGTAAGCTTGTCTTTCTTGAGAGAAGCTAGATGAAGGATTAAAAGTAACATAATTTTTTATTCTGTTAGAGTAAGCTCCTGATGGTGGAGAAAGGTTCATAGTTAATGTTCATTGTTACACAGTGGTACCTTTCTGGAGTGCACGGACAAAACAAAACCTGTCTGGATCTGTCTTTGCTCTAATGACTCTAAATACAACGGACTTGGGAACTGGGAAAGTCAGCTAGCTCCCAAAGCAAACTCTGTGTTCCCTCTGGGAAACTGCCATTTAGAAAGCTGGAGAGAAATGGCCCCAGCAGACATCCATCCTATAAACCCCAAAGGGGCAAGCTTCAGGTGGCACCCTGTCTCCTGGTCTGTACTGGTCAAGAGGATTAAATGTAATCACTCAGGAAGTGGGTGGGAGTGACAGCTGCCTCTTGCACCTCCAGCGTGGCTGGAGGTGATGTTTGTCTTCCCATCTCTTCTTCAACTGTAAACTGTGACTTGAAAGCCCCATGGGGAAGCTCTGAGAAGCTTTACTCTTAGGAAGGCCTTCTGCTGTGTTCAAAATTAAAAAAGTACCACACTGGAGTATTAGGGAGCAAGCTGGAAGTAAATTAGGACAAGTCAATTAGCTACAAGTGCTATTTGGAGAGTGTTTTGGATTGAAATAGGCACCTAAGAGCATGAAGTATTCTGTCAAATCACTAAACGTAAGGGTGAAAAATGGAGTAAGTCCATTTTAATACACGTGTTCAGCAACATTAATTAGAGCAAACTGATGATTCCCTTCTGCTGGGAAATGTTGAGTCTGTACTCTCAAAAGAAGAGCAGCTCTTCAGAGGGTGAACTCTCTAGCATGTTATTGTGTACAGGTTCCCCTTGTGGCCGTGTAAGACTTCACTACCCATGTGTCGTGCTCTGTGTTGGGAGCATTGGGGAAAAATAACATTTTAAAGCACAAATGGTGGAATTTAATTGACTAAATGCAGCCATCTAATCCTCAATTGTCACCCTATGCAGAGAATCATCTCTAGGGCACAGACAGCTATTCTCATCCTGATGTAGTTGTTTCAGTTGAGTCAGATGAATTATGCCTGAAGGAGCTTATTTCTCCCCACTGATTATAAAGGGAGCCCAGAAAGACTCACTCAGATATAGAAGTCTGCAGTGTGGAGCTAAAGGAAGTGAATCCTACCTGAGCTACTAATAATAGAAAGTTGACAGATTTCCAAGTAGAACATTTATCATGTCCATAGGGATGTTACACAATGGTACAAGAAGTGCATAAAAGCCATGGGAATGTGAGAGCTGCAGTGGTTCATCAGTGAGGATAACCCACAGGGCAGGGCATGCAAGGATGTTTGTAGTAATGTCATCACTGAGGTCACTTCTCTTGGGGAATTTATCTCATAGGGGTTCACCAGCTGTGTTTACATCCTTGTGGAGAAGCAATAGGGAACTCAGGCTTCATCTCATTTCAGCCTGTGTGACTCTTTGCTTACAAGGTAGGTGCTTTCCTGTAATACTTTTGTCATTAATATTTTCCTTTTTCCTTCTGTCTTCTCATTGGAAAATATTATATGGTGCCATTTGGATTTTATTCTATTGGCAATAATCAGTTTCTCATACATGAGAATATGGAAATATCAAATGTGAGGTAATGGCCCTATTTATGGAACTAAAGAGCTTTTAGTGAGTCTGCCACAAAATAATTAGAATCTCAAAGAATTGTTATATTTTTAAAACATCCTGTGGACACTGGGATGTGTTCAGGGCCTGTGTCTAACACAGCAGAAGCTGGCTATCCTCCTATATTAAACTATAGAAGCATTTCTAACTTCAAGGACATGGAATTGCAAGCTGCTAAATATCTATTTTTTTAAAACCAATATGTGCCTCACTAAAGACAATGAATTGTGACTGCCATCTCATCTTGTGCAAAGAACAATAAGTCTTAGAAGGCAGAAGCTTTAAAGATTGGTAGCTTAATTAGAAAGTGCCCTAATGAAAAGTCTCAGCATTTTAATAAATTTCCTCCAGGATGAAAGAAGTTTTCTCTCACAGGAAATTGCAGCAGATGTGTGAGTATTTGGGATTACTGGGGAGACCTTGGCATTTGAAGGAGAGAACTTTAAATGTGAAGCATTTGCTTGTAGTTTTGAAGTATGTGTCTATGTTTAAACACTGTATGTGTATATAACATTGAAGAATGTGTATAAACACATATATATACACACACAGAAAACCCCCCAAACCAAAACAAACACCCCAAAAGAAAGGAATAGGCATCTTTCCTAGTAGCACTGGATGGGAGGGGAGGTGGGGCATAGGGTGGTAGGAGGAGAAACTGTAAGGTTTTATGAGGAAACAACATAGCCTGAAAGGAACACCTGGAGCCCAAGATGGAACTGCTGCTGCCAGGGCTGGGTGCCCTGCATAAGAAATCACCCTTTGCTACCTCCTGCATTGCTGGTGGGACTTTAGTGCATACCATGGGCCCTTGACAAAACAAAAGCTGGCAGAGATGGAGGGGAGTGATGAATCTTCTCCCAGCAGCTGTTCTGTGGTCCTCTTGGACACTGTGGCTTGGTGTTCCCAGCTCATGTATTCCAGCCTGCCCTCGGCTAGGCAAGGTGCAGCAGGAAGGCACCCGTTCCTCCTGCACTGCTGGCAGTGCACCCCCTCCACCCACACTTCCCAGGACAGTGTTTCATGTCAGGAAGGAATAACAAGGCAGGTTCAGAGCTACCCTCACCCTGAGAATTTTGGTTACCTCACTCTCCCCATACTGATGCTGTTGGGAGTCATTTCCAATAACTCTCACGTCCTTCCTCCTAAGTGATTCACAAATAACTTGCAAAAGCTCCTTTGGGCCATTTTTTTAAAATGGCAGCTCTGAGTGATGCTGCCATGGGAAGCTGGTACACAGTGTCTTCCTCTCTCTCTGATCTAATATACTGGTGCTTGCAATAGGCTTCAAGGGATTTTGCTATTAAATCTGTATTTGAAGTCATGTTTGTTGTTAGAAGTTTTTGTAATTGAACAGTTATGGAAAGCTGCTTTTCTAATGTATGCTGCTAGACTGTCTTCCCAGTCGATTCCGGTCAGTTAAGACTAATTTTCTTAAATCAGTGTAAAATTTATTAAGTCAAGCAGTGTTTTGTATAAGTTAATCTCTCAGTTCAGCCAGAAATATTTTACAGCTTTCTCCACAGGAAATGTCCAATTGATTTGTTTAAAGTTTCTTGCCTGTTTCAAGATTACATTAACCATTTTACCAGTGTAGTGGGACATTGTTGAAGAAACACCTGCTTCAGAAAGGCTTATCAAATTTTTACCCCCCATCATCAGATTAATGTTTTCTTGTTAATTCAGTTATGCTGCCTGAGAACTTACTGCAATTTTCTGCTTGTTCCTTTGACCTGGAGATTGGGATTTAAAGGTTACAACTACTAGGCTAGTAGAAAGCAGTGTTTTAGGAGGAAGGAGAACATTGGGAGTTACTGTGCAGTTATTTTGTGTTTAGAAGGAATGGCTGGCAGGGATATCTGAGACTTGTGCATCCGAAAACATAGGAAGTTTCCCATTTTACAGTCTCACTGTCCACCCCTCTGTACTGAGGACTGGCCTCTGTTTGGCCTTCCTCTAACTGTTTAGTTCATTCAAAATGCTCCCAGAGTTGCCTGCCCTCAAGAGCCAACAATTAAGTGGGTGATCTCAAACAACATCATGGTTGTCATGATAATTCTTCTTAGCTCATATATATATATATATTTATATAAATATATGAGAATATATATATATATAAACCCCTTGTCATATTAATTTTATGTGAATTCCCTGCTGACTTTGAAAGGTCCTCTTTAGACCTTCTTTTCCTTGGAGAACAGTCCAAGACTTTAGAATCCTGTCTGGGATATTACAGTGCAGCTTAGATGAGAAACAATTTCTGCAATAATCATTTCAGTTCTGCAATAATGACATTAGTTCATTAATAGAATATCAATTCTACGATTGCATTATTCCCTCTATTTTGAAGTGTATAAAACTCATTTGTACAAGAAAGCTGATTAGCATAATGCTGGAGCATGAAGCAGTAACAGCAAAACAATAAATGTTTTATACATGTTCTTAATAATGCCTTTTTGTAATAAATATATAGCTATTTTTGGAGCAGCAATTACAAGACATTGCTTTAGTTTTTGTGGGAAGTGCTAAAGTATGAACAATTTCATTGATAAAATGATATAACTTTGCATACAGCTGAATGATTGGGGAAAGAGAGATTATTTGAAAGATTTTGCTTGTGTATATATAAAGTGATCCTTAAGGACAAATTAGGAGAGAAATTTGCAAAGCAAGCATATTTTACTTGGCTTGATGATTTTATTTAATTTGCTGGACTAATGGTTTAGGTGATCCATTAGGTATCTAATGGAAATGTTTTAAACAACTATTTTTAAATGACATTATCAGTAATAAGCTAAATGAGTCAAGTACAAATATAGTATGCAAAGCTGATAACAGAGTTCATGTGGTAATTGATTATAGGCACATTTTCTGTAGCTGGAGTGTGTTTGTTGAAGATTGAGAGTTCCCATCCTGACTGCAGAGAGTTGTAGTAGCAGGATGAGATATATATGGGCCCACTTGCAACACACAAGTGCTGATTCTGCATCTCGAAAAAATCAGTGTGCTTAGGGCTGGGACGAAATTTTACCTAGGAAGGACTATCAATTTCTGCTTGGCACCGTTTTGATCCAGACTCCTCTCACTGATGATTTAAAGTGGTTGGGAACAGGGAAGCAAGTGTGGAAAATCAAATCCCATCCCAGTGAATGTTTATGTTTAGAGCAGGTCAGTGCAGTATTTTTCAGTCTGAGCCCACTCACACTATTCAGAACTTGAACAAAAGAAAAGGGGAAAAAAGGTAGAACTTGCTCATTCTTTGAAGGCATTGCAGAAGTTCCTTTACAGATGAAATTACCTATTTTGTGTTCTGAACAAAGCATGAAGAAGTGTGGGAGTTGTGACTGACAGGTTTCAGTCTTGAAAACAGTAAAAGTTTGAACATCTTTCAAAAAAGACCTTGAAAGTAAAAATGGTTGAATCATGCTGTTTGCCTGTCTTTTCCATCATGGCCAGTTTGAGGTGCAGAATGAGTTGTAGCTGTATATTGTCCTTTTCAAAGGAGAATGAAGTGTATGCACATAATGCTTTAAACACTTTTCTCTCTCCAGGGATAATAAACTGGCCATTTTGGGAAGTAAAGAGAGATTTTTCAGGGCTCTTCCTTCTTCAGAGAACTACTTTACCCGTTAAAAATAAGCATCATGTTTCTTCCTCAGAAAATTTGAGCATCTTTGCTCTGCATTCAGATCATGGCAGTCTCAGCAAGCAGAGGTGCAAATATGGGAGCCTGAAGGATGAAGGCCAGTCTCCCAGTGGATGCTCCTGTTGTGTATTTCTCCTCCAGCCCCTCTTACTTTTCAGAGTGCAGATCTCATACAGCAGTTCCTTCTATGTTATACGAGGTGCATTAAAGAGAAATGTTTAGAAGATCCGAGAAAACAAGAATAATGCCTTTTTTGTAGACCTCTGGGGTAAAAGCATGATTCAGAAATGGGCAAGCTGCTTACAGCACCACAGAGCAGGTCCAGGTCTCCACTGAAGCGTGGGAGAAAGTGTGACTAATGCTGCCTCGAGGGGGAAGGGGATGAACTAAGCTGGACTGGAACATCAGAGGACCACTGGGCTGCATCTGTCAGGGTAGGGGTGACACAGCAGCTGTGCTGGGATGAGCCACAGAATTCCTGCCTCCACACAGCTGGTGGTAGCACCCATTCCGGCCACGGTGGCCGTGTTGGCTTCTGGCAGAGATAAGCTGGACATCCTTGGCAGCCTGATGTCCCAGGGAAATGGGAATACTTAAAGTTATAGCTGGCTGTGCCTTGCTGTAGGTCTGTAGGAGAGGGAGGAATAATAACACAGATCTCTTGGCAGCTTTAGTGACCAAATGGCCAAGCAGCCAACAACGTCCATAGAGCTTAACTGAGAAGTGTTGTGTTCCTATCTTGGCCATAAAGAGTTGGGTGAATGGAAAGACAAGATACTACTGAGGAAGTGCAAAATCTAGAAGGTGATGAGTTCCTCTTGTTCATCTATTTTTTTGAAATATGATGAGACAGTTGCCATAGAAATGCTATTCTCTGCTTGATACAATAGGTACCAGTTCCAGGAAGCTATTGACGGTTGTCACAAATACCTTTACATAAATTTAAATATCTCAGAGTAACATAAGGGAAAGTATTTCCCTGTGTTTTCTTATAGAAGATCAGATCCTTTTACTAGAAGGGGAATATGACTGAGCTCTGCATCAGCTGTTACATATGGTCTTCAAAGTGAATTAAACTGCTGTTTGGTTTAGTTGTAAACAAAAGACAGCATATGCTTTCCAGAAAAAAAAATACCTTCCATTTAAGACTGTTTTGATAGACCAGATTTTGAAATAACTATCTTGATGTACACTACCAGATTCTAAAGTTGCACAAATTAATTTGTTTCAGAAGACAGTTTTGGCTGTTTGAAACAATGTACCCTGTAAGAATGAAATGTTCAGTAAGAAATAGTTTTCAGCTATAAATATTCTAGGATATTCAAAGCACCATGATTACATTTAGTAAGTATACTGTGAAAGGTCAGTTAATTCTTAATTCTTATTGTGGCCAGCAGTTCATTGTCCCAGTTGTGTGCTCTGGTATGGCAGGAGGTAATAGCAGAATGACTTCTACCAAACAGCCTATTGAAACAACATTTAAGAAAATGAAGGCTCTGAAAGTATTTTTCAGATGAAAGAGACAATTCATGCATACATTAGTAGCTCATGCTATTTACAAAATTTTGGCAGTCAGGCATTGTGTTTATATAAACTTGTTTCTTTTATTCTGAGATAAAAAAGATATGAAAATTACATTATTTTATGTGAGCAAATCCCTTTATGGAAGACTAGATTCTGCTGCAAATGAAGAATAAGGCCAATTTTGTTTGTTTGTTTGTTTGTTTTGGGTTGTTTTATTTGTTGGTTTTGGTTTTGTTTTGTTTTTCTTTCTCAGAGCTTTTCAGACTGGAACAGCATCCTTAAACAGCCTAATAGTCTTTTAAAAACTGAGACTGAATTAAAAAAAAAGTTAAGAGACTTGCTTCCAGTAGTAATTCATTGTAAAATTTATCTATCCAGCTGAATGTTATGTACCCTACAGACTGAGTGCTTACTAAAAAACTGCAGTTGGAGGAGTGTTAATTTTCTTCCCCTGTCCTGCCCTTCTAGTCTAAAAGGACTTTTCTGGCCCATTGTGCCTTAAAAATTGAGAGTAGGGTAGCTACTAGCTAGTATATCAATTAATGTGAGAGTCTAGTTCAGAGACTGTGTTCCCTTTTCCTTTCCATGGAGTCTGCCCAACACTGTATGTTGCCAAAATGTCCACTGGTGCTCTGATGGGGAAGAATGAGCTTAACAGCAAGGCAACACTCAAACCCCTCTCAGGGCACAGCAATCTGACACTTGACTTGCTCCAAGGCCTCTATGGACCCAGCAGGTGAGCATCACAACCTTTATCTCAGACTCAATGCCTTCTAGGTGTCCTACCTGACAGGATTTCAATTCAGTCCTGCTCTGCTCTGCTTGTTATTAATTCTTATTGTGCAGCAAGGGTGCAAGGAAAATCTGCTCAAGTCCTAAGGGGGCAAGGAGAACAGTTAATGATTCCCCTGTGCTAGAATTGACTAAGCAGAAATGAGTACCACCCTGTGGGGAACAGATGCTGTACTGGGAACCCTGAGGACATGGGGGTCCCAAACCGACTGCCATCGGCCACCACGTGGGACACAGAAGGATTCAAAGTGCAGATCTGTGATTGAGGGCTGTGGTCATGCCCTCTGAAGGGATGCTGTTGGTCAGCACTTTGTGTCTTGGAGAACTTGCCAAGAAGTTGTTCATTATAGAACAAACTTAATTTGGCACTTGATTGCCAGAAGCCCAAAGCCACCCTGAGGTTTAAGTACTCTGTTTCTTGCAGTTAGTGGAAACAAATATGTGTTGTCTGTAAGAGCATCCTGTACTTGTTCAGTATTAGACTTAGCCAGCTTTGTTGTAGGAGTGCTTTTATTCATCATTATAAAAGAAATTGCAAATCTATTTTCTCAACATCAATACTGATCCTGTCCTTGCTTTTGAACCTCTGATTTGCCAAATATCGTCAATCTTGACAGGACTCAATTGTTTGATATAACCAGATTGTCTATCCTGAATGGCCTACTGTGAGGCTCTTGAATTTGAGGGCTCCTTGAGCTCCAACTTAATTTACATGATGCTGCTAACATCTTGAAAGTATTCTTTTCAGTTTGTAAACAGTGTGCTCTGATGGGTGGCAGTCTATTGTCAGTGACCTTGTACCTGCTTTTTACTTCTCTGCTTTCACAACCAGAGACAGATTTTGCTCATACGGTGTGTGACGGACACCTCTCTTCTGTTTAACAACATACATTCTGTTCCATTTTGTTGAAATGGATAAAACTACTACCACTTGGTGTGTGGATCTGGCAGTAGTACTGTCCACCCGTGGACAAAATAAATGCATATTAAAGAATGACTAACAGTTTTTACTTCTATTTTACTTTCTATTACGTTATCTTAAAGCCCTTTTACAACTGTAAATGTCAGAGGGTTTCCTATTACACTTGGTTCTTTTGAAAAAGAAGAGAAAATATAGGGAGACTAAATGGCTTGTCCTGCCTCCCAGGGGAAATGGATGGGAAAGAGCACAGAACAAACCTCTAGAACTCTTTTGCGTCAGCTGCACTTCGCTTATCCCCTTATTTTCCTTCTCAGTACTACTGAGTCAAGCATAAAATCCACCTTCAAAAAGAGAGGAAGAGAGCAGAGGAGAGCTGGTGGGTATGCTGACACGTTCTGTGACTTGAATTGGGGAAACAGTCTTTTTGACTTGTCTCTTTTCCAGTTTGGCCTTTGCCTTTGGCTGGTAGCACTAGCTATGCCTGCTTTGAGTTAGAAGGTAAGGTCTTGTGGCCATGTAAAGTGGCTTTGTATGTGCACACCTACAGTGTTGAGGAAGGAACAGTGCAACCTCTATTGGAAGTGTGCCATCCCAGTGTGAGGCTGCCTTATTTGTGTTGCTCCCCTCAGGAACTATTACAAAAAACAAGGATTCTGCCAAAGAGGTGCTGAAAGTATCTGCCTTCTTCCTGCAATCCACAGCCTGTACTACAGAGCTCCATAGGGATTCCTCCCTTCCCATGCTACCTTAAATATTGAAACTTGAACATGCTTGGACGGATTTTCCCCCATTATATGCTTGAACCTTTTCCTCTCATGGTGATTTCTCTGCTCCCTGGAGGGAGAGGCAGTAAATCTGGAGCAGATTTACAACTTCTGTCAGCCAGGGACAGCCTGATACACTGAAACCACTGTAATCTCCTGCAAGACATGGCAAGGTAATCTATTGAGTCTTGTAAAGCACATATCTGTCTTCTCTTCAAGAAGACAAAATCTTTTGGCCTGTAAAACCTTTGGTAAGGGAGGACAAAAAAGCAGTAGAAAACCGCCCAATCTCTTTTTTCGAAATTTGCTGGAAAGTCTGGCAGTTTGTTTTTTTTTTAATAAATTACCTTAATATCTCAGCTTCTAAGTCACTGGTATTGAAAATATCCTAAACAACACTTACAAAATGTTTTGAGAGTTCTTATTCCCCACTCATTAAATATTATTTTGCTCTCTGACCACGTACAACTCCAGTAGGAAACTTCTCCGTTGGGAATACCACAGGTGGTGCAGAGTGCAGGGCACAGTCCCTGAAGTGGATGTGTCTAGCTCTCAATTTGCAGAGACTGATACCCTCTAAAACCTCAGATGAGAATCAGATGGAGTATCTCTGCAATGTCCTGATGATGGGTTTGAAAGGCTCTTCTACTAGCCTTGTTGCAGCAACAACATCACTATTAAAAATTAAATTGCTTGAATCAAAACTGAAGGCATCCAGTAAATATTAGTTCCACTTCAGGATTACCTGATGAGTGATGGGGTTTGACATTTTTATTTATTAAAACCCCCGACAAAACAACCAAACCAAATACCTCCCCTTTCCTTTTCAGCCAGTCCCCTGTCTGCTTTTGATTTTGCTGTAGCTCAAGACCCAATGCCATGCATGCTGCAGTGAAAAATGTCACTGATATCACCTGAAGATAATTACCGTTTTCAGTGCTGCTTGGAGCATTTAATTTCATGTTCGATACAAGTGAAACAAACTGCTTTCACAAAATAACTTAGCAGTTTCTTTCCTTTGTGTTTCCGTGAAGCAACACCTCCATCTCTTCTCCTGGATTATCTACTCACTTAAAAGAATATTTTTGCCCTGAAAAGTATTCTCTTTTTAAGTATTCTTATGCCCTGAAAAGAAGTCCTTATGAGGATTGCCCTGACTTAAGGGTAAGTGGGAGACTAACAGAAATGAATAAGAGATTCTTTACTTTTATATATTAGAAGGTAACAGAATGGAGGTTGCTTGAAACTAATCTCTTTTTTAATCTGTTAATCCACAGATGAGGTGTTTTAATGATATCCATGAAGTGCATGATACTCATGATAACGAGTGATCATCTGTACTTTATCATTAAAGGTACAGCGTAGCAACTTGTTATGTGGATTTATGATCTGCCTGGCAAAGGACAAGCCCCAAAGGGGCTACATTTCTATGCATTTGAAGAAAAGGAAAAGGACAGGTAGACATACAACCTTTCAGTACCTTTTTGTTTCCAAGTCCAGCTCCCTGAGTAATTAGCCATGTGACCACTGCAGCTGTAGTGATTACTCTTAGCCCAAATTTACCATCTCCTTATGTTGGGTCAGTAGTGATTGCAGGCATCTAAAGAGGAACTATGGGGTGCAGTGTCTAGCTCCAGAACATTGTTTCAACCTCGAAATATTCTTTTAAAACAGCAACTTTTGACTTTGTATAACAATTCTTGTAAAATTGTAGAGAGTAATGGCAAAGTTGTGACAAAGCCTGAAAGGTAAGAAAACTGAAGTGATAAGCAGGCGTATAACTTAGAAAATTGTCTCCTTTCTCCTTTGGTGTCATAACAGCTCTTTCTTCTAGTTCTGGTAGAAAAGAGTCGTGAGAGACTGGCAGATACAAGTCTTCCAGCTTGCAAAATGTTTCTAGCATGAGGTAGAGCTTCGTCTTTTATCTGCTGCAAGACCTGGAGCCCAGACTGTCTGTGCCTCATCCTCATTTCACAGGTAGAGAAGGCACAAGAAGGGAAAAGAGAACCGACCTGAGTTTTGTCCTGAGCAGGGTGAGGCAAAGGCTGAATTCTACTCTAGGTTATGAAAAGATTGAAGCTGAACTTTTTGTCATTTTAAGATTGTTAGTTTGGGTTCATGGGCAACAGCTGGTCTGATAGTTCAGTGGTTTATTTATCCTGCATTGGTCTCATGTTGTGTGTGCTCTGCTGACCTATTGCTGGCCTTCTGCTCTTGCACAAAGGGCCATATTTCTGCAAAATTATCATTGCACAGCACCTACCTGCTGCTCGGGGATACTGTGCAGTCAGTAAATTCATAGCTACATTGTAGAATTCTATTAACACTTAGGTCTTTGCAATGCCCTTGGTAGTTTATCACCAATAAGCAGAAATATAGCTGTGTAATTCCATAAGGGCCAGTTAGGCCTTTCAGAAATAACATCAGTGGCTGTGCTTATAGATCAAGTGTAGGATCTAGGTCACATTTCTGGATAAAATGCATTGTTGTTCATCGTAGGGTATAAAAATTCATAGCTGAAGGGATCCTGTTGTGGGAGACTTTGCCTCTGTGGTGTAGTGGGTTGGTTAATAGCTAGAATTTCATTATCTGTATTGGCATATGTTTCCTAAGTCAGAAAAACTATTTGCATATAAAACAATAATGCCTCCCACCTGACATTTACAGCAGAGACCTTCAGAGAGAAGAAAAGAGAATTCTCCTAATTTTTACTACCAGTTGCTCATGGTGATATCTTTAGCTACAGGGCTTGTCTTGTTAATTGATTGAATTATTTAAGGTGTTGATTTATTTACTGGGAGCAAAATTAGTATTTTTGTCTCTGACAGCTTTAGGGCTTGGAAGAATAGTCAAAGTCTTTTTAATTGATCCTTCAGTGTACTAACTAAAAATGAATTTCCTGTGTACTAGGTAAAAACAGATGGAGAAATCTGCTTTCTTTCTTTTGAAGTGCTTACTTCATAGTCACTGGACGCTTCTCTAAGCAGCACTTTTTGCCCTCTTTCCCTAAGCAGTCTCTCAGTCAAAGATCAGGATTTTACTACAGCTGCAGAAGAGCCTCACAAAATTACTTCTTGATAGCGCCTTGCAGAGGCGCCTGGTTGCTTGTGATTTATCCTTTCTTCCGCAAGGGACATCGCTGCTAAGTCCTTTAACTGGGGATTAATCTTTCTGTCTTTTACTCTTTGAGTTGCTGCCAATCAACTGTTGTTCACAAAACAAGTTCCCGGGTGATGGTGGCAGTCTCATAAGTCGCTGCTCAGTTTCTGCCCTACCTTACAGAGTCTACTGGTATGAATTCAAGCATGTATGGCTACTCCCTTCTAATTTGGTCAGTACAGACCAATTTTATTGGTGTATTACTGCCCACACTGACACATCAAGAAAGCAACCAATGTTATTTATCCTGAACAGGGCAGGAGTTACTCTTCTGTGGTCTCCTGAGGGGTTATTCAGAAATGCTCTCTACCTGCAGTGCTTAAAAACAGGAACACTACTGCTGAGATCCACCCTAGGAGAATGCAGTCTTGGGGGAGAGGGGGGCCCTGATTTTCAGAAATGAAGGTTGATCATTTCAAAGATGCTATGAAGCAATGAGCTTTAGCAGTGTTTGTATGGAATGGCCTTTATAACTCATTCTTTTCTTTGCCTCTAAAGCTATTGTAGTCTTTCCGATAAAATCTTCATACCACACTAGTCCCAAGAGAGATGTAGAAGCAAGGACAAGGATATATATTATTTAATCTGTGGTTTGCATCATGCTTCAGTCAATGTCTTGGTATGACATAGATGGCTAGTGTTCTGTTAGTCACAAAGAAGTTCTGTTCAGATAAACCTTGGCAATTTTGGATCTTTAGCACAATGAATACTGTGCAAGTTGCTTGAACCTCCAAACGTTCTCTTTGGGAGGTCAAATGTTGTAATTCATGTTTCAAGCTAAGTCAAATAGCTTGAAATACCTTCTCTTACTGTTTTGCAACATTCTTGGATCTGATGTTATTCAAGAAAGGCGGAAATGCAAAAAAAAAGAAACCCAACACAAATGTGGGAGAGGACTATGCTAAATAAACTTTAGAATATGTGTTTAAAAAAAAATCACAAACAAACCCTCCCGCCCCCCCTTTTTTTTTAATTCTGGGCACATATTCAAATTGCTTTACTACTAACTATGCCATTTTCCTCTCCCATAGCGGACATGCAGCACTGGTTAAAACCTCCTCTCATTTAAAGTAGGTACTCCACTACTGAAAATGATTTAGAAAAAAAAAATACTGCTTGAGACCTACAGTTACCAATCACATGATGTTTAGATCTATTTTGTGAACCATCCCCATGTTTAGTTTGTTCCCCAGCCTGCAATAACCAACTAGAAATTTACTGCCACCATTAACTTGCTTATGGTCTAGAGACTTAATGCAGCTGATGAATACCTGTATTCTGTGCCACATTATTTTCAATGGCTTTCTTTCTCCCATTGCAAGGTATGAGGCTGATCCTACAGATGCTTAATTTGAAGCATTGTTTGTAATACTAATGGGTTAGGTGAAATAGGAAAGACAGTAGCAAGCTTTTCTTTCTAACTTACACAACCCATAGAAAGACCAAGGAGATTTGAAGCTTTTTTTGCTCCTTCAGGTTCAGAAATTGAGATTCTTTCCTTTCGGACAAGGTTTGTGAATGTCATTCTTTGTTTTATTGCCTGCCACTCTCAAAAGCAGTTAAACCACCTCTGTGGTCTTCAACTTCCCTACAAGTAGTTGCATTATATTATCCCTTATTTAGTCTGATGGATCATCCCTTCCTTGAAGACTAAACAACCTCTGTACTTCAACCTCTCCTTACAAGCCATGTGCCCTGGGTCCTGACCATCTCAGCTAATGGACTCTCTTCAGTTTATCCACATCCATCTTGATCTTATCCTTCATCCCAAAAGTGGATGAAGTACTGCAAGTGTGGCCTCATCAGTGCTAGCTGGAGTGGGATAATAACCTCTCAATCTGCTGGATATTTGCATTATTTGAGGCAAGAGTGAGATGTTGGTTTGTATTAATCCGGCCCTCAGCGTAACCTCAGGACCCTTTTGAGAGGGCTAACATGAGTCCATTTGGTTTCCAGCCTTTGCAGAGACCTGGGAATATTCTTCCCTGAGTGCATGGATTTGCACTTGTCTGTGTTAACTTCATGATGTTTTTTTTTGCTCAGTTCTCAGATTCATGGCCAATTTAAGCTCTGTCTTTTGTCTTGTCAGACACAAAAAAACTCACAGGCAAGTTTCTGCTCTGATTTATTCTCCTGGGGGAGATTTCTCTCCCCATTAACTATAGAGGGAACCACGGAAGACTTATTCCCTAAGCTGTGGTTGGCTTTGGAGTGTCTTCAGCTCTAGTTTTCAGAAGTTAGAACATTGGGAGATACAGAGAGACCAGTGCTGTGTTTTCATCCTGCTGTGCAGTGCCAAGCCTGAAAGGAACAAGAGCTTTCTTTGTTTGCTGTGATGTTCTTCTGCTTTATATCTATTTTGCCTTCCAAATACTGTGTTTCATCTTTGATGGTTATGGCACCCATTAAGTTGAGAGCAGTCTTATGACTGAACCAGCTCCACAGACCGTTACCCTCATTATGGAACCTTAACTTAATGTTCAGACTGTCAGCACATTATTAATTGTTTGGTATAAAATGTTGGCTTGTCTTAATGCCTTTTTTTCTTCTCTAAAAGTTCCAATATTTGTAAATAGAGCAACTTATGGCCAGTTAACCAACAGTGTGGTTTTATTGTTACCCTTCCTGTTAATGTCATATTAACTACAGATACTTCCCAATTTTTCTCATATTTTCATTATACCTCCCACTTTAATATTTTAGACAATAAAATCCCAAGGGATATGTTTTTGCTTATATTCTTTATTTTTGTAGTCTTTCTCAATGGTTATCTGTCTTCTGCTATTTAACTTCTGCAGTGGATTTCAGCCTTTTTTTTTAATCCCCCCAGCCAATTTGCAAACTGCTAAGAATCTTTCGGTAAAAATGTGTGTCTCCATGTGATAACTGATGTCCTGTGCTAGTAATGTGGTTGGTTTGTTTTTAGCCCCCCTAATTGTTTTGGGTGGATCTCTAAGGAGTTGTTCATATAAAGGCTTACAGACCCCAAGATGAAAACAACTATTTTGTTTTACCGGATGGGAAAACGGAAAAGGAATATTCTTAGGCTGTTGCCCACAGTAGAGAAAGCTGCACAGGATTAATGGATGGGATATATATGCTGGCTATTATTGCCAGCAAGATTCCTAGCAAAACCCATATCTGACTCCCCTTGTTCACTGGGGGATAGAGGTCTCTTAAGCAAAAAGTGTTTCTGAGAAACCACAAAAGTCTTTCACTTTTACAGAGCTCTTCAACGAAAACTTACAAAATGAAAATCAGCATACCTTATTCTGTCCTTTCTCCTACAAAGTGAGCACATCCTATGTCAACCCAGACTTGGACTAGGTTAAAGGGAATGTGCTTTAACAGGACAAGAGGTGTACTACTAAGGACAGTAAAAAGGCACTAGGCTGATGAGTGACTGGCTTGCTCTCTCTCAGCAGTAGTGATTTCTCTTTTAAGCCACTAACCATCCTGGATGCAGCCATATGAAAAGCCCACTGCTGAGGGGGAGTGAGTGTGACATTCTCTTCAGTGGAACTCGGAGCTAAATTAGCACAAGTCCTCCTCCCCCATTTCTTCCTTCATGGATTGCAGTGCTGTACTAATGAGGCACCAGTCCTGTACAGTATGTCTTTCTAGTACCAAAGTTCAACTGAAGTTTGGTAAGGCTGTCTGAAAATGTTTAGTTGCCTGCAATTGCATGTTATAATTAAAAAACAAAACAAAACAAAACACTTAATTCATTCTTTCCTTTATTGGTGGTAGCATTAAAAAAATTACCTATTTTATATAAAGAGTTGTTAAGGGCTTGCAACTTTGTTGTCTTTCACCCTGTTTGAGCCATGGATGAGTTTACCCACATCAGAGGACATCTCTGGTGGTGTTAGTGGCAACTAGCTTTCATGGATATGGTGGTTTGCTGTATTCACAGAAAGTGAACTTACAGATAATAATACTGAAAGTTTCTTACATTATTTCCGATGTTGAAATGTGTTGTGTGTATGAAAAATGACCAGAACAGTGGTTCACAAAGTGGTCTCTGGAATGGTAGTGGTTGGAGGGCTGGGCAGCACTCTGTTCTTCAGCTAAAATGAGTGCCTGCTTCATGCTGCTTTGCAATGGAAGCCACCTTTGGTTTCATCCGTGTTTTCTCTTTCAACTCCAAGGTCCTGATTTTGATTGGCACTGGGGCTAGTCAATAAGCAGGAAAGTGCAGGAGATTCACGCATGGACAATTATGGAAAAATATGCCTAGAGAAAGTGCTTGTTCCTAACTGCCATAAGCTGCAGGTTGTGTTTGATGGTTGAAGGATGAATAATTATATTCCTTTTTAAATGACACACTTTAGAAGTGGTGTGGTTATTCCCTTTTTTAGTCAGTCACATGTCCTGATCCAGCAATGTGTCTTAGTTCTTTTTAAACTTGGATGATACTTTGAAATAATAAAATTAGCACATGCTTCAACACTGTTCTCAAACAGAACTTCTTTCCAGCATCTAGGCCCTAATTTTTTTTTTTTAAAAAAAAGCATTTATTTCTAGATCATTTCATGCTTTCAGAATTCCTGTATGCATTTAGCTGATGTGCCTCATGGTGCTCTCAGATGTGTTGCCTGATCCCAGCCCTGTGCCCTGTGCCTTATCCATGATCCAACCACTGATGCTGGAGCCTGCACGGGGCAGGTTCACCACGTTGGTGATTTAAGTGATGAAGCTGATAGAAGAGCAGCAGCAGAGAAGTGCCCTGAGGGGAGCAATTTTTAAGTACTTAATTACAGAGCGACTGAAGAAGGCTGGGTGCTCCCTGGAGCACAGATCAAGTGCCTCTGATGGGATTAGGCCACTTTGGCTACTTGTATCAAGTCCCTTTCAGACGTGCTTGTGCTTTGATTCCTCCCACTCCCCACAGGACTGTAATTAAGAAGTTGCTGCCTCCCAGTTGTGCAGTTATGTTCTCTGAAACCCAATAACGAGGCCTCAGTTTGAAATGCCCCCTGCCTTCTGCATTAGCATTCTCTTGATAGGTAGGTAATACTTCTGCTTTGATAAACTGCAGAGCATGTTTTGTCCCCAGACAATTTGTTGAATGTGAAGACTGTTAGAGAGAGGATCAAAAAGAAGACATGAAGTAGGTAAAACACAGATAAGTAGGTAAAACACAGATAAGTAAGTATGCTTGATAAGTAATTTTTGAATAAGAGCTTGTATAAAAGGCTGAGTATTTATATTATTTTAACCCCTCTTAAAAAATGGTGATTTAAACAAAAGATGTTTGGAAAAAAACCTATCCAAAGAGCCAGAGTTTTGCTGTTGGCAAAAACAAAATTCAAAAAGTGTTATTACCCCTTAAAGCCATTTATTTACACTAGCCAGACACTCAGTTGTGTCAGTCCTAGGTTTAAGCTTCTGTGAAGGCAAAACTCACTGTGTGAAAACTGCATATGCAAGGCAGAAATATGATCTACTTGAAAAGTGGTTCTGAACAGTAATCTCAACTGTCTCACCACGTCAATGCCACTGTTTCATCTGACAAATAACTACGTTTCTCTTGTTTAAGGCACTCCAGCAACAGAAGTAAACAATTCCTGGCCCCCATCTTCCAATGCAGTCACAGAATTCTGAGCTAAGCCTTCCTTGTTGCCATGCACGCCTTTGTGCTGGGCTCTGGGTGTGTATGGAGACCATTTTATTCTCTCCCTCACTGCACCAGCCTCTAGGCTTTCAAATGTGCTTCCTCCCTGCTTCTCTTGTTTAGACTAAAGAGGTTAGTCTAATTCTAATTCTTTGATATTTCTTCTTAGGCCACTTTTTCTAGTTCTTTGATTTTTTTTTCCTTGTTCTTTCCTGGGTGCTTTTCAACATGTTCTTGACCCTCCTAAAGTGCTCAGAAGTGGACAGAGTGGTCTGGGTGATGCCTTGTTAGTGCTGAGCTGAGCAGAAGGATTATTTTTTTTTAAAGTGCTTTGTTATATCCCTGTTTCATGTATTACAGTATAATATTCTCCTTTATTTTTTTTCTCTCCAATAATGTGGCATTGTTGTGACTCATGTCCAGCTTGTGATCCCTTAAATCCTTCTCTGCAGAGTTCCTTGCAACCCTGCTTTATACAGGGGATTATTCCTAACTAAATGTGGTGTTTTGAAGCTCACTAAGGGCGATGGCCATCTCTTTTTAGATGGGCTATTTCTTCAGTTTGTCACAGATGTTCTTATTTTAGGGACAGGCTGTCAGAGTTGGGCCACGATCCAGAACACATTTTACCAGAGAAAGTCAGTTGTCTGTGCTTGGTCCATTTTTCCAGAAGAGGTCTGGCAGCTCAGGAGATACTAACATCATAGACCTTCAGGAAAGGTTAAAAATAACAAAAAAAAAAAAAAATTAGGAATATTCTAAGGAAAACACAGAGTATATAGTTTAAAAAGTCAAGTTCATTGCCTAATGTCTTGTCTGTAAGTAGTAACTTTTCTCAGTTCTACAAGTCATGTCAAGTTTCAAATGAGTTGAGTGTGATTAGGCTGATTCCACACCAGGGATTAATGGCAGTACCCTGGGGGGAAATAGCAAAAAGTAAACTATCCAAAAAGCAAAGGAAACACTTAACAAAACTTTGTTTAGTAGATGATTCTACTGAATTGTGACTTAGCTAATGGACATAAGGTATCAAGTGCAATGCTAGAAAATGTACAATACAGTCTTGACTTCCTTCACTTGCAGAATTACTTTCGTAATTGCTGCTGCTCTCTGCCAGCAGCCTAGTACAGGCTGTTGTCATGCCTAAACTCTGAATTCACTTGTAACAACCAACCTGGATATATGTTCGAAGTACTGCAGTTATCCCAGCTGCTTTGAGCAGGGAAAAGTGCATAATATTCTAGATTACTGTTTCTTCAAAATGTGTTTGTGTCAGGAGCATTGTTTGGTAAAAGCACTGGGAGCAAGACATGAAAATAACAGCATTATCTGGACTGCAGAGTACTGCCTTCCAAAGGTAAGATGAACATTAATATTTGCCTATAAACTTCTTTTTGGGGTATCCCTTCAGGTCTGTTACCTGTAGCACTAGTCAACGGCACTGTTTGAGAGGAATGGATGACCTGTCATTGCAAACAGCGTAACTACTTTAGTTCTGAGTGTGCACGTTTCTGAATAGAGCAGGGAGCACTAAAATATTTGTGCCAGTAGTCTGGCTATTCCTTAGTTAATTACAAACATTGGGTCGAACTGGCATCCCTATAACTATACATGCAACAGAATACACTGTTTTCTTCTGCATCCCGTTAGTTTTCAAGGGGATTTCTGTTTCCTACAAAATATTTCTGTTAGTGTTGCTAATAGCTCCATTTAACTGTCCCTGTATGGATGAAAAAGAATCTGTATTTTTGTAACAGAAGGTAAAAAAAATCTAATTTAGGCAAGTATTTTAAAGTGTTGATGAATATATTGAAAAACCATCCCACACCTAAAATGACAAATGCTTGTATAGGACATATTAGCACTCTGCTGTCATAATGCAATATGCTGTATGACATTATTGAATCTCCAGGTTTGCTAGAGAATAGTGAAAAGAGAACTAGAATTTCTACTTCATGCCTTAGAGATGAATGTAATAATCATGAAATTCATTCAGGTGGTGATGCCTAAAACCATCCAGGTGGCAATGCCTAAAACTACCCACATATTTTCCAGTGTAAATGTGATTTTTGACTTCCTGTAGCTTTGCAAACAAAGAAAAAAAAGTTGTCACCCTGGTTTTGTGCCTTAGGATGAATTGGTGGGAGTTGTACCTTGGTTGTTTCAGAGAAGGAGGTTAAGGAAAAATGTATGACTTTGCCACTATTAAAATCCTGACATCAGTTTGACCACGAAAATCTTCAAAATTTTGGGAGAACCCAGGTGGGAAATGACAGTGAGGGGGAAGACTCATAGTCAGCCTACTGCAAAGGACCTGTCCTCCTGAGAATATGCTCTGAACAGACTAGTGTGAACAGAGAAACTGGTGGTGAGGAGACAGATTGGAAGTGGCTGGTTGGTGCTCACACTCCAAAGTGGGGAAACAATCCCTGTGCCCACCAGCTCTGTGTTTTTCTCCTATCAGCCAACACCTGTGACACCCACTGGCCAAAGGGGCACCCATCTTCTGTGAGTGGTCAGCCCAGAGAGATTAGAAACTTAAAGCATTTTCTTTTGCTCAGTTAGCTCAGTGACAGGATGGGTTGGTAACAATCCAGTGGTACTGAGCCTGTGTGCCAAGGGAATGATGCATGATGGATTTTCCTGGGGCTCTCCTTTGTGTTGTTTTTAAAAGGAAGAAGATTTTAAAAAATAACCATACTGAGAGAGAAGAACAGGTGAATGGTTCCTTGTACAGCCTTAAGACAGCGCTCAGGATATAAGCCCAAATTTTGCAGAGACGAGAGCAGCTGCATGTCAGACCTCTGTCTGCTTTGTTACAGAACTGAAGTGTATGTAATGAAAGAGAAAATAAAGACTTCAGGATTAGACACTTGCCTCTGGACCTTGAAATGAATTTTAGCCCTCTTTCTGTCCTAATATCACTTACAAACTTTCTGAAGTCAGTTAAGTAAGGCTCTTGTCCCTCTGTGTAATTTCCAGTGCTTGACATGAGAACCAGTCTCAGATCTGTGATAAGCTAATGTGAAAAGTTGATATCCAGGAGGTGAAGAGTGAAAACAAAGGGCTGTGCATTGCTAAAACCTATGGCAACTAAGGCTACGCTCTTCTTAAGCGAGGAACCTGCAATTAGTACTGGTGAGTGCCTTTTCTTGGTCTTCCAAATGAGAACAATGCTGCAAGCCCACAGACCTTAACTGGGTTTTGGAAAAGATCTGTGGTGATAAATACCACTGAAAAACACCATGAGCAGTTATAACTTGCAGTGGGGTAAAAATTTTACCTTCCCAAATAAGCTTAAAAATGTTGTTTGTTTAACCTGTGCATTTTTACAACGTGATCATTTTTTCAGGTACAGCAGCAAAACCCAATTTTGCAAAAAACTGTTGTCTTGAGATTAAAAAGACTGTGATTCACAGGAAACATTTTCAGTATCAATGTATTTTCTTTAGAATTTTCAACATGGGTGTTTGCAGTTACTTATTTTACATTTCTGGGCAAAAGAAATCTTCATAGAGTAAATTAAGTTGTCCTTCAGTGTGTCACTTTTAATCTGGAGATTGCTCTGAAGACATTTTTAATGACTTTGCATCTAGAAATATCAGTCCGATAATTTGTCTAAAGCCCTTGATTACCATTTTTTACAGTTACTCTTACTTAAGGAAATCTAAAGTTTAAATTGTAACTTCACTGTATGTAAAATGCATTTCTTAAAGGTCTCCCTGTTATTTAAACTTAAAATATTAATGTCTCATTTTATGACATTATTGCTGTCTTATTTAGAATCCTGGAAAAAAAACTGCAAAGACTAATTTGATTCAATAAGAACATCTATTATTTTTATTTAATTAGGAGGCTAGTATTTTTTCTATTATGTTGAAATTCATCTGAAATACACAATTTAATTCTGTCTTACCCGCAGACCTGGTGAATGGCTGTTTGACTTTGTCACCATTAGCTATGAGATGCAGAGGAGAGGACTTCTTCTACACTTTGTTTTGCATCTCTAGTTCCTTCTTTTCTGATGCTAGCCTGCAATGTATAAAAGCATCCTCCATCTCCCCGTTTGTAGGAGAACTAGAAAAAGCTTTGGGAGCTTGTGAACTGTTATGCCTCATGAATCATTTCCTGTCATGGTTTCACTCAAGCTCTCCTCCTTCTTTGCTTTTTTTGTCTGGAGGTAGTACTGCCCTTGCACTCTGTGTTGTCTTTTTGCCTCCTATTTTACTCCAGGGCTCTGATCCTTTTATTATCAATACTGTGCATGCACTAAAATTGGCTCTCTTAGAGAACAAGCCAATTTCTAATAGGGCAAACCTGAATACCAAAGCCTAGAGGTTTTATGCCTGAGCCTGCTGCAAACCAATAGTAATGACACAAGGCAGCACCACATCTATCCCCCTCCAAGAGCACCCTTTGCATCTTCAAATTCTGACACCCTCGTGCCGTAGCACAGTCATGTAATCAAAGTGTTATGGTGTGAAAACATTACTCTGCTAAGCTATGACATGGCTTTTCATGTTTTTAGCTGAGAAAATGTGATAAGAATAATATATAATAACACAAGGGCTACTAGCCTGGGGGAGAATATCAGGGAGGTGATCATGGGCTCAAACCAAGGATTGCTTTGGCCCTGGGTCATGGCTCCAGCTCTTCCTGCTACAAAAAGACTGGCAAATAAACTGACCCAGTAGGTGCTAAGTCTGGAATTGTTCATAGCAGTGCCTGTGGTCAGGTATGCAGAGGCTCCATGGGAAGCACACTGGAGATTGATCTGTGGCTCAAACTTGGAGAGCTTTTTGAGTTCACCTCTTGCGCTGAGTGTGAAGCTACCTGTAAAATGAGCTGCTGTGATGAATTGTGCCCTCCTAGAGCATCATCTCCTTCCAGCTACTGTTCTGTAAGGTATTGCCAGCATAACTACCTTTATTTTATGTCTGTTTTCAGCTCTTACAAATAAAGGGATTATAAGAAATAAGGGGTAGAAAAACGTGTGGATACAGTGCAGGTAGCACTTCCCGCAGAAACCTTCCTACCACGTTTTCTCCTGGCATTTCAGGAACTCCCCAGCCATGCAGCAATTTTCAATGAGTTTCTTTCCAAATAATCAGTTATTGTCAAATTATGTTTGCTCCAGAGGATGCAAGGTCTGAGCAGCATGCATATGAAACCATCTACATCTGGTTTTCTTTTGCTGGTGTAGCACAACTTCAATGTGGCTTTAAGTGCCTATCCTGCAATTTTAACGTTTCCTTTTTCTAAATGAAGATTAAATTCTAGATGTCTACTCCTTCTGTGTGGAAAATGACGTATACCACTGTAGGTAGATTGGAATGGGAATAAGTGGCTTCCATGTTAATTTGCACCTTGGCCTCAGCTGGGAATTTTTAACCAAGGTACTATGCTTCTTCTTATCTCTTTGGCTTCTTCCATGCTGCTGAAGACTGGCTTGCCATGCCTGCTCCTATGCTGTTACTGATGCATTTGGTTTTGTAAAGGAGTCACCACAGAGCAAGCCAGGTCAGAACTGTCACTGTTCCAAATGGAAAACAGAACATCAAATAAAGGGGGAGATTAACTTTGTCCTTTGAAAAGCAACACTACCTGTTTTTCAGGAATAAAATTCACCTCTGTAGCTGTAAGAGGTAAGAAAATAATTATCACCAAGTTATTAATAAGAGCACTTCTGAGATGTGCATGCGTTTGGACTGAGATGTTTAAAGTGTGTTTCAAGTTTGTCTTAATTATGGTTCTAAACTTGTAAATTGGTGAAAAATAGTATTTCTGTTTAGTAGGAGTGGGTGGTGTTGTCTACTAACATATGTTTGAAGTCACACAGCAACATTTAAAGTCTATTTATAAGTGAAAAACTAACAAACAGATGAGTGAATATAGGTCATAGAGGGGAGTTAAAGAGAATGGGAATAATAACACCTCTGGCTACATGGGCTGGTGAGATGTCACTGCTACCAGGGGAAAAGGATCAGAAAAATAGCTTGGTGTCTAAATAAACTGTGGATTCTTGCAGTAGAACAAAATACCAGACATTCTGACTTTATAGCACTGCAGACTGCCTGAGAAGCTTTGTGTTTCATCCCAGAGGCAGACATAGGGCACTTATTATTCAAATACCTACCACTTATCCTGAATAATGCTTTCAAGGCATACCTGACTGAACTGTAAAAAACCCAATCTGGTCAAGTGCTGGTTTAATATGCACAGACACTGGCTGTGACATAGGCTGTTTTCATAAACTAGAATTTAGCTGTCAAGATTTAATTAAGAAACATATCAGAGCCTTTGGAATATATGGGGTAGTTAGGGGTGTTGGACAAGTGGGCTGTGGGACATGGCAGGGCCTTAAAAATTTGTGTACTGATGGAATTGTCTGCCCAAAAGGGAACAGGGACAGGATTGCTTAAAAAAGCCACCAAACCATCCACCTTATGTACAACGCATGTGGTAATTTTACATCATTCTCATCACTGTGAGCCACATTGTGTAGTTGGGTTTTGACTGTATTAACCTACATATTGCAGTCTTGAAAATCCTGTGGAAGGACAGATTTTATAGCACTATAAAATCATCACTCCCCTGTATACATTTCTGCTACTGTATGAAGATTATTACATTCCCTGAAAATATGTAAGAGATTTAATCCACAATATGATGTGGGTTTTTTTTTCCTGTACAAGCAAGCTGTCTGTGAGGCAGCAGGAGATAAAGAGAGTGTTTATTATTAAATTGTAGTGATTTAAAGTAATATTTGTATAAATGTGCACCTACACAGACTTTTTAAACCCCCCCCACAAGCCCACAACAAAAAAACTACTAAAGCTGACATGTCAGTTTTAAATAAAATTTGGAAATAGTGAAGCCTAAAGGACAGTTAGGCCTCATTCACAAATACAAACTAATATAAATTAAGAAACATTTCTGTTGTAAACCTCATGTGTTAAAACTATCAGTATTTATGGTGTTATCTCTGAATAGAATAAGGACAGCACATTTCTGTTTCAGTAATGCAAAGTTAATTTTAGCTGTCAAAAGGTTGGAGTCAAAGACCTATAAAAGAATATATTTCCTGAGTGAAACCTAAAGGGACATTTTAATTTGTTTCTGTTTCATTGCTTCTGAATAAATTGTTTTGAAGCAGATAATGAATTCATGTAAGCACTAGTCTTCTGCTCTGGTCCTAAAATTTCTAAAAGCTTTCTTAGAAAAGCCCTTTTTTGTTAATTTTAAATTATAACCAAATAGGTGAGTGTTTTTTTCAGTGTTAAAATGACTTTGTGAGGGCAGTCCAAGCAAGAGTTTTCAAAATTCAAATTCCCTTAAGTAAGATTTATACAGTTTTGACGGGCCTGTTGAAAATTTTAAATATGTATTTTATGTATAATTTTCAGTGCTGTAACTATATTGGCTGTTCCCACATGCTCATCACAGAGAAGAACCTTAAACTTGGAGAAAGTTTATGAATTTTAATTTCCACCAGTAAAGTGATTGTTTGAAGGTAAGCCATTTGAAGGTAAGTAATTTAGAACTGTTTGGAGATGAAATGTGCAAGCAAAATCCTCTCCTGCATTTTTTCCACTCAATATAATGCATAATCAGTTTATGAGGCCCAAAGTTACAAATTTGTTCTTTAACTGTGCAAGGTAAATTACAGAGAGATTTCACTGGAAGCATTGAATGTATCTGCAAGCACATTTTTAATAACAAGGCACGTGCCCTGTTACCGAATTCACCAGACCCTGGCTATGGAGTTATTAAAACTGCAGCATTCATTGCCACAGGATGCTGAAACAGCCAACAATAAAAGTAGATTGAAACGAGATCACATCAGATTCGTGCGTAAAGATCCACCACTGTTATTTGAACATGATGACTCTCAGTAACCTTCACCTCAGGAATCTTTTAAGCTGCTTGGAGTAGGACTGTTCAGGTGTGACTGACCACGTTTGGAAGCTGACAAAGGTCTGACCCAGTGTCAGCATGGGTTTTTTTGCCTTACTGAAAAACGCCTGTATAGTGAGATGGAAGATCTTACTTCTGTTGGTTCATAGTATGAAATATAAAGAACTTAACAGGGACAACGTTCTCTTCAGTGCTTTGGGATTCTTGCATGCAAGATGGAAAGCCTTTGCCAGATGGCTAATTGACTGAAAGAATGCTTCTAGCCTTGGAGAACCAGGCTGAAAAGTTCTCCTTTTCCTCACTGATTTGTTTTGCAAGAGACAAATGGTGTGGCTTGGCATGGTGAAAGACTGGACCCATCAGCATTGTCTTAATTGGGAAATGAAAAGCATAGTTGCAGTTGAGAACTCAAAAATATCACCTGCAAGTTGTAATCGCACAACTGTGACAAAGTAGCAGCTTCCCATTTAGCAATGGATTCTGAGCTGTGATTCGCCAGAGGCCTCAGTCATCTCCATCCATCCACATAATCGTTTGTTCCACTTGCTTCTGCTTCAAGCTTTGCCTTTCTTTAGTTAAGAATAAGTTAGAGCTGTGCTGTGCCAGGGCTTGTGCCATACTGAGGTATAAAAGCTGTCACCTAAAGTAACTCATTCTGTGTGTGAGTGTCATAAATGAATAACTAACTAGGAGGGGATACAAGAGTCAGTAAGTTAGCCCAGCACTTCAAAGCGTAAAAAGGCTCTAGGTAGTTTGAGGCCCTTAATGTTTTCTTCTGTGTACCTTGTTGTTTCCTCGTTAGATCCTAAGCTAAACTCAGGAACATGGATACTTCCCTATTTTCCACAATATCATGAGTTTCCTTTCTGTAGCATAAATTTTGCCACTAGCTTTTTCTACCAGTGAACTAAAATATCAAGAAGTGTTCTTTGAGCATTTTGCAGATTTGAAGACTGATTAGAAGACTGATAGGGATGAGTATCCTCTGTGCTCCTGCTAGGCTGTGCACCTTTGTGTTTGCAGCACAAGTGACTGTAATCCAGCCACCCAGAACTGGCAACAGCAACAGGGCACCAAACCCTCAAACACAAACTCTAACTTGGCCTTGCTCTGTTCTTCCAGAGATTGTAAGAAAATGTGAAAAGCACAGGGTTCCTTCAGATCCATGCAAAGTCCTTTTTTTTTTTTTCTTTTCTCTCTGCTTTCCAGTAAGGACAGAAGCTGGTAAAACTGTCATTCTTGATGGAAAAGTTATTAAAAGCTGAAACCACAGTTTGCTGTCAGCAGAGAGGGCTTTGCTGGCCCTCCTGCTTTTCAGACTGAAGTGAGGTTGTGCACAGTCGTGTTGTTTTTGAAGAGTTGCAAGCCACACTATTTAACCTGCTTCAAGTCAATATGTGTGACCCAAGGACAGCTGGATACAGGAACACACATGTTGTGTACAGAATAAAATAGTTGCTTGTGGAAATATTGTTAGGGCTGCAAGTTTACAACTGATGATGCATCTGATGGACGGCAGATGTAAACTATGAAATCCCTGCCTATGTGGATTTCAATTGCCTGGCATAACTTCAGCTTCTGAAGGACTTTAGTTAAACTGCTACAATTTGTCTAGCTAAGAAGGACCACAATCATTTTCAAAACCAGTTTTCTCCAAGCCTTCATTTTGCCTATTTATACTGAAAGCCCTCTAGCAAATGGACCACTTACTACTGTATTTTTGTTCAGTACAAGATGGGTTTCTAGGCACTACTGCAGTAGTACAATTATGAACAAATAACCACTCCAAGATAATTTTATACAGACCTTCATATTCATGTATTTGTACCTCAGATACCATCACAGCTTACACAGTGCATCAATTAATTAAGCTACTGGTTACAGCCACCGAGTTACAGGGGCATGCTGAGGGTCTGAGCCCATTTATGACATATGTCTGTAGCCTCCAAATCATACAACTGCTTTGTCTTTTTGAAACAGAAATTGGAAGTGTCAAATGTTGGTGTTTTTGTATCCTAAAAGCAGAGAGGGAGAAACTAAAGATTAAAGTCCAGAAACAGCAACATGTCCACACTGGCAAGCAAAAACAGCAAAACTGTCAATTTTCTGTCATTTCTTTTTTGGATCAGTTCAAAACCCATCTTCCTGAGCAGCATCTCAGCATCTGGCCGTCAACTTTGTTGCCAAATGGTCAGTTTTGTTTATTTTAAATAGCTGCCTGAATCCACACCAGGTTTTTCAGCTTCTTCCTTGTTTTATGTAACTAATCAGTGCAGTAACTGCTAATAAATAAACTCTGTGGGCAATTATCGAGATAACTGAGGATATGAAGTTCAAATATCGGTTTAATGTCTCCTCCTGGTCAGACATAACATTTTTTGTGTTTTAGGGTTTCTTATTTATAAGTTGTAATAACAAAAAGTAAACTGCTTACTGATGCAACCTGCCTTAACATTAATCATATTTAAGCAGGCAATTTCTGATTTTGGTTTTCTTTTTTTTCCCTATCCTGCTGCTTCTGTTTTCCATACAGTTAAAGGGATAACATGTGTGTTTGTCCAGCTCAGCAGTATACCTATTTGTAATTTAAAAACAAATCCCCAAAGTAAGGGAAATACTGTTCTCATAACTGACCTCAGAGAACTGGACATTTGTTTGCCTGGTCAGGTAAGTATCAACTCCCTGAATGAGCACAGAACTAAATCTAAATTTGCAGCTTGGTGCAGGGACAGGCAGAGATCTGATGAACACTGCCTAAAAATTTCCATCCCAAAGCCCTGTTTCTATACTGTTCCCTACTCTCTAAGCTAACCTTAAACAGCTGGTTGACATTTCAGTCTGCCCTGGGTATTTTTTTTTTAAGCATAGAAAAAGAAGGAAGAAATATTTTGAGGAAATAGATGCTAGAAAATTTTCCAGCAGCCATTTTTCCAGAGGCAGACATAAAAAAGTTGTCTTGCAAATGTATAATGCCTGTAAATGTTTTTCTTTACTGAGAAATTCTAGCAGACTTTTATGACCTTGACATTTGACATGAGATGACCTTGCTGGTGAAGCATGTCGCCTTGAACACCATTGTGGAAGCTCAATAGATTTGAATTACTGAAAAATAAAATATCATGTGTATGGGCTTTATAGATTTTTGACAACTGAATTCTGCAAAGAATACCAGTGTTAAGTTCTGTTTACTCATAGGAAAAATACAAGGCAGTGCGTTTCCATTCCATTTCCAGACCACTGGCAGTCTCTTAGGTGCTCCATCATCTCTGGCATGTCAGCAGTGTGATTCCAAAGTATCCTGCTCTGTCAAATAACTCTTTGTTAGCAGATTAATCTTTGCAAACTACTGTGGGTTAGAGGCACATCAAGAAATCTTGTATTTAGAATAAGAAATATTTTCAGTTGTCTGCCTAGCATTTTTCTCTATAGAGATATTGATCTTTCTTTCCAAGGACCTGAAAGACCCCAGGAGAAAAATTCCTTATGAGAGGTTCAAATAGACCCAACACACTCCTTCAGGACAACATTTACATGCAAGCATTGATTTTTATGGATTATAGCCCTGAGCTGTCATAAGGGATGGGACTTACAGCAGCACAGACCTTTTCAAAAACTCTGCAGCAAGGACTCTTAAAGCATGCAACAGCTATCATGCAGAAGAACCCATGGGGGGATTTGCTACTTACTAAAGTGAAGTTTATCAGCTTTTCTTGAACAGATCTTGCTACCTGTTCCCCTGCACTGCAAAAGGTATTTACACATGTTAATCTACTCCATGAATTTAAACTTTTTTTTTTCTTTTTCTTTCCTATGTTTCTGGTAAACTACTGAAGTCTTCTTCTGAAGTTCTGGTTCTTCGTGAAGTCACCAAGTCCTACTAGGTGAGAAACTTTCATGCACCTGTTATATAAAGTGAAATGAAACACATATTTTAAGTTTTTCAAAATTTTCTACATTTTGCAGCCTCTTTTGGTGGAATTCATCTCACCTTGTTTTATGTGTCTGTCTAATCTAAAAGCAATCTGTGCTAGACAGGTACCCTTTGGCACCTTAGGCACTAATATGGGAAAGGATTGAAGTGACTACTGGGGGTGAGATTGTGCTGACTTATTTAGTCCAGATGCCTCACACTTCATGAGTGGCTGCAAAAGGAAACTTGGGAGTGAGTGGCTTAGGTACAGTTGTTTGTCTCTGGTCAGATGAATCCTACCTTAAATTTGCAGGTTATAAGTGTTTAAACTTTGTCTGAGAACAGCAAGGGTTGTATGACAATTTTCTGCTGGGAAGTTTCTATTAGATGTTATTATTATTGAGACAGTCAGCAGAAATAGATTCCAATAGATTCTAATTGATTCTAATACAACATTGCCCTGATATTTTGTATCCTAAGAATCCCATATTTGAAAAGGAAATAGATGTCTCTTCCATGAAGCAGACTGAAGTGCAACAGAAAAAAAAAAAATTACTCTATCTTAAGTCCTGAATAAAATCCCAAATGTGAGCATTTATCTCATTTGTCTGCTGAGCCTTTCAATAGCAAGTCTGCTGATCTTTGCTGTACCAACCCTGTCTGCAATAACATAGCTTAGTTTAATTGAGCTAAACATATTCAGGTGATGACAGTACCATGTTCAAAACAGGACACAAACTTACCACACATATTGTAGTTATCATCATTTTTAGAAATACATCGGAAAAGTCTGAACATTTTCCCCCCAATTATCGTGAAGTGTACGTATTTTACTGACATTGCAGTAACTTGCCTTCCCTTATCTGCAGTGTAAATGACCCTATTCATTTGTAACTAAAATTGTCCTCCCTAGAGTGCACTGGCTTCAGGAGAATTACAACTTGCGTGATAGAGTCTACTGCAGATATATAAACTGAAGAAGTAACATATTTCTGGCAATACATGATAAAAGAAGCACTTGGCAAAGGTCAGCTTTTCAGATGTCTTGTGGAAATCTCATTAAGCACAAGATTTTGATAGGTCCTCTTCTTCTGCCTCAATATCTGTACCAATTGTCCTGAATTTCTGATTGAAGTGCAACATCTCTGTGACTTTGTTAACTTCAAGTTCAAAGGTCCCAGTATAATTACCATAACCTCAAAGTCAAATTTAGCAGGTATGAACTTTGATAAAACTCTTTGAATGAACTCTATTGTATGAAAGTAAAACAATTTTTAAATTATCAGTCTTTCTGAATGTAGCTAAGGCTGCTAAGATTTGAGTGAAAGGCAAATTCCTAAATATTTGAACAGAAAAGCCCTGCTAAAGCTATTATTCTGTATTAATGGAAGCAAATACTATGCCAAAATGAAACCCTTCTGCAAGCAGAGCCTATCTTAATTTCATTTTTCCATTTATAATCCTAACTGTTGTCTACCCTGATGATTACTTTTTAAGCTGCTGTTAAAAGACTAGATTGGTGCATATATTACAAGAGTGCAGGTACAGAGATCAGAAATAAAAACAGATGATCCAAAAGTTGTAATGAACTGTAGTTCAGTGCTGAGGCAAAACTTATGACTACCAGCATTGTTGCTGCCTACAAACTCCTGCTGCATAGTTGAGCCATCTGCAAATAGCTAATATTTATGTGGTGACATTTTGTATGTAACTAGTTTTCAGCTGACAGGCTGCTATAAAATGAAAAGATGGACAGCAGTAAAAAAAATAATAATTTTGTACATTAGATATTACACGTGTTTCTGTTCTGGTGGAAGTGCTTCTACATGGAAACAAAGTATTTCGTGATCTTGAGGTCTCTTCCAGAGCGTATTTTGTTCTCCTTATGTGAGCAGCAGTGTGTGAGCTTGATAGTCTGGCTCTTAAAATCTGCATTATATTCCCCTTTCAGAAGGACCTAAGGTACCAGAGAGTCTTCATTTTCATTTTAGAAGGTTCTGTGTGTCTACATGATTTTCTGACCTTGTACTTGCTCAGGATGCTTTGTCCCAGATCCCAGATCTCTGCAACCTCTGGGGCAGCGCAAAGGTCTCTGGATCGAGGTGGCTGCCAGGAGAATGAGTAGTAAAGAGCAAACCAGCTCCAAAATGCTCAGGGTTGAGTCACACAGAGTACTGCAGGGTTTAAACTCTGTGGCATATGGAGGTGATGTAGAGAAGAACTTGTGTTATTTGTTGATCAGAATGAGCCTGGACAACGCTCCAACCGCTATTGCTAAACTTCAGTCAGTTGTGCTGTATTGAACTGAGAGGAAAAAAGCCCTGCAAGATTGAAACCTAGAAGTAAAACTAAATATACTGTGGGCAGCTGAATGACTGATGTGTGTCCCAGTGGAGGCATTATCCAGTGTGCATTTTAATCTGGGCCACCCTTGGCCCAAGTCATAGGGCGTGTCTCTGAAGATCACGAAGAAAAAAAGTTTGGAGGACATTCAAAGGCAAATAGTTGGTAAATATTTACATGGATTACAAAAGATGAAGTAGCCCACCAGATGTTGAAAGATGCAAATGTTTAATGCATTGGGGGAAAAAAAAAATGCAAGAATATCTTGTACTTTTGGAATGCTGCTGTGGCAATGTGTTTCAAGGACAGAGACTTCACAAGCGAACTGCTGTCCATTGAATCAGCCTCAGTCTTGACCTTATTGAGGTATATGAAATATATGAATAGTCTACCAATGTGCTGGTAATTTAAATGATAAATGCTGATAAGAACTTTTTTCCTTCCTCCCTAAGCTTTACTCAAAGTCTTCCATTAAAATATATAATTGAGTACCTAGACAGTTGCATTTTGATTTCCATCTACTGCCAATACAATATATCTTTCAGATAAGCCTTTCATGCATTACTTTCAATAATAATGTTTTAAATTAAAAGACTGCTTCCATCAGCATAATGAAGCAAGATAGCCAAGAAAATAGCTGTGTATCTGAGCACAGAAATTCATTAAAGTAAGAAAAAGAATCCATGAAACAGTGATGATAATGGGAAAAATATTGAGCCTCAAACAGTTCTGAAAGCAGAACCTGCATTTAGGGCTTACTTCATGGGACGAGCTGTTTTCTCTTTCTAAAGTTGGGTTTTTTTTCATTCTGAGAAATCAAATAAAATTTTGGCAACTCAGTCGCTTTTAAGCTACCATCAGCATATGGGATTTTACTAGCACAAAACCTGCTGCTGATAGTGATATATGAAATAATCTGTTATTCTCCTTATGTAAGTATTAGTATTAATGATTTCTCTTCTTCCAATACTAAGAAACATACAATTTAATAATGACAAATATCACTGCTTATAGAGGGCAACCTAATGTAATCAAGATATTATGCTTTCTAATTGCCCTCCTGGTCTCTATTTAAGATGCAGACTGTAGATGTGTTACCTGTATTTATCTTAGAAACAAGTTGTCCTTATAAAGTCCTTTTCTAAAAGAAGTATTTGAAAGGAGGCTGTTCTCCTCATTAAAATACTTTCACCTTCCCCAGAGTATAAAGAACTTGCACAGTGAGTGCTAATGAGACACATACTCGCCTCTCAATTGCATTCTCTCTTCCTCCTCTACGTTATTTCTTTTCTTCAGGAAATCAAGGCAGTGTTAAGCAAGAAAACTCATACCTGTCTGATTGTTCTCTGCACCCCTGCCTGTCTGCTGAGCTCTGCTGCTGCTTTTGACGGGCTGTGGGAAGTCAGGAACACAGAGAGGGTTTACAGGAGAAGCTGACACCCTGCATACATCCAACCTCAGACGAGTTTTTTAAATCTGATAGCTGGCTCCATTGACTATGCAAAGACAAAAGGTTCTGCCTGGGACAGAAAAACCCTTTGCTGCTGGAGCACAGATGGTATGAAAGTGCTTTGTATGACACAAGATGCTAGAAAACGTTTGGCTCACTAAAGTGTGCTGTCAAGACCTGTTTTCTTTAAGCTGCCAGTCTGTCATTGTCTTTTGGAAACCAGCAGGCAGCCAGTAAACCCATTTCCATCAGAACCAGAAAAAGTTTCCCTGTTTATACTTCACTTCCATTTTCTCCCACCAGGTAATTTCTCTCTGTAATGACACCACACGTATTATAGTAGAATTAATGAATAATCAAATTTTCTCTCATACTAGGTACAAAATAATAAATAGTAAGGGAGAAAGCAGGTTTTAAAAACAATAAGAAAAAAGGAAAGAGAAGCTTTCAAACCAAGAATACCCTACACCTGAATCCGCTGAACTTTCCAGAGACAGTCAAACTCCTCCTTTTCTTTATTTTGGGTACAGATGTGCTGAGAGGCACTAGCCCCCTGCCTGCCCTTGGTTCAGGTGCTGCTAACTTTGGTAGCTGAACTCAGTGTGGGCCAGAGCACACAGGTCATGCAGCAAAGCACACAGCTTATGGGCTAAGACTGGGTTAGAGTGAAAGAGCATCATCCACCTTTCTGTCTTCTGAAGCCTTGACAGTTCTTCTGCCTTGCCACGTGAATCTTGTTACAGATATGAAATTAATTTCTCCTGGTTTATGATGCATCCTTTAGTCCCCTTTTTGAAAGCTAAATTAGGCAGCACTGGGATGAGGTCACAGATCAGAAGAGCTCTCATTTAGCTTCTACCTCCAGTACCTGGTTCATTCATTGTCTAATTTGGCAGTTGGAGAAAGGTGAAGGCCAAGGCAAAATCCACCTTGGAAGTATAAAATAAAACAATTTTGAGAACTTTGTCTTTCTGTATACCTTCTTCGTGGCAGCAGGAAAGGCTTGTAAATGCTGAAAATGGCCAATATTTCAATCTATTCTTCACTAAAATATCTATGTTTCATTAACATTACCATTAACCAATTAGATGACTTCAGTTTAGTCGATTTTACAGTTACCTAGTGACACTTTTTAATTATTCTATTATTACAAGCACAGTGACCTTGTCTTTGTCCCTCTCACTGTAAGACTTTTAAAGTGCAACTTGCCATATCTTTCATACACCCAGAGTGGGGATGCAATCCTGAGGTGGAGGGCTCTGAACTTGTGTAGATGTAGATGAGCATAAGGAGTGCTGAAAATGGGAAAACATCAGCATTGAGGATCTTTTTCTTCCTCTAGCAAAAAAGTAATGAGATTAAATACCTTAGGAAGACTCTTTGAATGTCAAATGGTGGCACATGGCTCCACTCTTGCCTCAACCTGTACAATTTTCAGGTCCACTTATGAGCAATCATACCTCATGTGCCTTTGCT
>JAWWLV010000001.1:6008353-6028199 GCA_035041135.1 Platyrinchus mystaceus
ACAAAAGCAGTTCTTGTTTCAAAGCAGAAGAGCAGTCAGTGAGAAAAATGAATAAAAAGAAGACAAAGTGACAATTACGGAACTAGCACTGATTTCCCGGGGAAAAAAAAAAAAAAGGATAAAAACTAAGAATTTTTCACACATTGTCAAATAACATGGTAATTTATCCAGAATATAATTATACTAACATTTGTTTGTAACTTGCTATTAGATGAGTTCTTACAGCTTGAAGTGCTCTGGGCAGGTTTTGAGGATGGTTACAGGCCCGTTTGTCGTATCACTTGGCATCATGGCCTCAATCCCTGGAGGTGTTCAAGAAACAGCTGGGCATGGCCCTTAGTGCTGTGGTTTAGCTGACAAGGTGGTGTTTGGTTAAAGGCTGGACTCGATGATCTTGGAGATCTTTTCTAACCTTTATGATTCTGTGGGCCAGGCTAGGCTAGTAAGTGTTTTGGTTTCTTGAGGTTGTCAGTACAACTTTGGGAAGTCCAGGTTTCTATTGCTAAAGGAGGGGCAAGAACATCCTTACCAGAGAGGCACCCAGTAAATCATGAGTTATGAGTGCTGTATGTATTGGAAAAAACTGAAAAAGTAAAAACTCTCGGTACTTTTGCCCCCATGCCACTGGTAGATGTAAGATTCCTATTTTTCAAAAATTAGTCTCCTGCTCAGTACAGAGCATTAACCTTCAAAATGTGACTTATTGGCAGTGATAATCGAGTTTAAAAAGTAAAATGAGTGTCTGCACTCCCTCTTTCCCTGCTCTACTTTGTAATTCAGATTTCTCTCTCTCTGGGCAAGGTCAGGAAGGACAGAAGATAGAGGGGCCAGCATGACCTACTATGGGAATTTGCAACACTCAAGACATGATGATGTACTTTGCTGTGTCTTGTTAAGCATCCAACAGATGACCATCAACAACTGATCAAGGTAGAGGCCCTTTGGTTTTCCTTGTAAATTTTTAGTGTAACCATTGTCTCCATTCTTTTCTCTCAACACACTCTGTTAGATGTGGCAAAACTGTGTTCTGTGTGAGAATGGAGGAGTGCACAAGATCTTGGATAATTTTAGGGTGATCTTAAAATACTCAAAAAGGTTTCCATCTTAAGGGGTGAAAGGAGAGGAAGCTGGTTTGAGACCTTACATGCTGTTTCATTCCCAGATAAGAAATTATAGGTATCAGAATGTCTAGGTAGCACCTACACACCTCAGAGATTTTGTTTGACCTCTCTAGACATACAAGAAGTCTCTATTTCTTTGCAAACTTGAAGTTCTTTTCGTACATGCCTTACCCCTACAGTCTATCCTTTGCCCACCCCCCTTGCCCTCCAGCTTCTGCATCTTTGCATTTTCATCTTCCTCTCAAATGTGTTTGTGAGCTCCTGGCTCTTTGCACTCAGGCTATTCCTAGTTACATTCCCTTTTTCACTCCTGGTGCTCTAATGCAAAAATGAACATTTCTGAAATGTGTGTGTTTATTTAGTCAAGAATTTCATTGTTGACAATACCATCCAATGGTATTTCAATAATTCTTGTCTGAATGGGGAGAGAGTGTCCTCTGAAGGGGATCTGGAGGCCACCTGGGTTCTTAGATCACTATTTGCTCCCTGTTATCTGGCTTGGAGTGCTGCCAGGCATTCCTGTGCAGACAGATTTGCAAGCTGCCTACAAGCTCTTGAGAACACCTTGTCTGCACGGGAAGGGAGGATGGATGTGGGAGTCTTTGTTGATGAAACAGCAGTGTGGATGTAGATGTTGTACCTCATCATTTATAATTATCATTTCATTATCATTACCTTACCATTTTCTGTTTAATTAAAAGGTATATATTCTGGACCTAGGGGTTCAGCAGAGGAACTGAACAGCCAAGGTGAATCCTACATAGCTGGCAAGAAAGGTTCATATGGAATTATGCTTTCTTTAAACTTTCTAAGAACATCCAAAAAAATTGGTAATGCTCAAGGAGTGACTGAGGCTGGTTTTAGAACAGTGATTCTTATAAACTGAGGACAGAGAGGAAGACATTACAAAACCACAGAAATAAGGACTTTTTCAACTATTGATAAGCTAGTTACAATCAGAGTAATTTTTGTCATGACAGAACATCCCCAGGTAAAGGGAAAAATTAGAAAACTGCCCCAAATCCTGTGAACTCACTGTTTTGTTTAATATACATAAGCCAAGCTTTTGACAGATTAGCAGTGTTGTTTTGTACATATGAGAACTTAATATTTCTAAATATAAACAAACTTCTTTTTACCCAGTATAAAATCATTTCCCATCTGCTCAAAATCCCAGTAATCTCAGTTTATGCGTGGCAGCAACTTCCTTTAGGAAGGTAGTCCAACAGAAGTAATTCTGGACCTGCCTCCATCTCTGTAGCACATTTATTGCTTCCATCACTTCTCCAGCCTTAGGGTTCTCCTGCTTCAAGTCTGAATATTTATTATGTCATGTTGAAGTCTGCCAGTAACCAAAAATCAGAACTACCATTTGCAGCCCTCCTTTCCTAGCAAAGATGCTGATATTATGAGAGCTTTGGTCTTGTGAAACATGATGGGAAAAGTCTTATGAAATGCGTGGAATACAAAGGCAAGCTTTTTTTTTGTGGTTAAAAGTAGCATTTGCGATAATTCCAAGACTAAAACTGACTTTCTTACTGTGTGGAGGATGCTAAATAAGATTTTTTAAAACGGTATCTTGCACTAAGTTAATTATGGGAGACGAGCAGCTTTGCATGAATATAACAGCCGTTTAAAAAGCTCAGCTGGCAGCATCATTTGCTATCAGGCAGAAGACCTGCGTTCAGAATCACACAAAAATGTTTGTCTCCTCAAAAGCCAGCAGGAAGTGTAGGTGGCATAAAGAAAATGACAGCCTTACTGCAAAGGCAAACAGAAATCTCTCTGTGATCTTGAGCTGAGCTTGTGCTTCCTGTATAAAAGCTGCAAGGAGTTAGAAGCAGACAATACTCCCTCGACTGTATCTCATCCATAGCTGGATGAGAACTCTCTTTTTTCTTTAAATTTACAGTGACTGCATTGGATATTCTGGAAAATGATACAGTACAGTCCTATAAATCCCAAACACATACGTAGTATAGCTTTTCAGAAATAACTTACAAAACAGCCTTCCAGAGAAGGAAAAGTCCACAATAATGATAGCACACTGACAGTGCAATAAAGAGGAATTCATTATTCTGACTGCAGGGGTTGACAATGACCAGAGGGCAAATGCATAAAAAATGCTCAAATGTCAATAACTCCCTGCCACAAATGAAAAAAAGAAAAAAAAGAAATATGATCAAGATGTGCTTACTCTATGTAGGAATGATGATGATAACATTTATCTGAGCACAATAAATATTTCTGAGCTTGAAGCTGAGGATGAAGTGTTATACAATATCATTTGTGTATAAATGAATTATTCCTTTCCAGTGTTCATTGCTATGAAAAGAAATCTTTGCCATCTAATGGTGAAGAGAGTGGCAGCAAAAATGAAGGGCTAAATATGTAGGATGGTTGGTTTTGTGAACAATTTTTGTAGACAATTTTAAAGCTACTGTTCAATTCTAAAAACAAATCTGATTGTTATAATTATTTCTTTTATTACCTAAAGAGGATAATATCTATTCACAAGTGCAACTACTTCAGTATGAAATTTTGCATGCATAAATTGCACCCTCAAATAAGATCTTAATCCCACAAAGGAACAGCAATAAGTTGTTTTTCTGGAGTTATTTGGTTCTAAACAAACTTCGTATGTAGTCTGTCTGGGTTTTTTGTTGTTGGTGGTTTTTTTTTTTAATTTTATTTTTAGTTCTTCTTTCTTTGTTATTGAATGCTTTTGCAAGAAGGAAGGATTTTTGTTCTGTATTTTTCTTCCTCTGACATTTCCCATATGAAGTTACAATCCTCTCATAGCTTGTATGAAGAGGATTAGAACATGTCATCACCCATTGCAGATGAGGTTTTAAAGCAGGGATGGGCAGGAGGAGCAGAAGGGTGAGACTGCCTAACCTGTCTTGATTCAGACTGTGTGGATGCTTTGTGCCAACCTCTACTGCTCCAGGAAGTTAAGTCTGCCTTCCACACCTGTCCTCATCTTATGGCAAGGGAAAACTGTTTGTTGTTGAAGAGGATGAAAGACTGATTTCTCTATTGCACATTGTTCCTAAAGATCCATGTCTACACAAAGCCCAAGGGAAGGTGCAGTTGCCAAGAGGAATCACTTCTAAACTCCATAAAGAATGCCAGATTACAGTTGTGGGATTGTTTCTTCCTTCTCAAGAATTTTTTTGTTGTTTCTATTAATCTGTAAACTTGTGAGTACTGTCATTGTATCCTCACATACACCATAAAAGTGCTTCCTTTGAGGCTGAAAGTAGTAATGGTAATGTATGTAAGCCCTAACCATCTGAGAAGATTACCATCACTTAATGTCAGCAACAGGTAGCAATTTAACTAATAAGGGTAAGGAATTGCATAAATTAAGCAGCAATACAACAAAATTATGTCAGCATGCATTTCCCTGTCTTCTGCTTCAGGATGAATCAATTATGAAACATAAACCAAAGCAATGGATACAATATTTTTAACAATTTAAGCTCCCAGGCATTGATTAACCATGACTAAGAGAACTTTCTCTCATGAAGGAGAATGTTTTAGCATAAAGAATGTGAAAGTTCCCAGGTAAGGCCATGAACTACTTGGAAGGACACTTTACACCAGCCCTAGCATTCTTTGATAGGTTGAAGTCCAAGGAGATAAGATTTGCAATAAGCAAGGCCAGGTAGTCAGAGTTGCTTTACACTTTTCTCTGTGGATTGTTCCTCAGTGAATTACATAAGTACAGGGAAGAACTTAACATAAATGGCTCTCTCTCTGCTTTAAAAACCTATTCTTTTCTTTCAAAGCCTACCTTCTTCAGGCCCTGCAACAGGATCAAAAGTGTCTCAGAAGTTCCAAAAAAAGGTAAAGCTGAGCCAGAGTGAGTTTAATTATCTTCAGACATCTAACGAAAACCACGGAATCTCGTCACAATTTTCATGGCTTGTTTGTCAGACCTTGACAGATCAGGAAACTGAAAGGGATGATTTCTTGATTAGGACTGAGAAAAAAAGCTTGACTTCATTTTCAAGGAGAAAGGATGTTTTTTAATTAATAAAGATAAGGAAATATGCAGTAGAACTGCCTCCTTGTTTACCAACAAAGTTGTAACCAGAATTCTATTCTACATCTTTGTCTCTCCCACGCCAAATTTTGAGTTTTCATTTTGTGGATGAAAATATTTTTTTCAAAGTCATTCAAAAAACAATCTGTTATTTAGTTAAGGAAATAATTAAATGCCTCAGTCTTCTTGGAATTCAGGGAAAATAAGAGTTTCAGTTTTGTTAATAGACTTGTTGATGTAACATGCTGGTTCTTGGTCATCTAAGTTTATGGTGAACACCAGTATTTCTCTAAGGAAGCTGTGTTACTAAAATGGCTTAGGTTTTTTATCATTTAATTGCTCAATCAGAGCATTTCTAGTGAGGAAAAGCAGAGATTAACAGGTGAAGGACAGGCTCTGGGATTAAAAAATTTAGATATAATTTCTTGACTGGTTGACTGTGTCGTCTCTCTCACAGAGCAATGTCTTACCCATCAAAAGGTCATGTCTCTAGAACAGGCAGAATTTTAGTCCTATTTAATACTCTTTTACCAAAGCTATTAAACTTTCCTGAAATGCACACATAAAATTCTTGGAATAAGAAAGGAAATCTTTCCATAAACTTTATCAGTGGTTTGGCTATTGACTGGGAGATAGACACCTTTTCTGTTAGTTCATCTTTACTCTCAGAGTTTGGGGTTCTGGAAACCATGTTTGCCTACAGAAACCTGTTGAGATTATTTAACGCCTTTCTCCCTGATGCAGGTGCTGCTGCTGAAAGCATTTTTTGGGAAGAATTCTTGTGTGGAATGTAGAAATGGTGATGGATATAGCTGGGGCTTGCTAAAGATATTGATTATATTTTTCTTCCAGGGAAGGCCTGGTGAATAGAGCTCCACCAGGATGCCACTGTCAGAGGTGTTTAATGGTGATGTGCAGTCAAAGAAGTTCTCTCTGTTCTGCTAAATTACATTTACAATAATGAAGCCATACCCAAAAGCTGCATCAGTTTAGGAGAATTTGCCAGAAGCCTGGTTGATCTTACATCTCAAGCATATCATTTTTATATACAGTGATAAATCACTTCTAACTTTCTACACAAAGGGCATTTTTTTACTGATGTATTTGAGAACATTGTAGAGTGGTTTGCTATTAAATGAGGAAAAAGTAGCTTTTATGAAGAAATCAATTTTTAATGCTAGAGAAATCAGGGCATTTTGAAAATGCTCTGCACTGGTTATTTTTGCTTTGTACCTGAAAGTTGCATGAAAGTATCTGCGTTTCTCTTTAAAAGACAGTGGAGGGAGAAATAGCCAGCTTCCTTTGACATTGAGGATAGAAAAATTATCAAATGGAAGGACTACAGATTTAGGTAAAGATGTCTAGATTTTGTCTGAATGAAAATGTTTTCAGGGACAAGCTTTCCTAATTTCACCAAATCATGCACTAAACCATATCTTTCTATCCACTGAAAGTGCCTGTGCTTCACAGTATGGTTTAGTTTAAAAATGATGTGTTAAGCTCAAAAAACACGCCGTTCACTTTCTAGTGCCAAATGTAGAAAATGCCCTTCTCTCCCTTGTCCTTTTCCAATGCAGGGTGGCCAGCTTAGTGTTCTGCCTGCTTTTGATTAAAGATGAGGTACAAATCTGATCCAGCATGGTAATTACCATATTCCAGTGTAAGTCACAGACCATTGCTGCTATTATTTATTCTCGGACAAAAGCATTCACTTCCCCCATCTCCAACTACAGGCTGCAAATTCGTAATGGCTAGACTTTTGCTGTGAGTGAAACCATGTTATTTCTCATTTGCTCCAGTTGCTGAGGTAGCTGCACCATCTGATTCACTAATGCACTATCCATTCTCTGTGGAAAGCTTTGAATTTTTCCAGTAGTCCCTTACACTGTGGATCAGAAACATGGGATAACTTTTTAATGTTAAGAATGGTCTCTTGCATCTTATCCAGTTTCTCCCTGCTTAAATAAAAGCATGCATAAGTCAGGTCTGTCTCTGTACAGAAGTTTTCTTTTTTCCTTCTTAGAGTTGGTGGGGGTATCTGTGCATACTTGAGCCTATCTTGGCAAATTCCAACAAAAATGGATGGTAGACTTGGAAGTCTATTAAATATCTTTTCTGAAGATTATTCCCACTGTGAAGGAAGCTACACTTACTTCTTTTTATATAAAACCAGAGGCTAATAAGAAATGGAAGTCTGCACATAAGCAAAAACCAAGCTCCTCAACTTTTTCTCCTAGAACTGTTTAATGCAGGAAAAAGTTGACTGCACAAAGCTGCTCCATCGCGAACTAGTGAGTCACCGCCTTCTATCTGCACTTCTTTGGTTCAGGCTGACGTATTTGCAGCTGAACTTTTTAGGTTTGCCAGTTCTCTGGAGAAGATGTATATTACAGAAAAGTTGGGAATTTTAAGATGGATCTCATCAATTTAGCATATATAACACATTTGAGAAACAGAGCATCTAACAATAAGGAAAGGGAAGAGAGAGGGGGAGATACTGATCTGACTGCAAGACCTGCAGAACTGCTTTCAGCTTGTTAGAAACTTTTAGGACCTAAAATTTTTTAGTATTTAAGTACCTGCCTTGAGTAAGCTATAAGCAGTAACAATGGGTTGAAATCCTTTTTTTTTTTTTAAGTGAGTAAATCTGTTGATTTCTTAATGGAAAAATCCACACAGTCTGTCAAAAAGTGGTAGATGTTCTTCAAAGTAGACAGACACAGCACTAATGACATGACATTTCTTGCTCTATCTTACTAACGAATAAGACATAGTAGAATCATAGAATGGCTTGGAATGAACCTTAAAGATGACCTTGCCATGGGCAAGGAGAGTGTAAGTAAAGAGAGGTCAAAGAAGGACAAGAGACTCAAATGAGACATGCAGTGGAGGGGATGAAGGTGGGCTAACCTACCTAGCTGTAACTACACCTAATTGAAACAAGATTTTTCACTCCTTTCCAGCAGACAGAAAACAAATTTTTAATTGTCATCAACATACCTTTGCATTGCCAATGACAGGACTGTACAGGGAGAAGAAAAGTCAGTCTTCAAAATTTGAACATTTCAAAACGTGGAAATGCAATTGATTTTGAGCACACAGTTTGTGCAGAAAATTAGGTAATCCATTTTATACTTAAGTGCCCATAGAACATTTTTGGGGGGCAGAACAAGAATATTTTCTCTTATATTTTTATGAAAATTCTATTGTGCTCACTCCACCATAAACTTTCCACTATTGTTTATAGACAGTTCAAGAATTTGAAGCCAAGACTTCATGCTGCAAAACTTCAGATAAAAGCTGTGAGGTAAGAGGACAATGTGCAGAACATCTCAGAGTTTCATGTTCAGATTCCCACAGAGAAAAATCATCTTTAAGAAAACTGGTTGTATAACGAAAAAGAAGATAAGTGTTTCATTTCATTATTTTCCTGTCTTAAACCTCAGGCTCATATCCTCCCCCTTGGTTTCTGAAGACACAACTGCTTACTTGTCAATCATGAGTAATGCTTCCCTTTCTCAAAAACCTTTCTCCCACCTCTTAAAATAGTTTCCAATGTTGGAGTGTGGCAAAACTTCAGCTAGAAGTATAAGGACTAACCAAATGTCTCATTACCCTGACTGGAGAGTTAGGGAAGAACTGCAAGCCTGGCCAGTCAGGAGGAAAATAGAAGTCTTACGATATCAAACCTCCTAAGCAAAGAAATTTAAACAGAAATGATCTTAGGGTTTTAAAACAGACCCTGTTGTTTGGAGCCTCTCTTAGCCAATGTGGCACCTGTCAAGGCTTGAATACCTTGTTGGGTTTACAAAGATGTGAGACCTGATAGTTGCTGTTGTTGTGCATCACCTCATGTGAGGAGAAAGAGGTCTGACACTGGCCCCAGGGTGGCTCCTGTGAAGACTGTGACTGCTCCAAGACTCCTCCAAGACTGCTCCTAGCAACTGCTGTCATCTCCATCTCCCACAACATCTGATCTGCTTGTGGGGACTGTAAAAAAAATGCACCCATGGCTTGTCTTACTTGCCTGGGAAGGAGTAACATGAGCCAAGATTCTTTCCTATCCTGTTGGGCTTGTTCTTCTCAAGCTGCTTTGCAAGGGCAAGAGATGCAGCAAAGAGGGCACAGTAGTGCAGTTTTGGACAGGAAAGGGAAGTTCTGCTAGTGCCCATCTTAACCATAACCTTCAGATTATGGAGGATTCTGCAGAAGAGCAGTTTGGATGAGGATTGCTGGAGATAAGGCAAATGGCTCATGGATTGCTATGATGTTGCCAAGGATGTGGTTAATGCTGGTATTGGGTTTATGATTTGTGCTCAAAGAGCCCAAGGAATTAGATTTATTCCTAAATAGCACAGGACCTACGTGGCTAATTGAAGGCTTTTGCCAGAGAGGAATCCTGCTGTGTGAAAGGTCTCGGAAATGACCAATGCCTTGTATAGTGCTGGAGACAGTAACAGCTCAGACAGAATATGCTTAAGGTGTGTTACTGGTGGACAAAAAGATGCAATCTTTGATCCCAAGGATGATGGTCTGGTCTGGCAAAGGTATGGGAGGGAGAGTCAGAGAGAAGGGTAGTGGTGGAACAGGGAGGAAAGTGGGATGAGGGGAGCCACATTTACTGCTCTGGCTGTTGCATGGGAAATAGCAGGGAGGAATGAGGAAAACAAACGTGAGTGGGAGAAGGAAAGGTGAGGGAGAAACCATGGGGACAAGATAAAAGCCAAAGGCAATTTCCTTGGGCTTCTCTCTTCATCCCTATCCCCCTTCATGTTTTCTGGGTACACCCTGACCTAATGCATGTCCTCGCAAAAACAGCATACTAGAAGCTACAGCTTTCCCTTATGTTTACAGTAAAGGATCTGATGCATGATTAAGTGACCTGGCTACCTTTAGCATCCAGAGATCAGTGCAGACTCTTTGTCTCTTTTTCTCTTGCAGAAGACACAGATTTTTTTTTTTTTTTTTGGTAAGGTGGTGTCTTTTGTTCTGAGTATTTTCAGTAAATATTTTTATATTGTGTGTCTTCAAATTTCTGGATGTTAGTCCTCATCATTCAGAAGAACAGGAATAGTGTGTTAAAGAAGCATCCAGCTACTGTAGATCATAAAGAAAATGTGTAGGGCTGTTACATATCTATATCTATGCATATATTTGTATATAAGTGACGGACTGAAACACCAAGAGCATCCAGCTCCCAATAAAGGTAGAGCTGCTTCTTGGTTGAATAAAAGGAGAAGTAAAATACTGACTGTGAGGGTGACATGATATTGTAACCTGAAAACTAATTAAAGAAAGAAGAAAATTTAAATAACATTTGGGTGCAACAGCAGGGAACACAAGGAACAGGTGTTTAACAAGCTTTCTCTTGACTGTTTTACCTCTTCATTAATGCCAAAAAAACAAACTCTCTCAGACTCTGGCTTTATCTAGTTTCAGTAGTTGTAGTTTTGGCTATTTCATGACTCAGAGTATTTCTTCTGCTGTTTGATAGTCTCTAGGGATCTGTATTTCTGCTGCAAAGTGCTTTTGATCTCCATTGTTTGTGGCATTTCCCTTCAGGAAGCAACAGGATTACATGGCTGTGAATAAGACCCAGTGTTTGTTACTCTGCTCTGCAGGTTCACTACAGCATCTGTGGGAGTGATCTCCTTACAAAACTGGATGAAATTTGTTGCCTAAGACCTAGAAACCAGGGAAGCTTTTCTTTGTGATCACTGTAAAATACAAAAGCATAAATAAGTGTTTTTCAGTGTATTGGTATAGTCTGGAGGGATAGCTTTTAATAGAATAGGTCTCTCACTGCTGACATCCTGCTGAGTGACTGGGACTACATAATACTGAAGTGGCTTTACATCTTCAAAGAAGTTCCTTGTTTAAATGACCTTCTAGCAAAGACAAGCATTTTATATTTTCTCTAGCATTTTTTATTCTATTTCACACTGCTTCTTGAATTTAGCGAGTGAAAATAATCTACAGTGATACCTGCTTGAACAGTCACCTTTTAATGTTATAAGTGTTTACTTCTGTTGTGATTTTAAAAAGTTTCTTCCTGAATTTCTTTGGTTCATTGTTAGAAGTGAAGACACTATTATAAGACTACCTCTGTAAAAGTGTGCTTTCTTTAGGATGGGGTTTCAACTACTTTAAGCAATCGATAGAATCAATACCTGATGTCAGATTCTGCCTACATGAGCTCCCACTCCCACTATCCTCCTACACCCATTTAGACCTCTACATGTCAGGGACATGCACCTCTAACTCTTTAGGCTTATTTTCACAGAATTTATTCCATTAGCTGCTGCTTCTTTTTGTTATTATTTTTCCCTTTCCTCTTCCTTATTGCTTTCCACACAGCATGCAGTCCAACCTGCTGGCTGATGTTCTTTTTCCAAATTAGTGGTTTTGACACTAGAATCTTCTCCAAATAGACGGATTCATCTTCTCACCCCATTACAATAGATGTATATATGAGAACTGCCTTTTTTCTGTACCTTGCTCTCCCCTTCCTGACCTGCCTTTCTATCCACAGAAGGGTTGGACTCCCTGTCAGGACATTGAATGCATCAGCATCCTCTATCACCTCTGGCTTTGAGGGGCTTGTCTGGCTGGACTCAGGGCTGTGGCATTTGTTGTCAGCTTTTTGTTACTGGATGTTATCTCCAGGGCTGGTGGCAGATCGATTTCCCCCAACAAAGACTTTGCCTAATCTGCTCCCCTGTTGTTATCATTGATTATGATATGTAGATTTTCCAGTTTCATTTTCCAATTTCCTCTTTTTCTTTCTTTCTTTTGCTTTTTTTCCCCTTCCCCCCCCCCCCCCCCCTTTTTTTTTTCACCACCAAGGACACACTAGCAGTGTGCAGGGACCATCCTGATCTCCAGGATGTGACTGTTGAAAGGGGAAAGAATATATATATATATGTACATATATACTTATATGTATACCTATTTCACAACTTCCTTCAGATTCCCCATCATTTTTTGATCTTGAAGTTAAAAGAAACCAGCAACACTTGGAAACAGGAGATTCACTGTGTGACATGGTCCAAACCTGGCATGTCTGAAACCAGTGCTTTGGGTTCCATTGCTAAACTCTTGGGAAGTAGGAGAAGAACCAGGTTGAGTGTATGTGCATCTGTGTACATGTGTGGATCCTGAGAGCTTCCTACCTAGCAGAGTGGTTTTGAGTGCTTAGTTGTGAATCAACCCATTAAGCAGACAGATGCTTTACAGACCTAATGTTACACCATTTCTCACCCTAGAGAGTTGCTTCCTGTACAATACTTCATCTTTTATGATCTTAATTAATACTGATTGGTATATGATTGCTTTTAAAATTACTATTCTACAGGGAAAACTAATCTCTGATGTTACAGTGAGTGGTATTTAGGAGAAATCATGATGTACTACAGCCCTATGTAAATGATTAAATAGATCATCTTTTTTGATTTGTATGTATCTATCTCTATATTGTCTTCTTTAATAGCTTATATTGTAACTCCCACACCTGGAACTTCCACCATGTGTTTTAAACCATTTCAAATGTAATGTGTGGCTAGAGGAGATCACACTTGAAAACTATAATGAAAAATCATTATTAAATAAGGGATATAGCTTTTTTTTTTTTTTTCCAGTTTGCTTTCAATCAGCATACTGATTCTGCTTTTATATAGAATTCACTCCTGCATTTATATTGGCAGGGTGATTTCATTTTTGGTCCATTCCTATTCTGAGAAGGAATCTTCCTGCATACATCCCAAAGATTCCCTTTCTCTTTCAGAAAATATTGTGATTATAGTAAAGTAAAAGCAGAGATCTTAGTAAACAAAACCAGAGGACAAATTAACCTTAAAAGCTGGCTATGACACTGAACTTAAAATTCATGTATTACTTTTGTCAGCAGCCTGTCCAAACTGCCAAGGGCATTCTTGGAAATCACAGCTGTGATATCTACAATAGCTGAACTACAGGCAAACCGCAGTTAGGTCATACTGACTCGTCACTGCACATGATACGATGAACAATAATAGTTAACATTGCTGCCTACTCATTTTGCCGCATATTTTGTTCAGTAAAAACAATTATAATTATTCACAGCATGATAAAATAGTCTGCTGAATGCCAACCCTCCTGCTCTACATGCTTGACTCGGGTAAAGAGCATGATGGTGTAGATCAGCCCCAGCTGAATCAAACTGGGACCTGTGGGCGAGTGCAGATAAAGGTCTGTGAGGGGAGGTCACAGGACTGGCTGGGGCCAGGAGGGGAAGTGTTCAAAATGAAGCAGGGGAGAGGCTAAAGCCAGCAAGCAGCCTTCCAGAGAGCGGAAGGGACCGTCTGGGCCCTCTGTGCAGTAAGTGCTTGAATTCATTCTCATAAGTAGGAAGAGGCTGGCTGGGGAGTTTATTGTCGGCCAGAGCTTGAGTTGGTCAAGGGGGACGTGTTAAAACTAGATACTGAGCTGGAAGGGTATTGGGAAATTGATGTGGGCATTTTACTGTGTTTTAGGAACCTAATTCTCAGAGTAAATTTTATAGGGCTCGCTGCCAATTGTTTCAGAACTTGAAAAATGCTCCTGCCTGAGGTAAATACTACCAACCTCAAAAGAGCTCAGCTCTGTTTCAGAGCACTTACAGAAACATACGTTCCAAGTCTACAATTATTTGTTTTACAGGATTAAATTTCTTTTAAATGCTATTAATGGCTTGGAAGACTTGTACCAGCCTCCTGCATGCACAGGCTGTTTGACCACAGGTGTCTGATTTAGAAGGTCTGCAAAACATCTACTTTGCATGTTTGTGACCAGTCCAGGAACAAATTGCTTGATAATGGTGTTACAAAGCCAGGCCATATGTGATAAAAAGACAGAAGCCATGAACAAACAAGATTATTGTAAAAGCCCAAGTACTTGCAGTAGTAGATAATATGAAACAAGAATTGTTCAGAGGTCCAAAAAATTGCGTCTCATGTTAAAGCTGATGGACAGTTTTTTTTTTGTTGTTGTTGTTGTTGTTTTGTTTGTTTGTTTGTTTTGTTGGTTTTTTGGGTTTTTTTTCTCAGCTTTTTGCTCTTCTCAGTTTGGGCTGTAATTCTTTGGCTTAGCCCGAGGGAACTGGAAAGGAGCTGCTGCCCTAGACCTGGGAATTGAATTTTGGCAAGCAAGCTGGCATGTGCTACTTGCAGCTTGTTTCTAGCTGCAGCCAGTCAGTGGGGCCAACTTTGGGGCAATAAAGCTGAATGGTGAAAGGCACTCTAGACCTAATCTCACAGGATTGAGAGGAGGAAGCAGAAAAACTTGGAAAACAAATGATGTGTCATATGTGAAAAGAACTTTCTTGCTTTTGGCAGATAACCAAAAGAAATTCTGACGCAGAGGTTTAAAGCAGTATAGGTGTAAATTTTTTTTAATGGTAAATTCTTTTGGCTGTAGCACTGCACCAACAATTCAAGAATCTGTAGCATAGACTTGGTTTTCTGTCTGCAGCAATTTTTGAGTATATAAATCTCTTCTTAAAGTGGCCAAACTAGATTGTTTTAAAACAGTGCGAGTTCCTTGTTCCAGCTACTTTATCTAGAAGGTTGAACCAGAGTTTCATGCTGACAACATGAAAGCTTTTTTTTTTTCCTTTCGCAACATCCAATTTTAGTTGATTCATTACCAATTTGTATTTACTTGAATTTTTACTGATGTTATCTTTGAAGTAGTTCTTCTCTTATCTTACTGTTTGCCCCCTCTCAACTTCAGCACAACAAAAATGTCAAAGTTCTTGTAACTTCTCTGTTGAATAATCCATTCCTTTAATCATTTTGTTCTTCCTCTGTACCTTTTCTAGCTTACATCACTTTTTTCAGAATGTAAATGACCAGAAAAGTAATCCAAATAGTGTCTCAGGCAAGTCTTTCACAAGCACAGTCTTTTTCTCTTCCAAAATTGTCTCACCCATAGCATTTTCAGATGTCAGTAGCTTTTTCCACACTTGCATCACACTAACAGCTCAGAGCCATATGCTGATTGACCTATGTATCCTGATTTTCCTCCTTTTAGACATCTCCATGACATAATCTCCATGGAAATAGGAAGAATTCTTGCTATTGATCCCTAATCAAACAGTGATAAGAGATCAACCAATTCCATCTCTTAAACTGTAAAGTACCTTCTCACTTTTTTTTTTTCTTGAGGGTGTGTTACTGCCTAATGGCATGGGTAACCCTTATTGGGCAACGTTCTGCAAGGTCATATCTAAAGATAAAGGCATAAATCTCTTTCATTGATCAAACAAAACCTCCAAACTTTCCTGAGCCACATTTAAAGCCTAAAATGTGGCCCAGAATAAGAACGCAGTACATGCAGGAAGGTGGTCTTGGTTACAGTAACCTGGCAAGCGCTGACATGAGTTTGGTTGCCAAATTTGCTATTTTGGATTCAAGTAATAAATAAACAGGCAGAACTAACACAATTGAAGCTGGACACAATACTCAGACTTACGAAACTTTTATGTGTTTAAAATGTGTAAAAGACAAAACAAACAGGAATTTGAATATAGTAGAAATACTGCAAAATAAAATGAGTGGATTCTGATCATACAGACATAACTTCATTGCTGATGCTTCTTTTGAGTAGATGCTTTCAGTAACGAGATCCTTGTTAAAAACACCACTCCAGGTTGCCATATTAGAGGATAATCTTGAAGTTTTCCTGTAGCTTTGTAGTCAAATATTCCAGAATTTGCTCTGATATCCTGTCTATAACTAGACTACTTATTTATCAGGTAATCTTTTAGCTGTGGGGAAGAAGGAGGTAAATGTACAAATGGCACAATCAAACAAAATGCATTCAATTGCAAAAACTTGAAATAATTCACAATGTTTTAAGTGGACTATTTCTAAACCAAAAAAGTCACTGTTCTTTTCCCTAATAGTGACGGATTACAAAAAATTACATTCCACACCTCCCACAAGTCTACATCTGATAAGCTTACGGGGACCAAACAAAAATCTCTTCTTGGGGAATACTGATCTGTGAGTGATGCTGAAGAGATTGTGGAATGGAGGAGGGAGTGAAGGACAAATGATGTTCTTCTCTCACTGACAAGACACATAAAAGCCAAGCAGCCCAGTTCTACACCAACATATTTTCAATACCTGTATATTTTAAAAGTGCTTTAGAAAAGAATTGTTACTCCATCTGATGTATGCCACCAAAGCAGAGCTTGGCAAGGAAAGAAGAGGTTCAAACAGAGTCTGAATATGGAGAGATGTGTGTTCTAAACTTTTGCTCCTTTGGAAACTTTATGCCATCTACTTTCCTCAGTATTTCTGTAGGGAAAGGCACTAATGATACTCCAAAATCTTACCCATATGATTTCTAAAGACATGGTTTGCAAAGTGTTTTGATGATTGAAAATAGCACCAAGTAAATAACATTGTTGCTGCCACTGTGGCATGTACTTGTAAATGCATCGATAATAGGAGGAGGTGGGCAGGTGTGTGTACCAGGCAAACAGAGCCTTGTAAAGAAAAGTTTCTCTGAAAACTTAAGAGTTTTACCAAAGCATTACAAATTCACACAGAAAGCTAGAGAATAAATTGCTGCATAGAAAATTAGTATCTGAAGTGCTGAAATAAAAGGCTTATAGAGAAAAGAAATGCTGTGTAAGAATTGTTTGGTGTGCCAAGAATTTCTTGGAGGAGTTATGGAATAAGTAACGTAAGTAAAGGCTATTTGTTCAATTACAGAGAAGCCAAGCAATCAAGAGATGAGAACCAACAAATATCAAATGTCAGAAACTTGTTTAAAAGCCATAATAGTAACAATATCATCTCGCTTGCAGTATGTCATATATGCATCTTGGTTGATGAACACCTAATTATTCTTGTAATGCTAGACTCTTAAAAATCACAGAGGCATGGGGGACCTATCTTTATATATGTTTTCCAAAGCCAGCCAGACATCCTTTATGCTCACCATAGTGTTCATCTCTCATATTATGCTTCCCTGAAATCAGCTTTTAGTTTGATTTATTTTTAAATATTTATTTTATTCATGATGAATAAATACTCTGTGAATCAGCTATAAAGATCTCCACGCTGTTTTAAGTGTCCCAATCCAGCTCAACCTGTGACTGAGAATATTTTTACTTTAAGAGAGTCCCTTTACTTCGGGCACTTTGGACTTCCAGTCCACTTCCCTGGCCTGCCCTTTCCAGGGCTGGACAACTCCTTCCATTAAAATTTTTTTTCCAAATGTCCAATCTAAGCCTCCCAGGGCAAAACTTAAAGCCATTTGCTCTTCTTCTGTCACTTGTTACCTGGGAGAAGAGGCTGCCCCCCACCTGGCTACAACCTGCTTTCAGGGAGTTGTAGAGAGTGACAAGATCCTCCCCTGAGCCTTCTTTTCTCCAGGCAAAACAACCTGCTCCCTCAGCTGCTCCTCAAAATACTTTTGCTCTAAACCCTTCACCAGCTCTCTTTTCCTTCTTTGGACAGACATAATGCAAACATCTATAAACTATGGGGGGAGGGGGGGTGTTGCATTTTTTTTTATTTTCAGTAGTCCTTCTAAGGTCCAGTGTTTTACATCTGTAAAGAAAGTGTCTAAAACAGATGAGAGGATCTGCATTCTTCCTTTCTCTCTTTATTGGCTAAAAAGAGTACAGGATGACCTGCCTGGAAAGGTTTCTAAATTACATATGAAAATCTTGTCTCAGTGGCACCAATTGATATAAATTCATTTAAAAAATAGATTTATAGAAAATGTATGGTTGATGAATTACTATATTTTTATGAATATCTGTCTGGGCTGAAAATAGGCTGTGATAAACCCAGTGCGTCTTAAAGTGGATCAGCAATGCCACTCAGCAGATCTTCCCTACTAAGCTAGGCTTTGGGTTTTTTCTGCTGAGAAAGTGGGGAAAAGGCAATTCCTTTATGCTTAAGCATATAGTCCAGAACCCACCCAGCAGAGGAGGTGCTGGGTGGCTCATATTTTTTGCATGTTCTTACCCTGAAACTTCCTGCACGAGTCAAATAGCTGAGGTTCACCCTTGGGGTCAATTAGACCTTCACAGCTCTGTCCAGAGATTGAAGACCTGTGCTAAGCTGCAGCTCTTCATGACAATCAGAGGCCACTATAAACTAAGTCTTTTAGGGGGCCTTTAACTCTTCCAAAAGTCTGCAGTTTTCTCAGTCCTGGAAAAGATCCTTTCCACCTTTTTTGAAAGTGTGTATCGAACTAGAATACAGATTATATGTTATTTAGTTATGTTTCAAGGGAGAACTTTGAAAACAGGATATAGACCGTTCCTTATCTGTGCACAGTACACAAAGGACTGTGCCAAATCTGAAATTACCATGACTAAACCACTATGGGTTTATCATCTTGCAAATCTAATACTAAAGTGAGAACAAGAGAACTTCAACTCAGCTTTCAGGTTTCTGAGGACTTTTTCTTTTCTTCTTTTTGTTCCGTATTTTTCCTTTCCCCTGTTAATCTACTTAAGAGTGTAAAAAGGAGCAGAACAGTAGATTTCATTTGGATATTAGTCCAATGTGTTAAGACTTCCACCATTGCCATTAGAGCTACTGTGAAATATTTTTCTTAAATTTCTTCAGCTACACAATGGATTTTCTCACTTCCCATTCTTCCTTGAGTGGAAGAGACTACTTTTGTTTGTACAATTTTAAAATGAATAAACAAAAAACCCACACACTGCCTCTTCCCCCCCACCCCCCGCAAAAAAACCCTACAAACCCCAAAAACCAAGAAGTAATAACAGTACCAATCGCCCACCCTGACCCATGGTAAACCAAAAGTGAGTGAACACTGCTTTCCCCTTACAAGAACCTTTGTAATAAGTTTCCAGGCATAACAGTAGAAACAGTACACAGGTTAAATGATGTAACAGCTAATAAAATAGTGACAATAGAAATAAAAGGTTAGACCAAGTTCTCACTGAGTTTTTTTACACATACATCCAAAATGTCTACATTTGCAATAAGAACTTGTGTAGGGAAAACGTAGGATTTAAAATGCCAGTGGTAATTCAAAGATTCTGGTCTGCACCTGCGATAAAATTCATGCTTTAGGCAATGTCTTGAGAGAAACATAAGCTACTGGAGTACATCAAAATGAAAACTTTAGGACTCTTATTTATGCTCATTGATGCACCATAATAGTGTGTTATGTGCATCTAAAACCAAAAACTGCTTTATCTCCTCTTTGCATGTGTGAGGCCAAGAGGAACAGAGAAAGCCCTGCCAAAGGGAGAAGGAGAGTTCCCTCATGGTTTTATGGGGTTAGACATAGAGGATGAGGCTGGCTCAGGGTCTGGTCCCCATCCTTGGGGCAGTCCTAGCAATGTCCCAGTAACCCCTGTGTCATTGTGCCACCCCTCAGCACAGTACCCTAAATGCCATGCTGGCATGATTCTGGCATTCTCAACTGCAGAAAAGTCATGTCCTGATGTGCCACAGGGAAGGGCAAGGTAATTCCCTGTATCTCCTCCTTTATTTGTACTTTTGATTCTTGTCCCTAGGCTGTACGAACTGCGAATCAGAGAGTGATGCTTTTTCTTCAGCCTAATGCTTCAAATCCAGTCCAAGCGAACACTGGCTATTTCAGCATATGTAAAATTATTTCAGTGGATCATGGGCTGTACCTCAAAAAATAATTG
>JAWWLV010000001.1:6028299-6057126 GCA_035041135.1 Platyrinchus mystaceus
AAAACTTCCTTTAGTTTTAAGCAATAAAGCTGTGTCCAGCTCTGCATGCCACGGTGTTTCTGCCCCATCAGTCCAGACATTCTGCTAAAATCTTTTGTTAGAGTGATTTTATATTTCTTAGAGAATATTGCAAAAGAATGGAAGAAAACAGCAGAGACATGTAGGGTCTAAAGAAATATGGAGATAACACCGAATCAAAGTAGCACCACTTCAATGCCTCCTCTTTAGCAGTCTCGTTACTGACCATTTATCTGAGAGCCAGACACACAGATGGCACTAATTTCTCCCCCAATGCATAGTGCAGTATAAATGTCATGTTAAAATAATGTATTACCATAAATAACACACAAGTTTCCCACAAAGTTCAGTCACTTTGTATGAAAATTGATTTATTAATTTACTAATATTTAATGTTTCTACTGTGTGAGCTCCAGTAATAGTTTTCTGTAGGCAGTTTGCCTTTTATTTACAGGTACATATAATTGTAGTTGACAGCAGGAACATAAAGATATTTGCAGGTAAATTTTACTCAAAAATAAAAATCTCAGCAATTTAAGGCTATTTGGAGGATGTTGAGGAATATATTTTAAATGTTAGCTAAAGAGCAGTTAAACATTTTTCAAACTGTCCCATTTGGCACAACTGTAAATAACAATCTGTCTGCTTTAACCATCCTCTGTTGACATTGTTAGCAAATGTTAGGATTATTTGCTATTAACTGACAATTTCATCTTTGAGTATATTTATAAAGTTCTGCAATGTTGACACTAGTACATATATCATTTCTTGCAGAGCAGTATAACGCTGAAAGAATCTTTGTGCAAACATATTTAAAGCTCTTCATCTTTATGTCTGAAGATGGTGTTATGGATGGGGTTAGGGAGATTTATCATCATCTTTACTTTGATCCCCTTTTCTGCAAAAAAGCAATAAGCTGAAAAATTCATGCATCTGGAGAAGCAGAGAAGACAGTTTCATCTGCCACTGAAAGCAATCATTTAGGCATAAAGGACTCACTGACTTCTGGATGTGAGTGGGTGCAATGTAAACGTCTCACAGATATTACGTGTGCCATAGTGGTCTTTCATCAAAGCAGAATTTATGGGTGTTTCCTAGCTACTAGGTGAGTGGTGTGTAATATGATTCCATAAATTACTCTGAAAAGCAGACAGCAGTACAATAAAAGTAAATATCAATTGCAGGAACAAGTGTATGTTGCCCTGTATAAACAAAGAAAAAGATGGGGAGATCAACTCACTCCTGTTGATGAGAGCTTGAATACTGACATGAGACTGGCAGGGATTCCTGGCCTGTGTTTCAAATGAAAATCAACATTTGCTTGGTCCACCAGTTTGGATATGGTAGAGAGGGTTTTATAAAATACATCTTTCATTCTTTAAGTAGCAGCTCTCAGTTTGTTGCTTTCATATTAAAATAACTGCTCATTGTATCAGATAGAGAAGCCCTTACCTGTGTTCTACTGTGCTATTACCTATACATAATGCATAAAAAACTTTCCAACTTTCTAATGCAAAAAGTGAATGAAAAGAAAATGAGACACTTAGGCACTAAAATATACACTGTTTCTCAAAGAACAAAACTAAACTAATTGTCAAATTATCACTTCCCAAGCCTAGAAAAGTTACTTGTCCTGGAAATTTTTTCCATGGGTTGGGTAAAGGGAAGGTGCTATAAGTGTAAAGCAAAGGGAAGAATGAAATAAATGTTAAAAGGCAGCAGCACTCAGTCCGAGGTATTTCAAAAGCTGTACTGAGATTTTTATCCAACATCTCCCATTCTGATGTTGAATTACCGCCTACTCAGTGTGTTATTTATGTGTATTCAAAGGCAGAGCTACTAGCTTGCCTTTCAAACTAATGTTTTAACTGTTTTCTTTGGTGTGCAAGTCCAGCAGAGGATATGTGCTGACAGTAAACCGGGTTCAACATTTTCTTGTATATCATCAGCATTGTTTGTTAAGTTCTGATTCGTACAAAAAGTGCTGACAGGACACAATGCTCAAGTGTCATTGAACCAGTTGGGCCAGAGGAGTCTTTGTTAAAGATAATTTTGCATGAGAAGAACTTTGCTTGACTGTCAGCTTGAGTTGGTAGAACTGACAGACTGGGGAGACCAACCCAAATTTAACTTTTTAATAAAGTATAATTTACATGGATTAAACTGATTAAAAAAGTTTCTGCCTGCTGCTTTTATGGCCACTTTGTAGGCAGAACTATGATTTATATGGAAGTAGAAAGCACTACCACCGTCCCCTGAAGGTTTCATTGTGACCAAGCTAAATCTGTTTAAAATGGGATAGTTGGGTCCAGAACCCCTTCAAAGGAAATGTAAAAACCCTTGTTGATAAACAGCCTGTCCCCTGTATGAAACAGAACTGTAGAAACAAACAGCTTTAATAGAAGGGTCTGTGAAGTAGCCAGATTTAAGATAGACTAGCTTTTGTTTGTTTGTTTGTTTTGTTTCAAAGCAGATAAATCTAAAAACCTTCTTCTCACTATTGAATCTTTTGCAAGACCTTGTCATGCATAAGCAGGAAGAACTTCAGAGGAAGATGGCAAACCCCAAAAGCCAGTCCTCAAACCCTCCTCCACGTGTGATGTAAGGGTAACGATGTCCCAGCATCCCTTCAGACCCCTTCCATGCTTCAGCTGGGTTAGGAGGGGAGCAGATTCTCTGGACCTTCCCAGAATCCCCAGTTCTCTTGTTTCTCTCTTTAACTTTGGTTTGTGGCAGCATTTCAGATACCATAAACTGATCTTTTGAGGATGAGAAAAAAGATGCTAGCAAATTTCATTTCCAGCTTCAGAAAAAAGTCTGTGATTTAATTGAATTGCATAACTTCACATCAATTATTATTATAAAGGCAAGATACATGAAGAGGGTTCAATAGAAAAAGGAATTGGTTTTAGGAATAAATAAATACAGGTTAGCTATGAAATGTCTTTGTTAAGTGACTAGGATAGGGAGTATAATTGAAACGTTATAAATGACAGACTAAGTTGACTAAAAGGAGAAATTAGAGAAGTGAAATTTATGGTATATATATTTGCAATTATTACTTAATAAGATACATTCAGAAGTAGAGAAGATGTAATATGCACTGAAAATAGTAGACATGGAAGGAAATTGCATCATGCAAGTGAATTAAATTGGATTTCAAGCCATCTACTACACAGTGGAAATGAACTTATAAGAAGATATGGCTTGACATGCAAAACAATTATTTTAAGTGACTATATGCATTAAAAGGTTGTGTCAACATGCACACACAATTCCAGTGACATTGCCTGATAGGGGATGGGGAATTTTGCCTTCAGACTGCTGCAGGCTAATTGGCACTGCGCTCATTTTCCAAAAATAATTAATGTTATTCTTTATTTGCAGAACCCTTTTTTTCTCTTAGACTATTGCAAAGCTTTTTAATAAGAAACCTTAAAGTGCATTTGTGAAATGAGTCAGGTATTTTAACTGGGTATGTTGAAGCAAATGTAAAAAGGCATTTATCAAGGTGATATGTCAATGGCAAAAAGCTGGCTGAAGAGTTCACACAGAAAACATACTTAAGTTTGATTAAACCCTTGGAGGGAATATCCCATATACTTGAAACTTGAAAAGCACAAAGGTAATTATCTGAAGAGACTTGGGCCTTCCTTTCTATTCTCATATTTCAACACTGTCAACAGTTTGCTTTAGCTTTCACAGTCTTTGAATAAACTCTATTGCAAGTTCCAAGTAACCAATTGAGGAAAAATACTTGGTTGCTTTTCCTTAAATTTGTTTCTCATCTGGGCTGCACAAATACAGTCAATTACCTGAGCTGAGGGTGAGCCATCCATGGATTTCAACCCCTGTGACTGCACGTGGGGCTTGACTTTTCCATTTCCTCCCTCAGCTCCAAGAACAACTGGTAGAACTCAGTCTGGGCCATGTCAAAACATTTAGTGCAAACCTTTGCCTCGTGAGAGAATAGGTGTGCCCTGTTTGTTGCTGAAGTTGCAAGAAGGATGATAGGTAAGCTGACTGCAAGTAGTAACAAGGCAAAGTATTATTACTGAATGCTGGAATATTATCTAGTCAAATGCCTAGAAAACCATGGAGGAATCTCAGAAACTTGATTATAAAGAAACATGTTCTAAAAAAGGAACGATCTCTCTTTCTCTAGGAATGGTCCCTCTTCTACCTCCCTTAGAAAAATTTATCACTAAATCACTTTACCAAACCAATCAATCTCCATTTCTAAATATTTCTGTGTCAGTTACCCTTAGAAGATTGCTCCCCAGCCTCACTGCATTGAGGTTTAGATATGTTTTTCTAACTTCGTGGTGTGTTTGCTCTCATGTCAACTTTACCCTTTAGCTACAATATTATTTTCCCCTTTCTGGTTTTTACTTCAATTATATGTTTGTAGAACCCTTATCTCAGCTGTTACTTTGTCAAGCTCAGTCTTTCAGCAACCGTTTTGAAATTGTATGGTCATTTAAGAATGGATTGACCCAGCAGAATTATTGAAAAGACTAGTTGCTCTACCTGCTATTTTGAATCCTGTCCTTTCTGAAATCTGCTGTGGCGATTATTTGGTCTCAAAAGACCAAATAAGCTCCTTAGCAATTTCCCTAACCTGATTCCCTTTAGCCATTCTGCCTTTTGTTCCATGTTCAACATCATCTCCTCTGATTGAAGTGAGCTACAGAGTACTTAGTTTTTGGGCTCTACCTAGATTATCTTTAATATCTGTCCCATTCTTCCTGCATAGTAACTCCATTTCCTCCATTTGCTTTAATATCCTTTGCAAAGTCTCATTGTCACTATATGTCTGCATTTTTTGACTTCCAAGACTCAGCTTGCTTTTTCTGCTCTGTACTTTCTTGTTGGTTCTGCATACCCAGCATCTGTTTTTGTTGCCACTGTTCATCCTACTGGGCAAGTCTGTTTACACATTAAAAATAGCAATTACAGATTCAAATGATGAAAACACATTTCCTAAATGTGGTACTGCACTGCGTTTCACAGCTTCCAGGTCAGGAAGCTTATTTTAGCAGCTTGTTTTTGCTGTCCTAAAGGAAACTCTCATTAGACAGATGCAACCTTCCCTTTGCTTACTTATCATTGCTCAGTTTGTACCATTTTGTTCTTATATGTGGCTTTCAAGTTATATTCTGGGTGAAAAACCAATTTGTGTTCTATAAAGATTTATATAGCTGTATGTAGCTTCTACATTTTCTCCTAAATGGTCATCAAATGAAACTTCTATTTGCTCCATAGATGACATTTATGGACTGAGCAAAAAGGGTGTGAAGTACTCAGGTAATTCAGAAGAAATAAGAGTAGGATCAGTTTCCTCATGGTAGACATGATTTTTAATATGGTGGTGTAAAATGAACACTAACCAGAATTTTAGCAATAAATAAACTTTTATAATAATGACAGTAAATTAAGCTTATATATATTTATCCTATGGCACAAGTTTTCAAATCTGCTTTGTACCTGTGTTTTGCTAATTTCATTCCTCATATTCTCTACCTACTCCCACACATCTAATAACTCCTTATTTAATGTTGCCTTTTGTTGTCTCCCATCATGTTTCTCTTTCATTTTGCTTTAAGTGCCTCTTTTTTCCTATAACTGTTTTCAATTCCTACTTTCAAAGCAATTTCTTGCTTCAACTGACCACCATCATAAAACTAAGCTGGTTTTGCCTTGAATATTTTGTAACTGGCAACTTTGAGCACTGAAAGGTCTCTTGCCACCTCGATGTGAGGGGAGGGGAAGCTGTCCTTAGCAGCATCTGTTGCCTAGCAATCTGTTTCTCAGGTGCCTTTAGCTGTGCAGCATTGTGATCAAAGCTGAAAAGGCAAGCAGAAGGGAAAGTGAAAATGGGCTTGAAAAACACTGCAATCAAAGCACAGCCTTTGGTGCAACATTTGTGATTTTTACATGACAGAGAAGAGACCCTAGCAGGAGAAAGCAGTTGTCCAGCAGCTCTCTACTGGGCAGTGTGGCACCAGTCTGCCTGTTCATGATTCAAATTAATATTGCTCAGCCTTGATTTTTGTTTTGTTTTGTTTTTTCACATCACCATAGACCTTTTCACTCTCCATCAGGTGTCATTTGTACCAGAAGCACAGGAAGTAGCATGTTTCCTTTAGGATAAATTGGTAGAGGTGGGATGGAGCACCCTGAGGAGCTCTACTGCTTATCATTCAGGTGTCAGGCTTTGTACATAACAGAACCATCACTGTGGCCAGTTTGAACTATTTCATGACACAGCAACTACTTGTGCTGGCCCCCACTAAAGATGGGAAAGTTCCCTCTACCTTGACGTTGACCATATTGTGCTGAGGCTTAAAAAAGGCATAAAATAAACCTTGTGTAAGAAGGATTTGTTTATATGGATGATACCCAGCTTCTTGAGGTGTTGGGCTAAGTTTTATTTGTGGCATGATAATAATAATATCAACACTGAACAAAGTTAGAGAGTAATTAGCACTGTTCATGATGTTACCAGGAAAATGGAGTCAATCATCCTTCCAAAACCAATCCTCTCTCAATGACATCTGGATGTGAATATCTAGATTAAGATAGTATGTCCCCAGCCTAACGCAGCATTTTCCAAAACTATCTTTGTAGTTTGGGTATTTGGGTTATTTCAGTGTGACTGAGAATTAATTTAGGTATTCATAAAAGTGCTTTATCTATGAAGTGACCCCTGAATAGAAGCACAAGCATGTACTCTATTATTAAAAAATTGCCTTCTATGTGTGGTACATAAAAACACAGTGACAAAGATATGTAAATCATCCTAAAGGCAAAGCTTCTCAGAAATCAAGAGAGTTTATAGTAGAGTAGCTAAAAAAGATCTCTTGGTAATCTAGCCTGTCTTTAAGGTTCACAAGGTAAAGGGTTTCATCACCCCATCTTCCAAAAGCTTAACAGAAAAATGTAGAAAGACAGATGATTTTAAATTGCACTTAAAGTTTCAGCACTACTAGAGATTTAAACAGATAAGTATCTTCCCTAAGTAAGCAGCTGCTGAGTGAGTCTCTTGGGTGTGGTTTTGGAACTCCACAGTGACATTTTCATATACCATGCTTTTGGCATGTAAGCAAAATCCAAACCCCACTGCTTCTCACTTTCCTGATACTTTCTCAATTAGGAGATGATAGTTATTTGTCATAATTTTATGTATTATATTTCTTAAAAAGAAATGAGATTTTCAGGGAAAGGGGTAACTACTAGTATACTCACCCATCCCCAGGATTTCTGTATTTTCAGACTTTAGTCATTTTACAGTGCATCTGAGTTTCAAGTTTAAACTGATTATTTCTTAATAAGATAACCTTTTAATAATAAGCATATATAAGATGACAGTCAGATGCTGTAAAAAAAAAAAAAAAGTGTAGTTCTTCACCAGGAAGTGGGGAAATGAATCTTCCGAAGTAAGAGAGATAGGAATGTTAGTCTAAAAGTATTTTTGGTCTAAAGGTATTTTCCTTTGCAAAGTTGGAGGAGGGAAGAGAAATAGAAATGAGATGATAACTGTGGAACTACAGTTGGACTGAGCATCCCACCGAACCTTCTTCCAGTTTTGGACTTTCTTGAGCTTCCACAAAATATGTTTTATAGGTCAATAAATGAGTGAAGCCTTTCTCTCCCCTTTAAAATCTGGAAGGGAACACATTCATTTCCCTGCTTTTGAAGGCTTGTCTACAAGGGCAAGTTGTGAGAACATATGGTTTTATTTGAAAATTTTTGCCCAGCAACCAATAGCCAAGATTGGTCATTTCTCATTACCCTTTGAAATCTGTACAGCAATGTATCTTTGGCACCACAGCACCCCACCAAAGGTTAGTCTTGTGATGCTCTCTCTCTCTCTTTGTGGGGCTGGAGGCAATTTGTTGTGGGCTTTTTTCCCCCCTCACAGAGTCATATAGAAGTCATATAAAAAGTTCTGGGAACGCTGGGACTGGGGAGAAGTACAGACTCAAAAGTCTGATGTATCATTCACATGTCTTTTGCAAACTATGCCCATTTTCACGTTGTTGGGAGCCAGCAGGGAAGGAAGGTGGTGCAGTGAGGTCCCATCATCACCATGGGGGTGCTGCTGTCTGCATGTGCCATCACACAGACAGGTGGCAGAAATGGACAGCTGCCTGTGTCATTTTGGACAAAGGAGGATGAAATCTAAGGGGTAGTTTTTGTGAGCTCTGCCTGCACCAAATGGACTTCCAATAGCTCAGTTTCGGGGCTCAGACAATGAGTATTCATTTTTAGGAATGAATGTGATGCGGGATAAGGGTATATAACAATGGCATAAGAGGGAATATCTCCCAGACACATTTTAGGCCCTATTTGCAGCCCCCTTTCCCTGTGACTGGAGCCCTGTGCCAAGGCAGGGCCAGACATTCTGCTGCTTTCCTGGGAGGTATATTCTATCCTCTGCTTATCGACTGGTTTGTGATGTTTTTTTTTGCTAGCTGGGCAAAATAAAAATTCTCTTGGTGACTGCAGAGGAACGTGTTTTTTGGAAGATTGAAAGAACAAAAGTTGCGCTTGCTGCAGGGCCAGAGGTAGTGGAGCAAGGTTTGTTCACTGCACAGTGCCTATGGCAGCAAGAGACAGCTTTTTCCCCAGGTGAAAGGGATGTTCAGAGACTCTTTACACAGATGGTGATGCTGCCTCTAGCACCTGTGGGTAATTGTGAAGCCTGGTGGATCATAAGTGCCTTGTCTTCCTAATTTTAATATACAAATTGTCCAGTGTTTCTGCAGAAGGGGAGGACACTATATTCACATCATGGGTGGGTATTGAACTCAGGCCAACAACAAATTGTACCAAGCAGTGCAAGTTTTAGGGCCTGAAACACAAACCCTGTCAGAAATGGCACAGCCATTTAATTGAGTGTAACCATGTATTGTGGAAAACTATTTAAAATTCTCAAATCAATTCTAACTTTTGCTCTTCCTTTCAGAAGAAAGTGTGGTGTTCCTTTTGCTTCCTAGAAGCTTCACTTTTTCTCTCAGTGCTGAAGAAAAGCAAGAGACCTTTGCATGCAGAAGGAAATATGATGGTCTCAGTGTTCACTTCTGAGTGGTGAACAACCTGTGCATCAGCCTCTGAGAGGCAGAGCTTCATTAAGGAAGGGTAACCATATGGTACCAAAATATTTTCCAATTTCTGTGCTATCTTCAAAAGCTGTTTTTCCATGTCCCTGCCTATTACAACCTTCTTTTTTTCCTTTCTTTCTTTTTTTTTTTTTTTTTTTTTTTTTCCCCTTAAAATTTGTTTTATCCTCTCCTCTTTCTACAAGGCTTTCCCTCACTTTATTCTCCTCCTTTTCTGGTCCCTGGTCAGACTTCAGGTTCTTCTATGTTCTGCCATTCCCTTTCCAGTTCCTGGCCCAGAAATCTGTCAGGTGTGCTGGAACGTTGCTGGAACAGAACTGGAGCAGTGGTGGAGTAGGGGAAGGAGTTAAAAGTGAAGACTGGGAAGCTTTGAAATAGAACACAATAGTTATTGTGCTAATTTTCATCTCCATAGCAACACTAATGCAATGCAGTTTCCCTTACTCCTGGAATTCCCCTCCCGTGGTCTCCTCCTGGGCTGAGCTGAGCCCCAGGCTCAGCCTGGAGACCAGCACTGGCACAGGGACTTGTATGGCTTTGAATTGGTGAAAGGGCTGTTGGAAAACTGAGGAGAGTTGGAGAAATAAGTAGTAACCTTGTGCATCTCTGTGGGCTTCCCTTACTGGTATGGGACAGATAAAATCAGGAGGTTTGCCACCAAGGCACAAAAAGACACTTGTTAAAATGGCAGCTGGTGCAGAAGGCAGCAATTATTCTGTTGGAAGGCTTCTTACAGAGGTTCTGTGAGGATAAGAGGTCAGTGTTACTTTTATTGGTGAGCCCTCAGTGAGACACTCTTGCCTTTGAACGTGTTATCCTTGCAATCTGATTTTAGGTCACCTGAAGGTCTGCACAAATTGCATAGCAAAAACCAGGTTTTTGCACTATCATTTCTGAAATCATTAATAGTGTGAGACGATGATTAATGCAAACTGAATATCTTAAAATCCATATGCATCTTTAAATATCTTACTTTGGGTAATATATCTTAAAAAGGTAAAGGTAGCTGAAAGCCCAGAGCATCCTTCAAATAGCAAAGCAAACTACTATCTCAATTGCTTTTCCTCCTATACCTGATAACTTGGTAACCACACTTGCATTATAATAAGCTTGGGGTTTTTTTTAACCCTCGTGGTACCATCATATTGAATGAGAAAAGGTGGTTAGATGGGAGAAAGGAGGATTTTTGATATTCCACACATTCAAGTGTCCCAAGGTATATATTTCACTGCTTAACACTATTGTGCCACTTGGAGAGTGCCAGAGGGCAAACTTTGAAAAGAAACACCAAGAGGGAGAAGAAAATGTTAGAAAATGCTGTTGTGACAGATGGTGAGATGGTAGGCTGTTCTCAGATGGAAATGTGTTGAAGAGCTTAACTTCTCCAGTCTGGACAGCTTCTTGAGAACAGGCTGGGGGCAAAAACATCCAGAAAGCCTCAGAATGGCTTTAATCTGTGAACTGTAACTGCCAGCAGAAAAAAAGTCAGCTCTCAGCTCTCTAGGCAGCTGTAGTAGCTGAACATGTTCTGTGAGCAGTGTTGGATGTCCATGAAGATCTATCGGGAGTCCTGGCTGGAATTCATTGTGCCTTGGCTGAGAAACACTAATGCTGTCCACAAAACATGGGAATGCAATGATGACCTTCCTAGCAAACCACCAGCAGCATCTGGAGCCAAACCAGCACCTACTGGGAGCTTTTTCTATCAATGGGCCTTGACTTAGCTTGCAGTGGTGGGGTATCCAGATGTTCTCAGCTACTATCAGGTCTGGAACTATTCTAGCAGTTAGAGCTGAGCACAGAGCTGTTCCTTTGAGTAGGTCTCTGCTAGGATTCCTCAGGGTTTGACTCAGGTGACTGCTGAGGTCTCGAGAAAGGCTGGAACACACCCAGCTACACATTCGAAGTGGGAATGACACACAGGCACATAAGGGAAACAGTGAGCTTCCAGGTAAGCTGAAGGAAAGCTGCAGGAAAGTTAACTGAAAGCACAGAACTGCTTTCCCTGTCAGCTGACTCTGAAGATAAAGCGATGGCATTTTCGAGCAAGTATTCCACTTCACCAAAAGTGTGTACTTATACAGTCTACAGACATGAGGCACTTCAATTTAAAAAAAAAAAAATTAAAAAGGAATAACTCTAAGCATATTTTGCTTCTTCCACTTCCTTCTGTCCATCCCTTCTCCCATCTTTCATAGCCTTAATACCCAAATTAGAGACCTTCCTTTCCCCACATATTCAGAGCCTATTGCGTACATGTAAGTTTGCAGAGCACTGAGTGGGCTTAATGTACCATCAGACTGGAACGTGTGAGGAGCTAATTCTGGGATGCATGAGTACAGAAATTGTCATGGGAACACAGCCTATAATCAAGAAGGATAAAAATTTCAGTAGGAAACCAGGCTATGGTAGGCTTCCATCATGTTGCTCAAAACAACCTTATGGTAATGATTTTGTAATTATTTCAAAGGAAACACCACACAGTGGAAATCCCTGACAAAGCAAATCACCAGGAATTAATAAAAGGGGGTACTTTAAAAGAGCAATTTCTTCTAGTTGCACAAAGACATAAAACTCTCTTTTTTCTAGACCATTAATGAGAAAAAAAAATAATTTGGGCAGTCAGTTTCCCTCTGCCTGAAACTCTGCTAATCTACATTGTTAAAACTCTGCTAATATACACTGTTAAAAATACATTTTCTCACTTTTTTTTTTTTTTTTAAGTGGCAAAAAATTGGTTTAAATCAGCCTACGACATAGCCAGATACTACTATTTTAATCCAGTTTTCTTGGGAAATAACAGCTACAAGGTGGTGCTGTCTGTCAGTCCCCATGAGTTCCTGTTGAACTCATTGCCCAGTTTCAACCAGATCTCTCTGCAGAGAGATCAAGACATGTCTGATGAAAACGTGCTGCAGAGCAGACACAAGGCAAGCCCCTGTTAATGGAAAGGCCACAGCATGTGTTCAACTTATTATTAGACATTAGAGAATCTGTATGAGGGAACAGAAGGACTGAAAACTTTTTTAAGAAAAAAAAACAAACTACAGAAAGCAAGCTTCAAAAGTTTCCCTGCTCAGAAATCTTGTTGGGAGTTGCTACACTAAGCTCTATGATATAAGACCTCTTAATTTCTTTTAATTCCGATCTGTGCAGGGCCTCCTGATAATTAAAGTGTCAACATTTCAGTGATGAAAAGGCACACTGGAAATCAATGTTCAGCTGACATTGCTGCTTGCAGGGGAGATGGGAAGGTCTTGTGAAGGTCTGCAGAACCAGCTGTGAAAGCCTTCTGTCAGCTTGGTGGGAGTGGAGAGCTGTAAGACTGAACCACCATTTGCAGTTTTTGTCCTTTAAACTTATGGCTGGCTGCAGATAAAATCAGAGGCACATCTCTTATGTGGAGGCCTCCAGAATGGCATATCCTGCTTAAAACTTATTTGCAGATATTTTACCTGTTTCCATACCAAGAGAACAGACTATGTATTATAAACTTACTTACAAAAATGACTTGCTATCTTCCCTTGCAGCATTCATAAACTATGTCCATAAATACTCCAAAGTAGCTGCTAATAGCCTAGATTGTGATTCTGACTGCATAAAAGATAAGTAATTTCAAATTATGAAAATTAGCTACTTACATAATTTGATTTATTCTGTGATAGTCTCTGTGAGGGTTTAATCATGGTGCCTTATCCCCACCTCTACTGCTGCTGAACTGACAGTATATTGTCTGATTCAGAAAAGCCTAGTGAGAGTGCTGGGGTGGTATGAGGGAAAAACAGGTAGATGATATAACAGGAGTTATGTTTCAGTCTCTCCCTTGTAATTATTCAATCTCTTTCTTATTATCTGTGTTTATCCTATTGCATTTTGATTTAGCAGTCTCTTTAAGCTCATGTTTAAATGTGTGTATTTACATTTTGAACAGAACTTTCACCGGAATGCCTGCTTCAGACTTGCTGATCTTTTGCAATCCATGACTGATTCCTCTGCCTCAGAAATTACTTTTCTGTTTCCCCACTCCAGACAACCAGGCACTATCCCAGAGTCCAGCCCAGTCACTGCCTCTTGCTAAGGAAGATGCACTCACTTGGAGCATGTTCTGCAGGGTAAGATGGGCTCTGTGCCCATCAGTTAGAGGAACCAGGCTAGGGAGGAAGCTTCAGAACCAGCGTGGTGTGAAGCTGGGGGTAGCAGCAGCTTTCCTACCTCCATTAGTTTGGTTTCCTCAAACCAAGCACAGTGCAAGGAGGGGAGGCTTCTCAGACAGTGTGGTCCAGACCTTGTTCTCAAAAACAAGCCCTCCTGCCTTCAAAAGTTCCTGACAACAAGCATAGAGGGATGGTAGTGGCTTGTGTGTGTGCCTGAGAGGCAGCAAGTTCACAGTAGGACCATCCTGTTTAAATAAGGATTTGCTTTTTTTAGTGGGACACACAGCCCCATGCCACAGGCTGTGGTACAGCCTCCCTTTATCACAGAGAATCTCAATTTGAGAAGCAGAGATTGCCCTAGGAATATTTTTATCTTCTCAATTTATTTGTTAATATACTTCCTTAGTTTCTGATGGGGACTCTTCTACCTCCCACTGGCTCCTGAAGTCACATAGCTAAAACAGGGTGAAAACCAGACAAACACTAGCACACAAAAAACCATTGTGTCTGGGCAATGGGTACTTAGAAGTAACTTGGAATCTAAATAGCAAAAAAACATAAGGGATAAGAGTAGCTAGCTGGATAACCTTCTAGAAGTCAGAAACATCTTTCGAATTGCCTCTTTAGTTTCTTCCTTTACCACATTATCATCACTTTGATCTAAATTGAATTGACTCCAAGCCAGTTTATTGCAATATATGAGCTGCTCCCCTGTAGGTGCTGGAGATGAGGCTCTTGCCTGAAAGCTCGGAGTGGCACTGTTCACTCTCAAAGGCACAGAAACAGAGGTGAGAACAGATTCTTGTAGTTCCCTCCACTACTGAGACAGAAGAAAAACTGATTCTCACTTTTAGGATGGGTTTTAGAAGTAGCTGACAATGAAAAGAAAGGAAGAAAGGTATTTTTCTCCCCTTCTTTTCCCCTCTCCACACTTGATCAGAACTACCTTCTCTTCCCTGGCTGTGCCTGAGAAGGAGAACAGTTCTGCCCACAGGGTCCCTCCACCCCTCCAGGATAATTCGTTGTTGCAACTCAGCTCTTCCTGAGCTGGCAGAGGAAGAAGAGAAGATTCTGAAAAAAAAGAGACAGGGTGACAAAGTCTTTCTTACTGAAAGAGAGAGCAATACTTCTTGATCCTTGCTCTCCTTGATTCCTACAATTCTTTAAAGGACAGGACATCCAGCAGTAGCACTTGACAGGTGTTGGTCCAAAAGATTTGTAACAGGAAACATGAGGGGCATGATCTGTTCTCATTATCACAGAAAGAAGCTTTCTGTTTCAGTCAGAATGAACAAGCCTTTTATTTCCTGCCTTCTTTTATTACTTCACGAATTTATTAAAATCTTTATTTTTATATTCTTAATATCCCTGCAATGCTTAAACTTCTTAGGTCAGTGACTCATACCTACAGCTGTAAAGAGCAAACCTCTTCATACAAATGGCTTAATTTTCAGGCTGACCATGTAATTTTATCATTCTTCAAATGATCTATGCTTCTCTAGATTAAATGAATGAGTTTCCTGAAAGCAAATGTGTTTGGGCTCAACAGACAAAGCTTTATGTCAGCTGGCTGCCAAAGAAGTTTGCACAATATTGTATCAAAAAAAAAGAGAAATTAAGAATAATTTAGTCACAGGTGTATTACACATTAGATATGAAGAAAAGGCATCACTAAATTATGTCATTGCATAAGCAGTTCTCCCAATAACAGTTAAGGGAACAAAGAAGTTGGCCACACCTAGGAAAAGTGCTGCTTTTATGAAAAGAATTGGCAGTAAAAAAGTCAGAATCACATTTCTAAGTGAATTCCTCAGGTTTCCAGTGCTCCTTCCTATGTGAATTGTGCTTCATTCTATATGTATTTTCAACATATCTCTCTGTCAGCCTTTAACTTAAGCTCTGTGCTGCTGCAATGAATTTCAATCCAGATTTCTGTGCCACTTCCACCAAGGTACCTCACAGATTTATGAGAGAAGTAAAGATATATGTAGTGTTCCCTCGCTTTTTTTGTTATGTATGTCTTTGATTTCAGCAGACAGATGCATGCAGGTCAGAAAAATAGTTTCTTTGTCATCTCTCTGCATTGAAAGTCCTTTTGGATTCTGGTTTTTTCCCCAGAAAATTCTGGCCAAATCTGGTTTTCTAGTATTTCGTAAAGAGCTTTTTCTTATAGCTTTTCTGATGGATCAGAGATGAGCAATTTCTAAAAAACCAGGTGGAGCTCCTTTTGACTGTCCAAGCTGATTAGACATGTTGCAATGGTCCTGGTAACTGTGCAGACAGCCCCCATTTTATCCTCACCACACACACCTGAGCAGTCAGTCAGCATCATTGCTGTGTTACTTGGGAAAGTGAGAGGCAAACTCCCTGACCTAGTTACATCATCCCTAGCTTTGTCCATAGGCAGAGGTCTGTCTCTCTCTCTCTGAATCAATAAAATGAATGGAATAGCCACATTTCCAACTTACAGTCTGGATGGGGACATGCAGTAAAATCCAGCTGATACTGTAGTAGTGAGTCCTTAAAGGCAGAGAAGCATCTCTGTGGGTCAGCAGTGGAAAGCATTTTCCAAAGAGAATCAGGAATCCTCCTCCTCTTTATCCATCCCTGCCTCAGAATACGTTCCACATACAGCCCATTCTTGCAAGGGATTTCCATGGTTGCAAAACAGACCCTGTGCTTCTAGTGTATTGTTTTTCCCAGTTATCATGTGTTGCGTCAACTAGTCTTCACAAATACATCTTGAGAAAAAAGTTGTTAATGGGATTTTCTGCAAAATGAGTATTGAGAAGAAATGTTCCTCTCTTTATGGGGATATAAATCAAATCCCTTGATTTTCTTTCTATACACTCATACTCCAGCAGAGGTCAGCTCTGCCTGTGCTGGGGAAAAGTAAAGCAGTTCAAAGTGTGGGGTATCTGTGCACACAGCAACACAAAATGCTGCTCTCTTCCTGCTGCCCCCTCACAGCACCAATCAAAGCCCATTTCAGGCCTTCCTTTTAAATGGAGAAAAAAAGTGCTTTGAGCCAGGGCAACTCTATCTTCAAGATTGCCATAAAAGCTGGTTAGAGAGCTGTTCTCGCTGCTGCTGTGTGGCTCCAAGCCTGTTTGAGAACTGCCTGTAATGTGCAGGGGAGCCAGAGAGTGTGGTCCTTTGTGAGGCTAAAACTGCTGCACGATGAGAAACCCCCAAAGAGCAGGAATTTGTGTCTGCATTGTGCTTTCCAGTTACTGAACTATTAGGGAAACAGAAATACTGCCATCCTGTTGCACCTATCTTCCTTTACTGCTGTATCAGAACTGTTAAAAAAAAAAAAAAAAAAAGAAAGGTCTCTGTGCTCAATAATGTTAGGTTAAAGTTTGTTTGGGTGTATTCATAAAACAATTTTACTGCTTTAAATGGCATAATTTTGGTGGGTCTATGGACCACTACAAGTTTCCTTAGCTCCATCAGTTACAGTTGTTCCTTAACATTAGCTCTTCAGAACATAAGAAACATTTTGATGCCAAAGGCAAAATGTGTTGACAAAACTCTGTAGCTCTACTATTTGATTTAGTGTCCCTTAGTTAATGTTTTTTTTAATTTCCAGTTTTGAGTGTCAACATGCATTTCCTATTTTGCTCCCAAACAAAATTCTCTTACTGAGTCACTGTCGTTAGAGGGCTGCTCTTTTGAGTGACAGATCCTCCCACTCTTCTTTCTTCCCCTCCTCTTTGGTTTCACAACCTAGCCTTTGCCTTATTCATTCCCCTTTGCTCACTAACACCCAAGGAGGAAACAGTGTTTATTATAAATATTCAGAGGTTCGAGGCAGAGTGCTGTGTTATATAGCACTGAAAACGTGCAAGACACATTTATTCTCTTTTATTTTCAGAGATTAAATTATTGCTACGTTCAGAATTTTTGTTAATTGTCATTAATGATTGACACCCTACAGACTTTTGAAGCTAGAAATTAATGACTGCTTTTCTGAAATTAAATGTCATGCCTTAGACAGAAATCTTTCATGTAACCAGTGATGTGTGCCATTGAGACAGCAGCTGCTTCTGAAGGATAATGTCTAAAAAACCCCAAAGAGCCTCATTGTAAAACTAATGCCAGGTTTTGCTAATTAATATTTTTCACTTTTTTCTAGTACCTTTTTTGAATTTAGCTTCTTAATAATAAAAAACCAGGTGAAATTTCAGTCCATCTATGAACCCCCCTTTTCTTTGACCTATTAGGGAGATTTAATAGTTTGAAATGAGTGAAATGACTAAATGTGGGTTGCCTATTTCTTATGTGTAGCTATATATATAACAAGAAATGAGTGCCATTTGTTTAACAGACTACCAGGAGAGCCAGTAAATAATTTCAGTACAAGATCAAGGATAGGGCTAATGAGCAGCAGACTTGAGAATACCTGAGAATTGAGAAAAGAAACGTAAAGCCACCAGAAAGAGGTAATTAAGGCGTACCATCATAGTGATTATCTGTGTGCAGTTGTGTTGCCCAGCTGCAGCCTTTTGGAGTGTCAGATGAATGTCAGTGAAAGCAAGTAGAGCTATTTTTCATTTTAGTGCTTGTTTCTCCTGATGGCGTTATCTGTTACAGGTCAAGCAGCTACAGATGACAGCTTAATAGGTCATCTTAAAAACAAGATATGCACTCAGAGCTGTTGCTGCTGATTAAAGATCACATATCTACGTGCAGAGATGACACTCTTGGCTTTGGGTGGCTGCAGTGGATTTAGAATTCCAGTGTGAATATCAGATTGTGCCACAATACCACACACACAAAGCTCAGACTGGTGTTCACTAGAGACCCTGCAACCACTTCACCAAAGAGCAAGTAGTTTTCTGGAAAACTGTCAGCATTTGGAAGGCTCCCATTCTTTACCCAACACTTACAGGCGTTGGTTGCCACTATTGACAGTTGTAAGCAGGTTCCGCACTTACACCCTCTTTCATCAGTAGCTGTATCCAAATATAGGGTTTTTTCTAGGTCAAATTTGTCTTTACAGACGTTTCAAAGCACGACTGACTTTTGTGCCAAAAACTATGGGAGCCCTCCTGGGCTGCTCATCTTGCTGTTTCATTTTATCATCTATCCAGAGGTAACTGGCTTGCCCTGGGCTGAGGAGAGCCTTGCCTGTTTTCCCCAAGAAGAAAACTTGCTGGGCCATTGTCAAAATCTGAAATGCAAACAAAAATCCTGAACCAAGAATATCTGAAACAAACAGAAAAGAAATGTCTATTGCTGAGAGATCCCTGCTCCCTAGCTGAAGTGTGGCTGGTGCCCACAATATTCCATTTAGAGTGGTGTGAAAGAACAGCTGGGCCCACACTGCATGGCATTTAGCACAGATCCATGTGTCTGAGAGACATCATTACTATTTTTCAGAGGTTTTATGGTTCAAAATACCTAAATTGACATGAGGGCTGATCCAGTGGAATTGTGGTTTGATAGTGTAATACTGAAGAGGAAGTAAGTTGATTGTCCTTGGACATGGCATGAAGGTTTGTGAGACCTTACAGGCAGAAGATCTGCTGACAGTGTGCTGGAAAACACTATTCAGGACAGAAAGATCCCAATTTGGATATGATCTTGGCTATTGTGCTTATTTGAAATGGTCTTATAAACAAGTCACCTCTAAATCCACACCTGACCCTTGTCTTTGGAGGACTCAGATTGGTTTGATCCATAACAGGGTCCAAACAAACTAAAATTGATACAGTTTGGCTGATCAGGAGGTAGGGAGATAACAGCAAATCAAAGTGATAGTGTAGACACAGATTCTCATTATTAATAGAAAATGGTTGTTTATTCTAGATATAAACATCCTAAAATATTAATTGAAAAAGAAAAAAAAAAGCAAACCCAACATAATCACACAAGGCTTTTGGTCTAGATGAAAAGAAACATATTTTGTCTCTTCCAAAACAGCAGGGGCCCTTTTTGCTACTGGCAACTGTCAGTCTTCAGGTAATTTCATAAGACCTGCAGTACATTTGAGAAAAGTGAGGCTTGGCTGGAAGAAAAAAATTAAAAGCCTTCAGTAAAAGGCAGAGTGTGAATGAGCTTGATTTATGATGCTCATGTAAGAAATCTTTGTGCAAAAGAGACTATAGTGATGCCATTATGCTGGGCAAGCCCAATGCAGAAGATTGTTTATGTAGATACAAGTGTTAGAGAGGACAGGATGGAAGTCATTTCCCCAGGAAAGGAATCAACAGCCTTAAATGCATCTTTTATGGAGACCAAAATGCTATTAGAGTTCTAAAGTTTGGCTTTCCTGTTTTCTTGAGTGGATAATTGCATTATTTGCTTGTTCTCTCTGGTATCTTTGAATTTTTTTCTGTGTCATTTTTCACTCCTGGCTGCTGCCTTGGGTGGCTCCTGGCCTTGGTTCATCCCCCTCACTGTGCTGGAGCTGTCACTGGGTCCCATTACTGGCCCTTGGCTCTGCCTGCCCATGCTTGGCTGTGTCCCCTCAATGAGACAGTGCCTGCACTGGGGTCAGCTCGGCTCCCATCACATCCCCCCTTGCAGAGCAGCCCTGCTCTCTCTGTTCCCCACAGGCCCAGGTTAAGGATGTGGATGGCCATGGAGCAGTTTTGCAAGAAGGATCCAATGGTTACATCATCTGGACATGAATCAGCTCTGTGAGATGGCTGACATATACTGGGAAGTACATCTCTGCCTGGTCAGTCATTTCTGCTGTTCTATTTGCACTCTTGGTTATTCCTGGCCAAGAGTATCCTTGATACTCATTCTATTTATCTAGATCTCTTAAAACAACTTTTAATTCCAACCAGTTGTTCCACCCATTTGTGTTCCTCCTTGACTTTTTATCACCTGCATGTTTGCAAAGTGTACAGGTTATTCCCTTAGCTCATCTGTTAATGAATGATTAAACACTAATTTGTATTAAAGTATTAATTAAAACATGATACCTGTGAGTGTCTCCTGGACAATCACAAGTGGTGTAAGCTTTGTAACTTGACAGTAGTTGTTATAATGAGCTGTTAAGACCTATTTTGTGATTGAAGTTTTCCAGACAGTGATACGTACTCCTCCTAGTATTTTCACCCAAGACACATTTATTGCTTTGTGTCTGTGGCAATGTTAGAAGCTTGTGCTGTATTTACTAGGATTTATTATAACACCAATTGGAGGAAGATGCTGTAATAGCTGACTGAGCTGCCTCTGTAAGCAATACAGATGCAGTTCAAATTTACCTACATCCTCTAGTGGTTGAGTTACCAGCACACCATGGCCTGAAATCTCTCCCAAAGATCATCTTTTGATTTTAGGCCTCTCTGTTACAGTTTTCCCTTTCGGTTTCAGAGCACCCCCTTCTCCTCAGTGACTCAGTGAACCACAGTCATCGCAGTGAGATAGCAAACTTGCATTCCGTGGGCTCCATCACTGCCTACTGCAGTGGTTTCTCCAAGCCAGGCTGATCTTTTATAATCTGGCACAAAGCTAAGGATAAGAAAATGAGTATTGATAGCTACTTTTTTCCCCATATTGAATTTAGAGATAATCTTACACTTAGTACACATAAACTGAATGGATTTAATGCTATCAAATCAACAGTGCTAGGTAATGGAATGTTTCTTTTCTCCCAGAGGAAGGATAACTCTTCTTCAGCAAATGATCCAATTATGACCCACATGTATGCAGCTAGAGACTAACAAATGTATTTATAACACAAAGAAATCATCTGCATTACAATTTGAAAATGCTTGTTTTTCATATATTACAGCAGCCCTACATTAAGTGTCATGCACACTGGCTTCTGGATTCAGGGATTAACAACAGCCACAATGATTATTGTTGCCCACACAGAAAGTTTTCCAGTCAGGGCAGTGTTAGTGCTTCCATGTGAGTGCAATCAGCAGCAATCCAGGAAGTCAAAACCCAGGAAACTCAAACAGCAGAGGATGAGGAAAGATAGACTGCCTGAAAACTAGCTGCTGTGAGGCAAGGAGAACAGTGGGACTGGGAGAAAGAGGAAGAGATAAGATACAAGGTGATGCTGAAGTCATGCTTTGCTGCTGACCGTAGGAGTGATTCACTGAACACCATGTCCTCTGTCAGAGGTAGGAAGCAATAAGCACAGAACATTTGGCATTCCTGTCCATGAAAAGACCCAAGCCAACTTTTGTGCTCATTCAGCTGCTGCAGAAATCAGCTACAGAAAGCTTTGGGAAGAAAGTGGGAAAAGGAATGAAACTTGATTAAAGTGAACTTTTACTTCCCTTACCATGAAAAAGGGGCAAGAGGAATCTGACTGTTGTCTCTTTGACCATAACTGTTATTGCAGACAGGACAGCAAAGTTACAGGTATAGTAATTCAGTGCTCTCAAATTGTATTTTGAAGGTCAAAAGTTTCTAAAATCATCACATTTTTGATTGTGACTTATAGCAGCAGAGTTCAGAAGTTCTCCTCAAATCAGGAGAAGCTGCCAAATGCAACCATGCTTCAATAGGTACAAAGTACCCTTTGGAAGAATTCCATCAAATTATAATCACCTCTCATTACTGCACAAGCAGTAGCTTTTCTGGGTGAGGTTACCAGTTCTCACCTACTCTCTCAAAAATCTACATACTGGATCAGATATTTTTGTGATTCTTGGTTTTCGTTTCTGCTTTTCTCCAACAAGACATATTCCCAATGTTCCTTTATAGCTCATTGCAATGTTTTGTTCATTCACATGGGGTTTATATTGGCTTCCATGAAATCAGTATATGTATACACAAGTAGGTAGCAAGATCACCTTAGCCTCTCTTTGCACATCATAGATAGCTTATTAGTGGGATTGTCACTATGAAATCCAATATTCCCCATGGTGGAGAATGACTTTTAAAAAGTTTAACAAACTTAAAGCATAAATGCTGTGTTTGTACGTGAGCCAGCTCAATGGATGATTCTTTTTGGATGTTTCTGCCATCAAACCATTCTATTTTCCACCATCAACAAAAATCAAGTTCAGTCAAAGCCTAAAAGAGTAACACTTTCATTTAACATAGCGCAGTAATGGTTTCTTACAAAATACAACTAATTAGGCACAAAATTCTAGGAAAAATAAGAAAAAAAATAATTTAGGCAGCCATTTTATCACTTTGATGATCCATATCTTAAATTTGGGGGTGCTTGCCACTCAAAACTTTCAAAAGTCAGCTTGCATTTTGACAAGAACAGTGCTTAAACATAGTCAACAAGGCTACTTGCTCCTATGCTGGTGGACTTCTTTGAATCCTCTCATTTTTGGAAGAAGCCAGTGATGTGGGAGTCCTTAGGTTGGGCTTTTCATGGTGCTGAGCAGCTGATGCTTCATGGTAGACCAAGCAGTGGTTTCTACTTAAAACCAGTGATCCTGCCTTTAATTTTGTGCTTTCTACCTCTCCCCTACAGAAAACCTGCAAGTTCCCCCCGCCACAGATCCACAGCCGTAAGAGTCAAACCCAGTTTCATAGCTCTTCCACTTCCAAGTAAGCCTCCCAAATTACCGTGTGATACACTCCTACTGTAGGCAAGAGAAACTCAAAAGTGTTTAATCCCTTCTTAGGATGTCTATGTCTGCATATTTTACTGTACTACTATGTGCTTTTCTTCCTCCAGGAACTGCAGGAGAACTGATGACATAAAGGGAGAGTGGAGGAAATGACCATCAGTTCCATTTTCGTAGTCCATTTGTAAGATGAACCATCAAGAAAATAACACTTGAAATTCAATATATATAATATACATTCCCAACATTTTCTGAAATGTGCCCTGGTTTTAAATAAAATGTGAAGTGTATGCATTGAATGACTTGTTTCTCTGCCAGGAGCAACTTTCCCACCATAGACATCAAATGCCAACGAAAAAAATACTTTGTTTTGTTCTTGGATTGAAAATTCTCCAACTCTATTACATTTGGAAACATAACATAGTAGCAGAGGGCAACATTATGTCTGACATATATAATTAGTTTAGGAAAAAGTATAACCAGGGGACACATTTTTGATAGAATCACTTTTTCACACAATAGTAACAGAATAATGGATCACACTGATCCTTTTTCTAAATGGTATGAGACAAAGTAAATGAGCATTTGCATAAAAGTGCCATAAGAGTTGAAGCTTGAATGAGAGAGTCTGCAACCTTTGTTTGTGCCAATAAATTAACCTGTAGATGAAAATGTAACATTAATAAAAACCAAAAGGTGTCCAAAGCCGAGAGACACAACCCATCGAATACTGAAATGCATTATATTGTGTACCTCATGTTAATCACTTGAGATCCTAAAGTACAAATTGCCTCCAGCAGTTTCTAAAGTTATACCACAGGTTAAATGGACACCCACAGATAGAGATTAGTTATTTAAAAGACAAAGTACAAAAACTGATTTCAACTACTAAATCTGTCTTACAAGTCATTTTTTCTTGCAGTTTTGAAGCTATGCCTTTTTCCCCCCCTGCTTCTGGGTGAGGGGCTATTACTAGGGCAAGCTACTGAATCTGGCAGCATATAAGGCTTTTTCTAGTTAATACTTTAGGGGAAATCGTCCAAAAAGGTGTTACTCTTTCAGATCCAATAAATTTAGTTGTCACTTCTAGCAGCCATGCATTAGTAAGTTATTAAAGATATCTGAATTTCAATCACTTATGCTCTCTCAGACACTAAAATATGTGGTATGTCATCCTCAGATGTGGAATTGGCACAAATTGCCATGAGCACCTGAGAGATGTCCTGTGCAGCACAAGCCCTTTTTGTCTGTAACCCCAGCTCAAGAGGACTCTTGGTACTGAAAAGTCAGATACTACAAGCAGTGAGTGCCTCCTGCCTGAGTGTATTCTGATAGCCCTTTCATTTGCTGCCTGGATGAAAAACCAGGTAATTTGGAGCTCACAGAGGGGAAGGAAGGAAGGAAGGAGGAGGAGGAGGTAATATGTAAGGAAACTTGCTTATTTGCAGGTTTCACCGAAGGCTGTAAGAGCTGTAGAGTACAAAACTTCTGGGAAAAATAAAAAACCCCACACCATCAGAGGCTTGAGTAATCTCTTCTTAAGAAAGTAGGATTTCTGATAAAAGTCTATTTTATTTATTGCATTAATATTTCACAGTGGCTTGGAGCTTATTTGCCTGGACACTCCAAGTGCTTCACTCTCCATAATAGAAAGGAGAAACTTTCAGATATTTATGACAGGCTTGGTGGAAATCTGGTCTTGGCAGAAATCACGGCAAAGAGAGAAGGTGGGAATGGCAATTCTGAAAAGGCAGAGGTACCAAAAGCAGTGTACTTACAGTACCTTAAAACAACTTGATGCAATTGTCTCCTTTTTTTGCAGTGTTCAGAAAGTAATATTCCTTGGAGTTACTAACGCTTTGAGCAGTGCTGCTGACCAGTCACTTAACCCTTCGTGTCCTACATGGAGGGAAAACAAACTCCCTGCTTCTATGTTCTGGTTTCATGCAACGCTGCAAGAAGTGAAGTGTGCAGTGTCAGCACACAGCAGTTTGTATAATCATGAGCAAAGAATTTTTTTTTTTAACCCCTAAGCAAAATACTTGTCTCTTGGGTCAACAGACCTTAGTAGTTAGCAGACTGAAAATAACAAACAAATACATACTTTTGTACTATTTTCAACACTAACAAGACAAATGGTGGATGAGCATAAGTTTCTCAAAGATTAATTCAGAGAAGTAATCACAGCAAGAAGCAGTTCAGAGCAGAAGCATATGCCAGGTGCTTTGAAGAGCACATGGGGTTCTGTCACTCTGCTTTGACTACTGAGACCAATTTCCAAGTGCCTAAATTATGTGCCCAACAGCCAATGTTGCAAGTCTCTCCTCCTTTTTTTTTTTTTTCCTTTTCCCTGCATTCTTCATAGTCCTCTGTGGCTCAAAAACTCAAATTGCAAGTCCTGTGCTCAGACAATATCAGGTTGCACTGTGTGCCAGTGCAGGTGCCTATGCACATGCACGTGTGGGTAGGTAGCTCAATACATGATTTCTTTCCTGAGAAGTCAAAAAAAATCAGTGAAGAGCAACAAAGTCTACACGGAGCTGAGTTTTTCCCAAGTCAGACTTGGCAGTTTAGCTCATATTTTACAGTAAAGTTCTGATCAGTAATTTTTACCAACCCTGCATACTCTCATTTTTTCTTGTTTTATGAGAATAAGACAATCTTTTTTCCATGCATACACTGATTTTTTTTCCTCACTGATATCTCAGTGAGATATTTTCCTCAGATAAATATCAGCTGTATCAATACTCCAATAAGAATAGTAGAGAGCATACATGTCTGTGAAATTATAATAGCTAACAAAGCAACGACATATGATCTCCTAAAATTGGTTTTCATAATGTGCAGAAAGCCTGGGTTTGCCCAGTCTCATAAAGCATCCAACTAATACAGTAACTGTATAAATTTGCAAGGTTCTTCAGAACCTTGCAAACAAAAGCTCTCTGGATTATGAAGCTGTACAAATTGAGTGAGCTGTACAAATTACAGCATGCTTCTAACACTGAAAAGGAAATGAAACATTTACAGAGCTAAGAAATACCACTTGATTTGGTTTGGGTGACCTTCTCTTGCAGAATCCTCAAGTTGAATTACGAGGAAAACAGAAGACAGTTCACTTGTTAACACCATAAAGTAAAGAGGTTCAAAGCCAGCTTGGAATTTCAGATGTGAATGCCAGCATACAAAATCAATCGGTGTATGGGATTACATGTGTGTAGCATACACACATCTTTGCTGTATTAGACAGCATCGGCAAAAATTAAACTAAAGAAAAGCAAACTCACGGAGATGCTGCACAGGAAACCCCATCCACGTTCAGGCTGATAAAACAAATGAACACATTTGCAAGGCTGGTATGAACTAGGAAGGTTTTCATTTCTCAGTCCAACTTTAGGCAAAAGCAGAAACAGAGTCCCCCTCTGCTCCAAACAATATTTCAAGTTCTCCGGCAGCACAAGATAAAGCTAATAAACGAAAACCAAAGGATGACGAAATGAAGCCATATAAGCCATAAATATCTACATATATAAGCACACAGCAAGCAAGATAATGAAAAGTTAGCTTGATTTACCGTTTTAATTGTCCAAGTGGGTGGTTTGTTTGGGTTTGGGTTTTTTGGTGGGTTTTTTTTATGTGTGTGTGGGGGAAACGTCGGGAGCTGCTTTCACGAGGACTCCTCCGTACGCATCCACACCGCGGCGGGCGCCGGCTCCGGAGAGCGCGGAGAGCGAAGCGTTTCCCTCCGCAGCCGCCCAAAACAAGACAGGAAAACACGGTGAAGGGGCGGGGAGGCGGCAGCCCCGCCGCTCCTCCGCCGCCCCGCAACTTGCGGGAGCCGCCGGGGCGGGGCGGGGGCGGGCACCGGGATGATGCCCGGGATGATGCCCGGGATGATGCCCGGCGCTGCTCCGCCCGCGCTGCCCGCGGCTCCCGGGAGATGCCCGGAGATGGCCGGAGATGCGCGGTACTGCCGCTCCGGCGCGATGCGCCTTGAAGGGGCTGCCCCGCGCTTGTGCCGCCTCCCCGGCTCCGCCGAGCCGGACGCGGGCTGGGAGGAGCCCTGCGAGAGCCCTCCGGAGTGGGGGGAGCCCTGGTTTATCCTAAATTGGGTGGAAAAGCTGCTGCTGTGCTGCTGCCTGGTCGTTGTCTTCTGAGTCTCTGCCTGGTGGGGGGGTGGGTGAAGGGGAAGGTCTTTTTCAAGCACCCGGCTTATACGGGATTTTGGAGCTTCACAAGTGTGTGCTGGTTAGTGGGCGAAACTGTGAGCCTCCTCCAAAATGTTACGACCTGGCTGTGAGGGAGAGGTGCCAGGGTGCATGTAAAGTGGTGCAGAGGTGGGAAAGCATGTGCTCTGTTCTTCTGCAGAGAAAAAGCACAGCTGTCAGAGGCATGTGTTTGGACCAGCAGAATCTGAAGTGAGGGATAGCTTACTGAGGAGCTTCAACATGCCTGGGAGGTAGCTGAGCTGCTGTCCCTGGGGTGAACCCCGGGTTCTTCAGAACCCAGCAGTTGCTGACCTACTCAGTGTCCTTTTCCTCCCTCTTCTAGACACTCAACCCTGGGCCTCCACAGTCAACAGGTCTCAGTGGTTGCCTCTAGCCCATCATCTGAGAGGGCTGAGTACCACCCAGACAAAGTATCTGCAAGCAATGTTTTGAGCTCCTCTATTTATACAAGTATTTGTTTTTGAAGCAAACCAAAATGTGTTTCAGTGAAACAAACCCCTACGTACCACTGCAAACTTATTCCACAAAAGCTTAAAAGAGCTGAAAGTACTAGAGGGTAATTTATAACATTGTTTTTTAAAAAGGACAAAGCAAAGCCTTTGCAGATAGAAGGCCTGACAATTCCCTGCAACACATAGCCATGCTGTAGTCTCATCAGTCTAATTAAATGCAGCATCCCTGGGTCATTTGCTGCCTGCCAGGTTTTGAAGTGGCTGCTTAGGATTTGTCTTCTGCAGGATTTTTAAGTTCCAGTTTTATATGAACTGGACAATTTTATTTCTTTTCAGGTTTTGGCACTGGTGAATGCAGTCTCCTCCCTCAGCTACCAATCACATATATCACCTGCTATTGTTTGAATTAATGAATTACACCACAAATGACCTTAGAAATAGCAGAAATAATAGCAAAACAGTTGTACTCTGTTCATTGCTCCTGACCAGTAAGAATCAACTGTTTATGATTAACCTGTGTTTATACAGTAGTCTGCATCTGGCTTTAAATTGATGCCATTACACTCAGTAAAACAGGAATGTGAAAGTGCCTCTCCAGGACTGACAATTTAGTATGTTATTCTTCTGCAGTGCCTATAAACCTTTGAAAATATTTTCTCCTAGGTGAAACTGCCTGAGTGACACTGATGGTGGCAGAAACTATGTAGTAATTCGCAAAAGAAAGGGCAAGGGCACTGGATGTCACAGTGTAAGTAGTCTCTTCATCTCCGTCTTCAAATATGTCTTTAGGATGTCTTGCTTCCTGTGGTGTTTGCTTTGGGTTTGCTCATTGCTATTTTGTTTTTGTTTTAGTTTCAAACTGTGGCTCATTCTCTTAGACTGTGCCCTACTCAGTGTAGTGTCATCTTGTTCAGCTGGTGTGCCTCACAGAAATAGATTTGATGGTAGCAAGAAGGGGATTTTCTGTTTTGATTATAACAGGTAGCAATTTAAAGCTTATTTTTCAGAGTAATTTTTTTGCTGTTGTGTTCTTTTACATAGGAATAGTTCACACTGGGTCAGGCAGAAGTTCTTTCTAAATCCATTGTTTTCTCTCTGAGGAGAGTTGGCAGTGGGTACCTAGGAAGAGAGTGAGACCTGGGCAAATACAGTGAGATCCTTGTCCTGGAACACCCTTTCATCTTGCTGAAGCTTAGGCAATGCAAGTTTGAAACACTTAGGTATGACTTTGTATCTAATCACCTCGGGGGATCTTTTTTTATAAGAGTGTCTACAGGTAATTTTTGAACACGTTTATCCTTTTGCTGTTCACTCTCTCACTCCAGTAAGTTGTTCTATAGCACACCTAC
>JAWWLV010000001.1:6068192-6090660 GCA_035041135.1 Platyrinchus mystaceus
CACAGAGCCAGGGCCTTTTCTGCTTCTCACCTCACCAGCAAGTGAGCTGGGAGGGAACATAGCCAGGACAGGAGACCCCAACTGACCCCAGAGATATCCTATACCATATGGCACTGTGCTCAGCATATAAAACTTAGGGAAGAAGGAGGGAATGTTCAGAGTTGTGGTGTTTGTTTTCCCAAGTCACTCTTATATGTGATGGATACCTGCTCTCCTGGGGATGGCTGAACCCCTGCCTGCCCATGGGAACTGGTGAATGAATTCCTTGCTCACTGCTTGAGTGCAAGGCTTTTTCCTTCCCTAATAAACTGCCTTTATCTGAAACCATGAGTTTTCTCACTTTTACCCTTCTGATTTTCTCCCCCATCCCACTGTGGGGGAGTGAGTGAACGGCTGTATGGGGCTTGGCTGCCAGCTGGGCTTAAACCATATGCCCTGAAGTACAATTAGAAATAAAAATTGGTTGGGTTAAAAGCCTGTGTTTGTTTTAAGCAAAGGTCGTAAGAGAATGTTAGGAGATGACCAGAAATGTGCTTGTTTACAAGTTCATTATTATCATGCTGCCTTTTTAGTAAACCCCTTTTCTTGAAGGGTGGGAAGTGAAGAAGAACATGGAGTGCTCTGTTCTGTCTAGATTTAAGTGAGTCACCTGTTTGATGCCTTTACAGCCATAGTATAACTGCCTGATAATGGTTTGCAATTTTTTTTATTTTTTTACTTGACTCACCCAGGATGAAAACTGCTTTGCAGGAGTAAAACATGCTAGAATGGTGGCAGAAATTTTAATCTTCAAGAGTGGCTTAATTTCAAAGTAGCTATAGGTAAATGGAATGCTGCATGCAATTAAAGTACTTATAATTCAATATCTAATTCTGATGCTTAGAGAATGTTGGGGTTTTGTTTGTTTGTTTGTGGTTTTGTTTGCTTTTTTCCCAAAGCTTGCTCTGATGTCTGGAAATAACAAAGCAACGTTTTCAGTACAACGTAAGGTAGAACATACTAACTGTACCTCTATGAAACTTTGGCAGTGGCTTGTTTTTATAACCCAATAAAATAGAATGCATTTTTTTTCAATTTGTTTTGCTTGCAATGTTGCAAATGACTCCTACTTTTTTACCCCCTCAAAAGTGAAAAACAATTCCTTGTAAATGCTTTTCACTGAGCAAATAGTTAGATCTAAGTTACAACAGTTGCTTTAAGCACTTGTCCAAGAATATGCACTGCTAATAGCTTTTTTCTAACAAAAGTTAATCAATAAACATTAACTGGGGAATTGGAGAATGCAAGTTATTTTAGTGTGTATCACTAAATAACATTTTTAAGTTTGATCGGCCTACCTTTTGAATTTCAAATTCTGAGAAACCAGATTTATTATTGTTTTTCTTCCTCAAAGTAGTTCATATCAACATTAGGGTGATTTTTTTGCTACTGTACGGATATAGAAGATAATAAATTTTATTCAGACTTCCAGGACTTGGTCAATATATGCAGATGTCTTATTTGTATGCAGCAGAATTTGCACACTCACTTTTGTGAATGTAAAAACCAAATGACACTATTAGAGTTTTGCTCAAGGCTGCAACACTACAAAAGAAACTTTGGAGACTAAACACTTTGCCAAGCTTTTTTCCCCTAATATCTGTAAATCTTGATGTAGAACATGTCTACATCCAACTCTGTGCAATATTCAGTGTACTGTTACAATGTGCCTTCACATCAACATCTATCTGTAGGTAAATTCATCAGGATTATATTTTTTTTTTTGTCTTAAAAGAGTCAACATGCATTTGCTCCAAATGCAGCACTCTCATTCTGCCAAGGTCAGGCCAAGGTGAGAGTTAGGAACTGTGCTGGGGGTGTTTTGGGGTTGAGGTGTTGTCAGAAACTGAAGTGAGAAGTGAGAGGCTGTTTTGTAGCCCAGGGCTTCTTTAGGGGAGCCTCTCTGGGAGGCTCCAGTGTCTGACTTGAGAGATCCTCCCCCAACACCACTACCTGTGTTCAAGAACCCTGGCATGACCTAACAACTTTTTGAAGTGTTTCTTACACAGTTGTTTCTTACAGTAGTCTCTAAAATACTTGTTGTTCCTGTCAGAAGCCAACTTGCTGCCCCCTTTTTTTTTTCCTGCCTCTGCAAAATGTGCTCCAGTCAAGACCCCTGATCCTGCACAATGAGCAGGGATTTTATTAACCTGGGTGCCTAGTTGCAAAAGTGTCTGTGTATCTCATAGAGGAGCAGCCCAGCTCTTTGGAGTGGCTGTTCTCTTCTTCTAGAAGGATTGCTGTAATAACCAGAGACCACTCACTGACTACTAATGCTTCCATTAAGATCAACTATCCTGATTTTGCTTTGCCTATGGAAAAGCTGGAAATAATTTGATTTCTGGGGAGGTGCCACACAACCCCCTAGTAGCTGATAAGGGGGAGGATTTCACTGTATGATGTGACTTAGAGTACATATGAAATGTTCACCTGAACTTGCCTGATATGCAGAGGAACAGGATTTTTGCTTCAAAAGGGCTTATAGATGTGGAGATACTGACAGTTTGGGTAGGGATGGCAGTTCTGGTTTATGCAGCTGATCTTTACCCTAATGTTCTCCTGACATCCTTGTCCAGAGTAATAATCAGTAAACACAGCTTGTGGTGAGGGTTTTTTTTTTTTCCCCCCCTCTCCATGGTGTGTATAATTTTACTTCAAATTCAGTGACCTTGTTACCAACCTGTAAGTCTGAAGACACTAACAGACAGCTTTAAGGGAAGGTAAATAAACCACTAGGCATAATGCAACTTTTGGACAAGTTACGATAGCTTTGAAGTACAATGAAAGTTTTTGATGTTGCAAATTCATTTTTTTTTTTTTTATCATTTCCTGAAGAAACACAATTTTTCTGTATGTTGCTATCTTCTTAACTCTTTGAATTGCTTAGTGGTTAATCCTGTGTAAACCAAAGCTAATATCTGGCTTGAAAAATATGTTCCTGGGGATGTGTAGCCAAAATGAAGGAACTTTATACAAAACTTGGGACTTAGGCCTGCAGACTGGAGGCATCTCTTCCTTTAATACAGCTCCTCCCTTGCATTGCCTGCTATTGTTACCTTTCATCTCACTGATCTGTATGACACTGCATGTGCCTTAAAATGGTCTAAGTGATCTTTAAGAGACATACAATGCTGTCTTGGCCATAACTTGGTAGTAAATAGCAGTAACTGCAAGATGCCAGTTTTGTTTCCATCTTCAATATCTGAAATAATGTTTGAGAATTAAGTCTTCTGTTTTTTGGACTTGAAAGAGTCACTAAAGAACAGCAAAAAAACCCCAAACCACCTTTAAACCATGCTACATATAATATTTCCATTTTCTAACACAGTCTAAATGAAAATTATTGGGTTTTTGCCTCTTCCTGTAAGAGTAAGACACTGATAAATAAGTAATGTTCTCTTAGTTTTGCAGATGACATTGTTAATACAGCTATTAATCAAGGAAATATGGGGAACCATTGTCCCAGATTGCAAGTATCTTTTCTACAATAGTAGAAATGAGACAAACAAATCATCTTTAGAAGATTAGAGGTAAAAGATAATTTTTTCTGGGGGGGAAAAAACACCTTGATGAAATTCCTGGTTGATTCCTGAATAAATAAACAACAGTTTGAGATGTCTGACAATAATTGTATCCTCCAAATACTTTGCACAGTGAAGGGACAAGCTGTACCAGGGAAACAGCTTTTCTGAAGACTGCAGTGTGTAGACCTGCTTAGGAGTTTGGTGAGGATCAGGGAAAATGGATTATCAACCTGATGCTGCATTTCTCTGCCTGGTTAAATAAATACATGAGGAATTCTTCACACCTGTTTTTTCCTATTTTTTTTTCTTTCAATTAGATTGGCAAGCTTGGTTTAAGTAGCAATATTCCTTGCATGGTGTGTGTGTTTTATGAAGGAGAAGAGGGAAGTGAAGGGCATGATTTGGTTGTACAGCACAAGGTACAAAGGCAGGGTTTGGTGCTGTGATGCAGGACCAGTTAAACCAGTTGTTCTTAAGAGGTAGGATTATTTTTATTTTGGTGGTTGAGTGCTTTAAGAGCTTGCAGGTCACGCAAAAGGCAGTTAGCAAGTGGGGAGCCCTTTTTTTTAATCATATTTGAGCTGTGTTTCCTAAGACAAAAACCTCAGGAAATCTGAAGCTGTGGTTTAGCATGTCGTGTGCTGCTGTAGCACAGTCCTGAGGAGAGGGATTAAAGGATGCTTCAGATAGGGCAGGGCAAGGGCAATGCCTTGGGGAAGGTTGTTGGCAGGAAAGATTCCCCTGCTTTAGTGGTTCTCTTGGAAAAACCAAGGTGTTCTTGGCTGTCTTGTAACAGTCATTGGAGAGATATTTTATTCTTTTTTTTTTTCCCCCCGTGTGCTCGAATGTTGGGCAATAAAATGCTGATTCAGTCTTTGTTCCTTAACTATGTGTGCGGTTCTTCTGGAAACTATGTGTGGAATTCTGTGATGTAAAGGATGGTATCAGCAGAAATAACACACTGCTAAAATGCAATTGGCCTCTATGCAGCTGAAATCCTCTCGTGCAAGTGCACACCACCCTTTTTAACTCTTGAACCATCCTCCTTGCTGAAAAAACACTTCTGCTTTCTCCCCGTCTCTCTCTGAATTACAGTTGGCTGTAATTTGATTCCCTGAGGAAAGGGAATACATGTTGGGATGTTTCTTCTTTTGTGTAAGAATCCCAAGGTATAGCTTGCAGTGCACTACATGTCTGGCTGTTTTGGAAGGAGGGAAAACTTGCTTCTTCAGGGAAACAGATGGCATTTAGTATACAGGATGTTTGTGATAAAGCAAAGAAATATTGCACTCCAGGGGAATTTGCCTTTTTCTTTTTTTTCTATACTACAATATAGATATTTCTAGCAAAAGCAATTCTGCCTACAGTATGGGTACAGAAATGATGGCAAAAACTTAACTCTCTTGACTTTAATAAAAAGTATATTCAGTAAAAGGAAACAAAATAGTACAGGGATAAAGGTAAAATAGAAGCTTGCAGAATGGTGATGTGGAGACTTAAAAAGAAAGAATTTGGACTATAAACTCTGTTAACAGCAGTATTACTGTGCAAGTACCCTAGAGGCTGATGCCAATAAAGTGGATTTTCTGTAATGGTTGGGCACAGTTCACAGAAATTATTTTTTTTTTTTTGCTACTTGTATATCCAAATTTAATTAGTGACAATGAAATGCATTTTAGCTTCCAGCTGCTTTCTGCAGCATCCATTTACAACAAATAGTTACCACCCCTGTTTTTCATCCAGCATCATTTGTTTTTCAGTAAAATAGTCCCTGTACTCTGCTTCACAGCACCATAGGCAAGGATATCATAGAGGTCTCTCAGCATCATGTGCTTTCAATCTACCTGTTTTATTACTGAAAAGGTACTTTATTTGGGTTAGCAGTGAAAGGAAAACAACAATTGAAAATGAATGAAAGAGCATGAAAGGATGGAGAGGCTAATAGTAGTTGAGGACACATTTATGATTTTAGTGATATTTTATGGTGGGCTCTTGAATATGCATCAACAGGTCATAAATAATCCAGAGAGGGGGTTTGCACAGGCTCTGAAATGCTTCCAGTATCCCAGTCCAATTTCAAGCTGTGACAAATAAGCATAAATACTGCAGACAGCATTTTGCTCATCTCTCTAGCATTCAATCACTTATAAAACAGACTTAGAAGAAACAATGTTGTGAAATCTGGCTTAACTGACCACTGGAGACAATGAAAAAAGGGGAAAATATAATTTTAATAGATATTTTAAAATTCTGTGGAATGCTTGATGGAGAATATTTTTTTTTTTTTGTACAAGGGTCATTTCTCGCACAATTCTAAATGTATGGAAAATATTAGTTACGGAAATAATAGCCCAGTCTTCCACCTACTGAAAAAACTTTGTAAGTTCACAGTGAACCCTTCCACTTACTGAGGTCTGCTGGCTGTGTGAGTATGTTTCAAAATGAGGGTGCCATTTCAGACAGGACTTAACTAGGAAATAAAACTCTCTTGAGTCCTGGATAAAATTTCTAGTCATGATCAGGAATGGAGAAGCACCTGTAATAGGAAATAGTCAGTCCCTGTTGTGCTAAGGCTTTGTCAGGGTCAGTTAAGTCTGAGCACAAATATTCTGACCTCATGATGTAAGAGAGGGATTTGCTGTGGTTTTTGTAATCAGTGGAAAAGCTCTGGCTACTGGTCACACTGGCCAACTATTTGTTTTAATGGACTTCTCTAGAGGGTTTTGTCATAGTCTGGTTGTTACTGAAGTGACAGTTCTAGATCTCTTTGAAAGACCCCCAAATCAGCTGAGGTCTTTACTAGTGGACGAAGGCAAGGATTCTTCAGTGGTCAGTTCTGTGACTCAGAAAGTTTTGGAAGCTGGAACCTCCTAAATATTTTCAGATCCATGATCCAAATGAAAGTTGTTCATTGAATAAGTTCATTGATACTTTTAGATGAGTAACGTGAATATACTGGTGCACGTATAATACCTGAATACTTTACACTACGGTGTTGAAAGTTGCAATTCCAGAATGACATAGTAGATTGCTGAGCATCCTTCTTTCTGATGACTATATCAGTCAGGTTTGTGCTGTTAAGAAGCTTCAAATCTTCAGTTTTTATTTTAGTATAATGAATTACTGATCAGCCACTGAAAACTTGAAGCATGGAGTTTCTGGGAAACACCACTACAGTGTGTATATAAGCATATAGAATATGCTTATTCCTGTTTATGAGGGTGATGAATGACTGACATCCACCTTCCCTGGAGCTCTGTAACAAACTAGGGATGAGGAGAGAGTGGGTCAGTGCAAGGGCCAAGGTAATCGATGCTTAAGGAGAGAGAGCACTCTATAAATGTAGTTTAAACAAGTCCATAGTATATGCCAGCAGACAGAGCACTTAACAACCATGAAACACATAATCATATAAACCTTTTTCATCATTAAATGGCTGAATTCACCCTGTTGGTTTTTGTGCTGAACCTCACTGCTAGGTGTTGCAGTAACAGGCTAATACTTTCATTTGAGTGTTCCTGACCACATCTAGTGTGCCAGCCTGGTTCTGAAGTGTCCATAGAAACTTGAACAGATCAGAGGAGGCTTTCACTTTGTTTCTCATAGAGTGAGCTGTGCACACAGGAAGGTGCTTTCTGTGAGCTTCATAAACTCCTTGCAACTTGTGTGAATGTGCATGCACACACTTGTAGGAACACACACTCAGCTATGGACTTAATAAGAAGCTGGGGTTTTTAGTTATGAGAAACCTGATCTTTCCAATGTCTTGGATATCTAGATGTGAAATCTATCATGCAGGAAAGTATCTGCTTCAATGCCAGGAATTAAATCACGCTGCCTTCATAAAAATCACAGGAGAGAGAAGTTTGATGGAGTGCAATCCATTTTTCAAATCAAGGCACGGTCACTTGGCTACAGTCAGAGTCTGAAAGAGCAGCTGCTGCTTTGTGTGTCAGCTGTGGAAGGGGCTGGCATCATTAATTCTGTAACCAAATAAAGGCAGATGTTTGCAAGAGCTTTTGTGGCTTTCTCCTTAAAAAATCCAAAGGTCACACAACTTCTTGAGGGTTGACTGCTAGCAATGTTTCTTATTCATTTAAGGACAAAGTTTCATTCCTTGCAGGCAGTGCCCTTACTGAAGATGGGGAAAACCCTGGCATGAAATTGTTCCTTCTTGCATTATGAAATGTTGATGTTTGTGCTGGGTGATTCAAGGAGCACTGGTATGTCTTGCCATTGTATAACACCTATTCCAACAACCGTGTGCTGATTTTTATTTTTATTATTTTTCCATTGCCGTAGGCACAGCGGGTTTTTAGGAGGGCAAATGGAGATAGATGCTTTTCTAAGTTTGCCTGAACTTCATATTGTAAGATTGAAGATCAATTTATACCTACGTTGTACTCTTTGGTTCATAAATAGTTCACTGGAAGATCTGAAAGAATTATGGGGTAACATGCAGGGAGGATGAAGTTGATGGATGAAATAAACCTATATGAAATGTTCTGAGATGAAGAACCAGAACCTTCCACTTGAAGCAGAAGGTTTAAAGTCTTTTGTCTTAAATGAGGTTAAGCAGTATTTTTTAAATTAAATTGGTGTGTTTGCAGTGTTTGGATACTGGTTGCAAAAATAACTTGAACTTGGTGGTCTTTTCCTCACAAATTTGTCTTCAGGTTACACTTTTCCTTTTGAGAAGGAATGATGGTTTAAAATATGTTTAGGTAGACAATTCAGTTGCCATTTCTACATCTTAAGCTTTTAAGAAAAATACTTGGTATTGTCAAAGGACTTGGACAGGAGATTTTTAAGCTTTGGAGTTAAAGTGACTGCCAATTTGAGGTAGTTAGCAATAAAACAATATTTATATACAATAAAATATTTGCTTTGGTCAATTTTACTTCAAACGAGTAGGGTTACCTAGTTCAGTAATTTTAATTTTTTTTCCCAAGGTAACTTGTCACATGTCTGAATCAAGGAATGATTTTCTTGCAGGCAGTTTAATTTGCCACTTTTTAACTTTATTTTTAAAAAGTATTTTTAACTTGTAGAAGTCTTCTAGTCCAGTGTTCACTGGTTTTCTTGTACGCAAATTGATTTAGTTCCATCTCAGTGAAGAAAGTGAAAAAACTCCCTCCCTAATTAACCATTTGGAAACTTTTCTAGTTATTGCTTTTCAAAATAAGAAAAAATATGGTACATCTAATGAAACTTCCTTTTCTTTAACATTGCATTATATATGCAATATTTTGCTTGAATCTGTCATATTTTTCTACTTTTTGTTAACAGCATATACCTCAGTTTGTACTTTTCAGTCTTGAGTTGTCAGATTAATTAGCTTGATTACACTGTATGTCATCAGACTAATAATGCACATCCTCGTCTATATCTGGATTCCACTGAGGAGAGTGGGAGTTCAGCTATCAATTTCAAGGAAAACAGTTTCATATTTTACATCAGGGAAAATATTTTGCTAATGATTGGAACTTATGCTAATGATTGGGAAAATCTGAGGGTTTAACTGATGGGTAAAGAATCCAAAAATTGATATGTTCATCCCGACATCTGCAATCTGGAAAACTGTCTGAAAATATAATTTCTTGAATTAGTAGAAGTCCCAGTTGGGAAACAACAAGAGGCCTTTCTACTTACTCTCTGTTTTGTCACAGTTTTCTAGATTCAGTTGTAAAACAAAAGAGCAGCATTGTTGTGAAGTTGTAAAAGAAGAAAAAAATAATAAATAAAAGCAACCAAGGCTTGAACTGCCAAAATAAAATTTTAGGGGTTTTTTAATAGAGCCTATTTTTTTTAATGCTATATCTTGTCTGAGTGATGATTTTTAGTCAAGAGACTTCAGTCTCCACATTGGACTTTATTGATCCAGATTATGATCAATACTCAGGAGTGAAGTATACTAGAATGCATAAATAACGGTAAATGTTTTATTTTGCAAAGTTCACCTACCTGTTGTAAATATCAAAGTCCCTTTCAAGACAAGCATTCTTATGTTTTAAATTTTAAAGAATGCAACTAAAGTGTAGAGCAGAATTAGTCTTGCAGTACGACACTGCCCTGCGTTAAGGCCAGTACCTTGTCTGTGATCCAGCACACGTCCATTCCTTCGGATATTTTACAGGGGGGAGTAGGAAAAGATGACTGTTAGCAACCCAGGAAAAAGGACAATTAGATGTAGGAAGTTTCTCCACTACCAGTCTCCTCTGCTGAAGAAAGTGTGAGGCTGTGGGGTTTCTGAGCACAAGTTGGTTTTCAAACATTCTTGACCAAGGTTGAGAACCCACTGCCTCCAGACCCTGGGTGTGAGTGGATGCCCTTGCTAAGTGACATGGGATACAATCCTGGGTAGAGAAGGTGTTGTCCATACTGAAACCTATGTTTGAGCAGAGAAAATGGTGTCAAAAAAGAACAGATTCTGCTCTAGTCCTTACTGTTAGTGACTGACTGGACTGACCGACTTATTTCCTTGAAGAGGGAAGAGATTTGCTCTTATATCTTATGGCTCAAGATGCTCTTGCCTCTTTTCCCTGAGTATGTGGGAAACTTTAGCAAAGTACTCATTGCTTCTGAGTAGATCTTTTGAGTTGTCATGGCAAGCCTTGCAGTCAGACTGGAAAGAGAAAAAGCTCTTAAGCAAATGAAAATCACAAGAATATGAGCAAAAGGAAAAATACTGGAAGTATTAGAAGACATGTCTTGAAAGTTTATTTTTTTTGTCACAGCAGCATTGTAACCCTGTCTAACTGGCTATGCACTTGACTCTGCAGCCCAGGTTTGTGCAGGCAACCTTTTTATTCAAGAAATCTGTACAACTTAACCTTTATAGCTCTAACTGCAGTCTCTGAGCATGATTCTCATGGAGAATCCCAGTGGTGACTGGTCTTTTGAAAAAAATCATGGAAGAGTGTTAATTTTCTTTATCCCAGTGTTGATGTCACAGGCTGGGAAAGGGCACCTGTATCCCATAGCATCCAACAGGGCTGTTCTAGTGCTTTCATGGCATTGATGGTGATGCTTTCTGGTACAAGTAGCTGTTACTTGTTCAGTTTCTTTTGTACTGCTCACAAACACAGTGAACATGGGCTTTCTATTACAAAAGGAGCTGTTACTAAACATGGAAAACTTCCCCTGTATTTCAAATATTTGAAGCTGCTGTGATACTTGAAGAATGAGAAGAGGTAGATATGTTTTATCCACAGTAATTATACAAAGTGTCTATTGGAATTCAAGTGAACAAGTACCCATTTGGGAACAGCTGGCACAGACTTGTGAACTATCAATCTATTAGGAGAGATACGGACCTTAACAGACTCTTACATGCCCCTTGCTCTTATTTCTAATGATGCTCTTATTTCTAATGATTCTCTGCATGGACTTGTCATGCTTTCAGGAAAGGAGAAAAACAAAATCTGAAAACGGTACTGGCCAGAAATTGTGTGATCACAGAAATGTGGTGTTAGCTGCTGCAAGCTGTTGCTCTGATGCAAATGTTGTTAGAGGAGATGGTATCATCTTCCCTTTTGCTTAACCAACCACAGGAACTGTTTTGCAGATAACAAGGTTGAATTTTCAAAATTTTTAATCACTTTCAAAATCACTCTCCCTTCAAAGCATGGGCAATTAGAATGAATTTTCATGATAATAATTATCTTGCCTTTCATAGCCGTCTAAGAAACTATCTGGTCACTTAAGGACCTATGTTTGCTGATTAAAGTGGTGATATAACAGGCTTCTGATAGTAAATCCTCTTTAATTGGTGAGGTACTTTTGGTCTGGATAGTTTGCTGTGCCAAATGCCATTGACTCTTCTGGAGGAAAAGCAGAGGAGCAGGAGTGTGGATTTCCTCCCCTCACCTATCATAAACCCCCCTAATATTAGTATTTCTTGTCACAGTTCTGGGACATGTTTGTGTTAAAAGACTAAGCAAAGTGAGCTGCAATACCTGTGAATGTTCTGAAAGAGCAGTGTGGAAATATTACTGCACTTGCTGGTGCCCTTCTCATGCAGGTCTGTGCATCTTTCACATGCAGGCCATGACTGAAGCTGGGATTTCACAGTACAGTAAATATACCGTGTGCCAGTCTGACACTGAATGCAGGAGAAGTGTGGTGGCTTGTTCACCACAACAGTTGGTGTTGTGAAAGCTTTTATGGTGGAGGGGTGAACTACTGCAATTTTGCAGCACTTGGCCTGGCCCATGAAAATACACTGTGGGGCAACAAGTAATCCTTTTAATGGAACAACGTATTTGTCATTTACCTTAATATCTGTGAGGCATGTCTATATGCAGTGTAATGGGCATGTTTTCTGTAAACTGGTTCTGGTAACTAAAGCCATGCCTGTAGGGTAGAATATGCCCACTAGGTCGGGCTCTACCCCATCTGCAATCCACTGGCTTGTGAGAGCATATTTCTGGACATAATATATGTTAAATCGTGACCTGCTGCTCCTACTAGGTATGTCTAATAGCATGGAAAGTACAGTCCAGTAGAGGTAATTCTGCCAGTATGGACAATACTGCCTGATGGTGTTTTGGCTCTGGTCAACCACCAGCTGCTAGAAGAGCTGGTTGGAGAACTCTGTGTGAAGCACCACTGGGCATGGTGCTGAGCCAGCAGCTATTCCTCTTTCCTGCTCTTGTCACTACTGGTGCAGCTGAAAGCAAGCCAGGGCTCTGTCTCCAGTGGTTTCCCCCACAAGACTGCTGAGCAGCTCTTGCAGAAGACAAATGGCTCTCTCTTTACTGCACTCAGTCTGGTGTAAAGAGGAGATTGTTAGTCCTTCTTATCTCTGCTTAGAGAAGCTGTCCCTGAGATCTGAGTGCTCTGTCAGCAAACCTGTCCCCTAACACAGCACCCAGAGCTGGTTAGCTCTAGGCTGTTAGTCCTGGGATTCACCACTGCCACAATTTACCCAACTTCCTACAGACATTGGTTTGCCTCTATATTAGTCTAAACTTTTCTCAGTGCTGCTTAATGTGCAGACAGCTGGTCATCTTCTAATCTAAATGTTCATTCACACTGCCCTGAGGGAAATGAGATGGGAAATGCCTGAGGGAGTAAGACTTGTCTTCCCCCAGTGAATCCTCTGGCCAGGTCCTATCCTGTACCACTGGCTTTGGCAGAGTCCCAAGACAATCCCTGTCCTGCCTCCCCTTGCCTGGTGGTTGGTTTGCATGTGATTTCTGTGTAGATTTAATGGCATTTGGTTTGTGTGTGCCTCTTTTAAGCCAGAGGCTTATGTGACACATCTCAGGCTCCTCTTTGGCACAGGGCATACTGGCTATTGTGCGTGAATTATCCAGTATGTAGGAGGCTTATCACAGTAGCAGACTTGAAAACATGACAAAGTGCATCTTGCTTCTTAGTAATAGTTAAAAGATTTCTAGGAGAAAGGCAAGTTAAGTGTTTTAGTTGAGCAAGAAGACACTAGTTTTCATATCTTAGCACCTTAACACTATCTTATCAGAGTTTTTATATCTTAACACCGCTCTTCCCTCCCTCCAAACCACAATCTGGGGATTGGCTAATCCTGTAAATAAATCTATGATTAATATTTTTAAGCTCAAAAGCAATCTTCATATCCTGCTCAAAAGTCAAAATCAGCCCTTTGCTGGGGGAAGTGCTTTGCAGAAAGACATGCTCTGGGAAATAACTCACTGAGGGGAAGCAAAGCTGTAGTTATACGCTCTGTGTCCTTGTTCTTTAATGCCTGGATTGTGGTGCAATTATATCTCCTGTAATGCCCAACTCAGGTGCTAATGTGGGGCTCAGCTCAAAGTTACAGGGTGACAGATAAGATGGGTTATCTAAGGAGACTATGAAGGGAGAAGAAGGAAAGAACTAACCTCAACCACACTTCTGAGGGCACCACTGTCAGTCAATTATATGGAAGGAATTGTTTTTGACTTGCTCTTCTCCAAATTATGTTTCCTGTTGGTGGCCTACACTTCCCCCTCCCAGATACACTTCATTTTTGTTTTAGTTTACTTCCCCCCAAATCTGAAAATTCTTGATGTTGCAGAGTACTTGAGAAAATAGTACAGTAAGAAAACTTTGATATAATGTAGTGTACCTGCTGAAATACAGCAGTCTTGATTTATGATGACTTAGCTGAGATGAACCTCAGCCACTGCAATTTTTAAGAAAAAAGAAAGTTTTTCTCATTGAAGATGAACCAGAACTTCCAAATTTTAAGTCTGTCTGCATAAGGAAAATCTCATCCTCGAATTCATCTTCTATTTTTAGCACTCATCAGTTTTAGTAAATGCTGTCCTTATATATGTTGCCATAGACAGATGTATTGTAACTTGTGTGATCTTTTCTGAGTTACTTGGTGCAGCAATGTATTGCTAGATCTATCCATAATCATATGCCATAACAGTCATTACAGAAAGACATAGCTACAAATAAGGCTTTCTTTTCACCTGTGCAACTGGTGACAAGGACATTACATAAAGATTTCTCCTGGAATGAACCTCTAGTCATCAGAGGTACTGCAAACTGCTTGGAAGACATGTTTTTAAGCTGTGAATTTGAAAAGATTGTAAGGATTAATATAGCTGAACTTGAAAATAATGACACATCAATGCTGTTGGGATATTTTAAAAGTCTGAATCTGTCTTTGTAAGGCATACATGTTAATTTATTTTTTCATTAGCACAACAGACTAAATATCAATCTATCCATTATAGCTGTGTTTTGTAGAGCTTTGTCAGACAGTTGATTTAAAATCATCATCTTTCAATCTCTATTTGATGGATGCATAAGGGGCTGAAGAAGTGCAAGCAGTTCGATTTGTGCTTTTGCAGCACTTCCACTATCTTGAAATATTATTTTTTGCCATTTCTAAAGACTTATGCTTGTGAAATTGCGATAAATATTGGTTCATTAAATAGAGTAGAGCTATTATAAAATATTTATTCCTAGAAAATCTCTGCACCTTCATTTTACTGTGATATTGAGTCAAGTTCACTTTCAGCATTTCTGTATTCTGCTCAGAAGGTTGGTCAGATTATCTTCTCCTGAAGGAAGGGGTAAGAGAGCTCCCTTTATCCTCACTCTTGCCTTCTTCCACCTCCCACCCTGAAAGAAAAGAGAGCTTGGCTATAATAGTTAATATACTGTATTAAGAAGCATAGAACCTGAGTTTTTGACTACCACTACAAAAAACAGACCAGCTAAAAGAGAGACTGTTTTTACATGGTGACATAAGTAGATTAAATGTAGGTGAGAACACGAAACAAACTGCCTTTCAGAAACCTGTGACTGTCTTTTTAAAATCATGAATAATGCTTGGGGCATTTATGGGGGGTTGTTGAGAGGACCAAGAAAATGCCTTCCAGCAATGGCAGGTAATGCTGAGAGACTTGGGTGTGAAGAAATTCAGTACATATTTCAATATCAGGTTTCATGGGAACAAAATATCACACCTGCTTCATTGCCCTTTCTAGTGTAGGTCCTCTACTGTCTATTGGCTTGGATCTCTGAGCAGCCTCTGGAGAGACCTCAAGTGAACTCCTTGTTAATTTTTGGAAAATTCTGCTCTGTTATTACTGTATTCACCTTTATTACACTGAAACTGAGGGTGTGCAAGTTTTAAAAGATTTTATTAATTTAAAAATGGCACGGGGAAAATGTACCAATATCTGATAAGTAGGTATGATTTTGGTCATATTCCAATGTGGTATTTTCAGTTTCATTATATGAGGGAAAGAGTGAAAATTGTCCCATGTGAGGGGTGCTTTGGAAGAAGAAAAACCTTTTTATGGTGCAGGGAAAAGAGAGAGGATGACAGAGCTGTAGTCAGAGTGATACTGGTCAGCTAAATGATCTTTCAAGATAAAAATTAAGAAATGAAATTCTGCGTTCTGAGGAATTGGGACTGAGTCACACAAAAAGTATCTAAACCTTTTCAGTGATTGAAGATAACCATGTGAGCTTGCTCTGCTTTTGAACTGAGAACAACAAAATAGTTATAGAGCAGTGTAAAAAAAAAAAAAAAGAAAAAAAAAAAAGATGAGTTTGAAAGGGAGAAGTGAGCTTTAAGCAATTAAAGTTTTAGTTGATCCTTAAGCTGAAAAGCTGTTACCGCTGAAATGGTGATTCTTCAGCTGCCAGAGCACACATGCCGTAATTTTTACTCTGCTACAGTGCATGTTATTGTCATGCAGGAAAATATTTGACTCATCATGTCTTTGGGGATGTTAATGATTTGGGCTATAATAAGACTTGTTTCCAGAAACAAGGTCTGTAATCCTTCAGTGTTACTTGCAGTATTTCCAAATCAGTGAATAAACACATCCAGAACACACTGTAATTGATACAGTTAGTGCTGCCTGTTCTTGTAAAACCCCTGCTACAGAACAAGGCTTTACTTCTATCAAAGGAAGCTGAGAGGAACAGGTAAAACATTGCAGGCTGAAGTGTATAATAATTTTGCTGGCTGAAGTACAAAGATTCAGTATTCCTAGTATATCTTACCGTATTTTCCTGACATCTAAGTTGCAGTTTCCTGACAGCCATACTTATTGTTTTGAGTATCAGAGCTGAGAGCCTGAACTTATTCCATCACTTCAGGTTGCCATTGGTGAATTTATTTTTGGGAGCTGAATTTTAATGTTAGAGGATTCATTTCCCCCCAGATAGATGTGTATTTTTCTCCTTTGACTGATTACAGAGAGAGTCTAGCTTGGCCATCCAGGAGTTGTGCATCCATTGTGAGGTTTAGATAAGGATCTTGCAATTTGCTATTAATGGAAACATTAAAGCCCTGATACCAAGCAGAAGAGGCCTAAGGCTTATGAAAAGACCAGATCCACATGCTGTAAATAATTTATTTTCAGGTATATGTTAGCTAATTATCTTTAATATGGCTATGACTTGAGCTCTTGCTGGCTGAGAGGCACCTTGTGCAGTCTTTTGGAGATGATAAATGCAGGTAGTTGTTTCCTTTCAGACAAAGCCTTGTCTGCATTTATTTTTTGCATTTGGCTGCAACAGTGTTAATTGTTCAGGATCTTGACTTTGTGGTTTTGTTCATAAACAGGTGATAATCATGGGAATAGTCATTAGGTACAAAATCCAACTCACTGTAAAATACGAAGTGCCATCAGGGAGAGAGTTGAAGCGGTGTTTATGTTTTGCAAAAGCTTAGATCAGGTTGACAACAATGCAGCTGGGAGCTGATGTTACTTTCTCATGATGGATGTTAGTAAATGGTTCAAATTAACTCCTCTTCCAATCAGGCTTGCTACTGATTCTATTCTTAACTCTTTCAGCCTAGAGAAGACTAAAGGGGAGACCTCATATCAGTCCACAGTTTCCTCACAAGGGGAAGAAGAGAGGCAGGTACTGATCTTTGCTCTGTGGTGACCAGTGATAGGACCAGAGGGAACAGCCTGAAGCTGTGTCAGGAAAGGTTTAGGTTGGATATTAGGAAGAGGCTCTTCACCCAGAGGGTAGTTGGGCAGTGGAACAGTCTCCCCAGGTCACAGCACCCAGAGTTCAAGAAGCGCTTGGACAATGTTCTCAGGAACAGGGTGTGATTGTTGGGGTGGTCCTGTGCAGGGCCACGAGCTGGACTTCAGTGATCCCTGTGGGTCCTTTTCAACTCAGGATATTCTATGATTCTTCCTAATTTAGTTTGGTTTTGGTTTTTTTTTAACCCATTTTTATGGCAGTGTTTTTCTGGCTTGACTAGGAAAGAAAGGCACGCTGTTGTAGAGAGACCATATTCTAGACAAATTAATTTTAAATCAGAGCAACTTATGAAGGGCATGGAGCTGCATTTTTGAGAGGGTAGAAGCAGATAGTTCTTAATCTGTTTTCTTTTAAAGATTTGTACAGATGATTTGGTCTAAGGAAATTTTCAACTCCATGAGTGAGGACCACATTAGAGACTGTTTGAAGGATAGCCATCCTGTTCCACAGATCCTTCCTTGTTCACCTATTGCACCTGTAGCATGCTCTCTGTAAGATTTTCTTCTAACTTTTCCCTCTACTTTGTAACTGAGTGTATGATCTTACACACCTGTGTTTGCTTTTTTGTTTTGTGAAAGAGGATGTTGTGATGCAATCTTGGTTCTAGTCTTAAAGATGTTAGTAGTCTTGGTTGTTTGAAATTCTTGAGCAACATAGGTGTTGAACACTATAATGTGGTTCAATTTATTGTTTTTCTTCTAGTTTGACACTGTTTCTAGAAAAATTGAGACAGTAAGTCAGCAAAGAAATTATTTCCAAGGTTTTGTTTTATTTGATCAAGCATAAAAGACAAATGCTGATGTTAATGCATTGAACTGATCATTGTCTTGTGTGGTTGAACTGTGGTTTAGTTTTTGCATGCTACAGCAAGAAGATACTCAACTGAAATCTCTGCTTACAGTTCAACAAATCAGGACTTAAACAGTTAACTCACCATGCTGTTTCTCAAGCTTTCCCTGTAACTTAATACAGTGTCAGCTGAAACACCAGAGACCTGTGCTTTTGCAGGCAGATACAAACAGGTCTGATGTAGAAATCCATTTGAGAAACCAGTTTGCAGTACTTTACCAGCTAATGCATCCTGGGTGCTCCCAAGATGAGGAAATCTGTTCTGACGTAGCCAAACAGGTTTAATTTTGACTGCTTCCCAGAAGCTTGGCTTACTATCTTCCTCTAACTTTCTGTTAGAGTTAGTTTGTTTTTAATGTGTCTGACCAGGATACTCAGACTGAAGCTCACTCAAGAATCTGGACCTATGTGTTTCTCTCCAGCAATTTTGAGTGTTACTTATCTTTCTGTATATGGTGTTTGTCATGGCATCATTTCTGATGTTCCCTCACAGCTGTGTAATATTTCAGGCTGTTATGTGGCTTTATGGTTTGTTTTTCTTTGTACTCTATGAATTGCCTTCCAAACTGAAGCTGTTTGGAGAGAGTGGCGAGTGTTTTATGTGTCCCTGGTGCACTTTCAGAAATGCTCTTCAAGGCTTCTGTCATGCAGAAAGAAGAATGAATGGTTTTGCAATGAAACAGCTTTCTTGTAAAAGAAAGACCTTGGATTTCCCTCCTCACAGGCATGTTATTAAGCCACTTGTTGTTTTTGAGAAAAGGAAGTAGCCCAGGCAAACACTGAAAATTAATAGCCTGTATGTCTTTGTGCACCATGCTTCCAGATCTCGTGCAGCAGTCTTCTTCAAGTCTTCATGCTTTCTGTGCTGCTTCATATAAATAAATATTCCCTTATAGGTTTTTCTGGAGTGTACATGGATTTCTCTTTACTGGTTTGAAGTCTAATTCTTTAAGAGCAAGTGTATATGCTGTCTGAAGTGTCCAAGGCTCCAGTTTTATCATCATCTGGGATTTATACTCCCTATCTCTCTCTCTGTTTTTCAGCTACTCCTCTGGAATAAGAGTAGCTGTAGGAAAAAAGAACTGAATCTATCCTGTCTCCTTGTATTTACCAAGCAACTGAATTTCAGTGAAGCTCCAGGGAGAGATTCCACAGCTACAGAACAGATGCATTGTGTGTTCATAATCTGGGATTTTATTTCTTCTTTAGACATTTGATCTGGCTGCTTATTCCGAGGTGTCTTCTTGTTTCTTCTGTTATAAGAGCAAAGAAGACTTGATCCTTCCTTGAACAGAGAGAAAAAGTCCCTCAGCAGTGGTCATAAACACCAATTTGAGATATTGTGGACGCAAAAAGCTAGGTGGAAGTGTAAGTGTAGATGTTAAACTAGATTAAGTGATGGCTGAAAACATGTGAAATTCTGATCTTCATCTGGGTGACAGTTGTCACCATGGGGAAACATTAGTTTGCAAAAACATTTCTCTTGATGTAGCCCAAAGAAATAAAGTAACCACAAACTGTGTAGAGTTGATTTATATTTTTTTCTTCCTATATCTTCAACAGAAAGGAGAGGGGAGGGGAAAAGAAACCTTATTTTCTGGGGCAGAATCAACTATCTACAACACAAACGAACCCTGGATTGTATTCTTTCTCTGAATACAAATACCAGTGATGCCTTTATAAGAAGGCTCGAGAACTATTAGAGAAGAAAATCAATGATATATTTGACTGCAATTCCCAGAGATTTTTGTGCTGGTAGCAGTCTAGTGGTGTTTGCAATGGTGTGAGGTGAAATATTGACCATGGTGATGTTTATATGAAGTCTTTCTCAGACCTACCATAGGATTTGTTGACTGTAGCTATACCAGGCAGATTGTTGGCAATCTTCCTGCAAGGTAACTCCAGCCTTGCATCCTCTGTGCTTTTAAAAACCCAACTGTCTCTGCAGCACATGTGGAGTTCAATAAGATTTTCCTTTGGTAGGATTTTACAATTACAACAAGGTTTCATGTTCTTTCTGAAGCTTCTAGTTCTGAACTACTTGGGTGTCTCTGAATTCTAGATTTTCCACCTGATGATAGCCATGCTCAAAGGACATCTTGTCTTTTTTTTTCAACACCTTAACATCAGAAAATGTTTTCAAACATTTTATGGATCTTTCTATTTTGGAGGCATTTTAAACCTCAACTATTTTAAGAAATTGTCCTGGATTTTTTTCATTGCCTTTAGAGGCTTTTTTACTTTTAGAAGCCTTCTTCCCATACTCCTCTCACTCCCCACTCTGTGTTTTCAAATGACCTTCAGTAGAATTGGAAATGTATTTGGCTTCTGCAATCTTCTAGTTGTGCAACCAAGGCATACTCAAAATGCCTCTAAAATAAAACTCATTTCTATCTCTGCTTGTTTCCTTCTGGCTGTTACTTCTGATTGTTTCCTTTTTGGTAACTACAATATTTTACAGCTCCTCCACTCCTGCCTTTTTATGTTCCTTTTAAAGCATTTTCATGCAAATGTTTAAATTCCTGAGTCATCTTGTGGAAGTGTTTTCTTGCCTTAGTTCCCATTTTTCTTCTTGCAACACCCTCACTGTGTTGCTCTTTTACATAAATTCATGCAGAATGTGCTCACACACTGTTATTGCTGGGTAGGTGAAATATATTAGTCTGAGAAATAAATTTTCTTGGAGAGATCTATCCTGGATTTAGCCGGGTGGACTTTTTACTGCTGCTTCTGATCACACTGCCAAGTAGTAAAACATTGAGGTTACTATAAAGAGCATCCAATGTCCAATTTTGGGCCACTTTGACTCACATCAAATAGCAATCTCTTTCACAGAGAGCTTCCAGTGGTATTGTCATCCACTGGCTACCCCTTTCTGCAATTGGATGCTAACTGGAGATAAACTAATGGTTGTATTGGAACTTATTTCTTTGAGGAGAAGTCCTAGACTGAACTACATCCAGACACTGAGTTTGCAGTTGTAAGAGAGGGACTTGGAGCTTTGGGAAAGAGGTATAAATATCCTTGGATCTGCATAAGCAATACCTTCTGCCTCCAAACTGAGCTGAGGAGTTCTGAAATGCTTTAGGCTAGTGGGTGCCTCCGCATGTTCCTGGAGGGGTGAACGTGGTGCTGTTCACAGAATTGAGTCCTGCTGTTCAGCTTTACTTTGTGCCTGCCTTCTGGTCACACTGCTCTGAAAACTGCCAAAGAAATAGGCCGGGGAAGCTGATAGAAGACAGGTCCTAAAGGAGTGTTGTAAGCTATGAGAGCAAGATCATTGTTTCAGGCACATCAGAGAAAATACCGGGTCCAATTTCAGATAGTACATGTTTCAGTTAAGTTTCTTCAACCCTGGGGCATCCTGTTTGCTGCTTACCAATAGGTATGTGCTGTACTAAGGAGCTTTGCAAGCACTTGGCAAAATAAGGCTACTTTGTAGTATGTGGTAGGTCAAACTAATTGTTGATGTATGCAAGTTAATGTCCAGCAGAAGGAATAACGTGTGCTGTTTACATTCCTCTTTACTAGCTTCACAACTAACTGTAGTCCACAAATAACAAATGGTTTGGTATCATAAAGAAACATGATTGCCAGCAGGTTGTGAAAAGAACAAGGGAAATAAGACTTAAAGACAGTCAACCTCACTGTGGTGTGCAGCCACCTGGAAAGCAGTGTGTGCTTCTTAGCCTGCTGCTGACAAGAGTGTAGAGATGGAGGTGGAAGAAGCAAAAATAATTAGTGGTATGGAAAAATTCTGCTAAGAGGAGGCGTGCAAAGACTGGGAGCATTCTCCCGGAGACAAAATGAGTAAAAGTACCACTGAAGACAGCTTCAAAATAGATTAAGTGGTATACAAGTTGAATTGCTGGGCCAAAGAAGTTTTAATGCTCTTCTCTCCCACATTTCTCATGACTGCATAAGTCAAGAAGTGCTACAGGCAGACATAAGAATCTTGGACAATAGATGAGGACAGTTGGAGGGGAAACATAATCATGGACTGAAATGTGGCATTTGAACCAGCAGTATGAGAGTTTGTCTAGTTATGTTTGCACAGGCAAGAGCTGCAGCAGAGAGACGGCAGTGCTGTGTGTTGGGGAACTGTGGGTCAGCACAATTGTAGTGAAAAACTGTGAAACCTCTGAGAGGCGTGCCTGGTGTCTGCAGTTCTGTTGTTTAAACCCTACAACATCTGTGCTCTGCAGTTTCTCCTGAAGTACCCCCGGGTACCACCTGGCTGAGTGCTGCCTCTTGCTTCTTGGCTCCTGTGACCTGGAGGGGACTCAGGGAGCTGCTCAAACCAGGTTGAAAAGCTGCAGGCATTCTGTAACTTTCTCTTTCTCTGTTTGAGATGTAATTCAAAGTTCCCTATTTGGCTAATAACGATATAATTTGATGAGGCTTTTTCACAGGAAAAGGTAGTTCTAAATTGCCTTTTAGTAAAGTAATTTTCAATTTAGAAATGTGAGGGTAAGTGGTTTCAAAAATGGTTCTGTGGGAGTTGTTGTTCAGCATGGTCAATGTCGTTACAAAATGATGAAGGATGTTACTACAGATAT
>JAWWLV010000001.1:6103954-6115684 GCA_035041135.1 Platyrinchus mystaceus
GACTTTAAATCTGCCAGGTGTGTGTCCTCCAAAAACAGAATGCTTTTGTGGGCTGGGTGGTGAGCCAGCAGCTCTGAAGATGTATTCCCAACTATATCTGATTTAATAATGCTTTTTTCTTATGTAAGACTTTACCTTGCTGTTGTCTATCAATTTTCTCTCCTGTCCTCCTCCACGGCTAGGCTGGTACCGAGTTCTGCCAGCAGTACAAAATATGAGCATGTTACTGCTCTGTTGACATCCTAAGATGGGTTCAGGTCTTCAGATCCACAGCTTTCTCAGTGCTATCTTACTGCTAAAAACAGCCACCTTCTAATTCTTCAGTTTTCCTTTTTTTTTTTTTTTTTTTTACCTTTTTTTCTTCCCTCAGGGTTGGACATCATATGTCTTGTGGTCTGTTGCTAATATAATACTTCATATAGCAATTGCTGGGCAAAGCCCAGGTGGTTTCTTCTCAGTTAATTTTTTTTAAAAAGTCCTAGTTGAATTTTACCAGAAAGCTTCTAGTGAAGCAGCAAGAAGGCAGATGTTAAGGGACTCACCTGGTATTTTTGTAAAGAACTCACTGTGGGGAAAACATATCTTACAGCTTTCAGAACTAAAATGCCAACTGCTTTTGACAGTCTGATTATGGAAATCCAGTAGGCATTGACATAGATGCTCTGATTGGCACTGTCTGATTGAATAGTGATTTTCATTGAAACAAAGAAAAAAACAAAACCAACTCGGTGCTGAGTCATCTGGGGTTAGAAAGAATTACAGAATGTTCCTTTGCGGTAAAGTGTGCATGTTCCTTTAATGGGATATGAAGTCACTTGGGATAGTCTAGTCCTTGGTGAGGGCAGGCTATGCTTTTGGTGATACCCCAGAGGTGAGGATCCTGGCATTACCAGAGAAGCTGCTGTTCTTCTCTAAACTAAATTCCTAGCTTTCTTCCATGGTAAACTGATGGTGGTGTCTTTAACTTAACATAACTAAATAAATACATGGCTGTAACCTTTGACAGAAATATTTTGGGTGAGATTTCAATGTCCTCTGGCTGCCATACCTTGAAAGTGCAGTCTTTGGGATAAGTGTTTGAAATAGAGAGAAGCTAATCTCATTTTGGAGAACAGAAATAATATTGCTGCATATAGATGCTTTAAGCAGTCACAAGGCCAGGTGATACCTACTTTTAAATTAAAGATTAATATTGAGGATTAAAATGCCTGGCTCCTTGTTTCATGCTGAAGTGTTGATAGCTTTCTTTCTCTTTTATTAAGTGTAGATATTAAAAAAAAAACCCCAAACCCACAATCACCATTCCACCTTGACTAAACTGCAGAGACTTGTCAGGTGGGTTCCTGCAATAAGTTCATCTTCTACAGTCTGTCTTGTGTTGGCTTAAAATCGTTACAGAGTGAAAGTTCTGTCCTAAGCCAGACGTATTGCTAATTAATTATCTTTGCTTTCTAAAGTAAACATGTTCATTGTAATATTAAATTGTTGCCTGTAGTTTCTAGATTTTGGAAAGTAGATTAAAAGCCCTTTGTTGCCAGAATTCTTTGCTTTGGGTAGACAGTCAATACAACCCAATCTGCTGCCTTCATCCATCTTTAGGCTATATAGATTGAGCTTTATTCTGTACTTATTGTTATTTTGCTAATTCCCTGTACGGTGAGGTGTCACATCTTTCTATTTGAATTCCAAGGCATAGGCATAAGAATTCAGTTGGTTTCATTATAGGGGATTTTTCTTCATGTTCTTTTGCATTTTCTGGTACACATTCCTCAAGGGTATAAAACCAGGATGATATGCTACAAGTGCTCTGATCATTAGAAAGGTGTGATATAATCTAAATGCCCTTATTAATTTTTTTCTTTCTGTTTTGTGGTATTGGGATGTACCTTGATGCCTGGAAAAAATAATTTGGTGACATCCAAGTTGATGGGTGAGGTGTGATGAAGCAGGCAGGTAGAAGCTTCTGTTCCCGTTAGTTGTGTAAATAAAGTCAGATAAGCCTGGCATTTAGGGAGTACAGCTTGTCCAAAAACTTTCCCAGTTATAAAAATATAAGTCAAAATAGTCTTAGACCATCAACAGTCCCTTTCCACAAACTTGGAAAAAGCAAAGGAGATGCACTGTCTAATCTTGGGAAGAGGTGTGTGGCAAAAGCATTTAACTAAAGATGGGAGATGAGGCTTTTCTGAGCTTAAAGATGTGATGTCCCCATGCTCATGGAATGGAAGGCAGCCCTGCAGTAAAGAAATTAATGTCTTACTGACCTCAATTAACATTCATCCTGTTTGTGCCAGGACTGAATCTTGTTCTTCAAGCCTCCTAGGTGCATATTAGGTGAACGGCAGACAAATGTAAATGACCTCATTTTATCACTTGGATGGCATGAATACCTCAGAGTCCACCTTTAACTAAATTAGAAGCCTGGAATGAAGAGCTATAGCTCTCTGTGTGGTCCACAGGGAGAGCTGTACTCTTGGGGTGTCCTGGATTGCTCTCTGCACGCTTCACTGATCTCACAGGAACACGGAGTCACAGCTTAGCCCAGTGTTAGTGTAACTTGCTGTTCCTATATGATGCATCTGACCTTCATGTGCCTGCCCCTGAATTTGTGTGTCTCTTAAAAGTTTTCTTTTTTTTTAAAATATTTCTAGTGTTCTCTTACAGGACAGATTGTTTTACCGTGAGATAACAACAAAAAAAGAGTTACAGAAATCACAAACAGGGTGTCACTTTGTCTCTAATTCACAAGGAGATATTGTGCCTATAAATCACAAAAATATTATAGCTGCAACTGCAGCCAAATAAAACACCTGTGGCAGCTTGTAACCTAAATCTATAATCTGTAGTGTCTAAAATTCAGGTTAAATACTGTACCTCTCCAGCATTATACAAATAGACTGGCTCTGACAATATGAAAAATTAATGCAAGTGCAGAGAAGGTCTTGAATCAGTTCTCAGTCTGCTTTTGTCTTGGTAATGCCTCTAACTGAAATATCAACTGTATAAATGTCTTGCTGAAGAGTAGGCCATCTCTGAAAATTACCAGGTGGTAACTTAGCTTTCTCTTATTTAGCTTCCATATATTTGGAAGAGATACACTTTTCTTTGCACATAAACAGTTAATTTGGGTTGCACAATAATTAAATGTGACAGGGAAATTATAGACAAATCTGTTTGTCTATTTGTTCCACTATGGGAATGCTGTGACTGCACAAATAACTTTGATGTGCTTTCACACTTTATGTCTGAACTGTTTTCAACCCTCAGCCATAGTTACATATGCTTTACTCTGTTAGTTATTTAGTATGCCACTGAATAGGTGAAGTAATGACAAGATTTCTTTCAACATCAACCTTATCAAGCATCACAATTTTTAGCTAAAGACACATATGGTGGTATGTAAAATCCCTGATAATCATGGATTTAGAAGTCCATGAACTTTCATAATTTTATTACAATACAGATAATGAAGAGAGGAGTCAGGAGTCAGTCATGAGCATCTTGTTCACAGATCTTGATTTTTCTTCCAAAACACTTCCTTGCTTCCTTTGCCACTTAAACTCATAGTGGTCCCTGGCTTCTATTAAACCACTCTCTGGTACCTGTTACTTTTACCCAAGACTCACATTTGTTATTTGCATTATGGCAAACTTAATTTCACTTAAACTTAATTTGATCCATCCAGATGGATTTATTTTCGTTATGGACTGTGGGAAAGGACAACAAAAGATGCTTTCTGAGTCCCTAATTGTTGAGGTCCCAGTTTTGTATCCACATTTTTATGGGACATGCAGAATATGTAGAAACTGTGGGAGGGATGAGGAAAGTTGGCAGAGAAGGGAGGGATCTTTAAATCAATCTCTGAAGTAGCTACATACAGTAGTACTCTCACCTACTTCCAAATTGCTTCATATAAAAAGCTCACTGAGTAGGAAGTCCTGGTTCCTTTTCTATTTTAGGGACTTTTGCAACACATGAAATGAAGTTTGATAAAAGCATGACAGTTCTTTGAGCATGTTTCAGGTGGTTAGGTTTGTTTTCTTTGTGGAATTTTACTAAAAATGTGGTCTGAATACATGTGTGGAGAAAAACTGTTGACGGTTGGGCTTTGTTTAGTTTTGTTGTGGTTTGTTTGTGTTTTTGTTTCTTTTTTTTTTCGTTTGTTTGTTTGTTTTTCTAAGTTAAAAGTAAGTCCTCTAAGGCTAAACAGTTTCCTGTTAAAGTTAAGCGTTCTGACTTTACTGGGCTTTCAAAGGTACTATATGGAAAGTAAAAATAAGGCACAGACCCCTTAGCTCAAGGTGTAGAGTAGGTGCTTAAGGTGTGTGGGGCCTCAGCTGGCTGGGTCCCCTGGTCACCCACCTCCCTGAAGTCATGTCAGAAAACAACTGGGGTGGGTTGCCCTTGGTTGGATGCCAGGTGACCACAAAGCACCTCCATCACTACCCTTCCCAGCTGGACAGGGGAGAGAAAATAAGATGGAAAACGGCTTGTGGGTTGAGATAAGGCAGTTCATTAAAGCAGAATCGAAAGTTTGCGTGCACACGAGCAAAGAAAAAAAAAAAAAAGGTTTATTATCTACTTCCCATCAGCAAGTGATGTTCAGACACTTCCTGGGAAGCACAAACAGTACAGACCACTTTTCTAATCCAGCAATCCTTAGGGCTATATGGTTGGCTTTCACTTCCACAAATTGGCTTGACTCACCTTTTCCTGTGAAATTCTCAACTTCACACAGCAGCTTTCCAGCCCCAATGGTTTCATCACGTCATGTTTCTTTTATGCTTGGTTTTTTCTGCTTGGGTTTATAGTCTGTATACAAAATGGATAGATGTTAGGCAAAGATACAAGGTTGTTTATCTCCCTCTATGGAAAACTGCATTCAGAACACCTATAATGACCTTGGCATTCTGCTTAATGAGTAAATGGAGTATTCGGCCATATCTGGTAATGAAAATGAGGCATGCTTAATTAACTTAGCACCCAGCTAATCAGCAGTTAATGCAGTCCTGAAAATTGATAAGTTATTTCATCTTGCAGGGTCAGAGTGTGCAGGTAGAGAAGGGACAAAGCTGGCCTTTATGCCTTAACCATGAAGCAAATATAAATGGCAAACAGAAATTGGTGTGGCTGGAAGTTTTGGTCAGCAACATGGCCTTGGTTCATGCTCTCTTCAGCCATCTGCAAAGTGTTTATAACTAGGATGGAACTTTGCCTGCAGGATGTCAACTAACATTTGCACTGGATGATCTGTTAGATTATGAGCAAAACAGCTTTGCCATAAGCGGGAACAGCAAGTTACATTGGATTCCCTTTAAAAAAAACCAAACACCCTAAAGTGTGGGTTACAGTTGTCACTGTGTGAATATCCCAGAATAGCCTTCTGGGATGTTATTTAAAGTAAATATTAGGTTACAGTGCCTGACTAGGCACCTGCAAATATCTCTGCCCTGATTTTACTTGGCTACAGACAGTGATACAGAACTGAACGAGGTAACTTCTTCCAAAATCTTTCCTTCTCAGCAGGAATTCTTCTGTTGGTCACAGGAATGACTTAGTATTGGGAGCCCAAGCAGTGCTGTTTGAGGAAGAGGCCATCAATTTAGTTTTCTGCACCACAAGGGATAATCAATGGAAATCTTGCTTTCCCTGTTCATGTTAGGAAATCACAGGTTAACAAAAGACTTACTTAGTGCAGCAGGAATCCTCTTCCAATTTTGTCTTTTTCTGAGAGCTGTTTTTTTAACAGTTTTTTTTTCTTAATTCTAAAATATTAAATGGTTTTCGCACAACATCTTGATCAGCCAGTAGCAGCTGAGGATTTTTTTTTCTTAGGATTTTTACATGTATTCAAAGAGCAGGGAGTTAAATGTGCTAAATGATATAGTATCTATGTGCCCTGAATCAACAGGAATAGGAGCAGTGCCTGGATGTTGGTTTCATAGCCTTTGAGTTGCTGCCTTATCCTTGATTTTAGCAGCAGATGTCTTTAGAGGCCACAGGATTCACAATACTTTTCACTACAGGAAAGCAGTCCTGGGCATTGCAGGCCTTCCAGTGAAAAGTGTGGGAAGTGGGGAAGATGAGTCCTCAACCTCCATGTCAGGCCTGTGATTCTTGGCAGACTTTTCTGTCATATAAATCCCTGCAGATGCAACTACTGTTTTCCTCTTGTTTAAAGACTGGACATTCTACACACAACCTTGATAAATGAGGGAGCAAGTTTTCAAGTGGGGAGGGAGTCTACATTCAACTTTTTCTCCTTTGTCTGCTTGATAGTGCTGTCTGTCTTTAAAAATCATCACAGATATGAAATAATGGGAAAGTGATTTTAATGTTTTATTGTGTATGTACTAGAATACTCCTTTCAGCTTTTTAGTTATTTCAGTGTCAGGCTTCAGACACAACATTTTGTGAAGGGCAGCTTTGCAGACCTACCCTAAATATATTCTGAGTATATTGCTCAAAATACAAATCCTTCCTCTGTCATGAGCAAACTTCATTTAAACTGATTTTTAACCTGATCACTCTACCTCGTCTGGTGCATCAGCTGTGAGGGGACCTGTGTGTATCAGTTGTGAATCTTCACAAAGTTTAGGAGCCTTGGAATTTGCCTGTGGAACAAAAGGAGAGCTTTGCCAAGCCCCTCCTGCAAAGCATCCTGTAGCCTTTCAAGTGACAGATTGTACTTGGCAGTGTTGGATTTCTGTGCAGTCAAGAATGTACCACAAAGGTATTGACAAAACATCCTGTCCTCTGAGATGAATGTTTATAGGGATGTCTGAGGAGATTTCAGCTTTTTTGTCAGACCAATACTGCGAAGTGTTCATAGACAGTGACCAAACTGTTGGCAGGGTTTGCAAAGAATTCTAATAGGGTTGTTAGAGCAGTGGTGATCTAAGAACAAAGGCAAGTTAAAGATTGTGTGCTAGCAATAACTAGCTATGTCCTGTGAAGTTTCTAGAGTAAGTGACTTCTGTTACAAAAAATTTTGGACCCCAGATTAGAGATTAGAGATTTTGTGCAAACACTTGTAAATACAAAAGTTGCTTTTGGACAGCCCTTGGAAGGAATCCAGATGTGGCCTTTGTGTTCCAGTTGCTGTTCTGCAGGCTTTGCTAAGCATGTTTTTTTTTTTTTGTTGTTGGCACGTGGGGAGTAAATGCTGGCACTTTGTTCTCTTTGTGATGCTTTTCTGGGGTACTTAATGTGTTTTGAGGAGAAAGGCACTGAGGAAAACACTGAATGGCATGTCTTCTGTGTCTTAGTATTCTATAGTGAACACATTATGCTTGAGGTGACAATGGCCTCTTACCCAGCTGTGGTGCTGATGCTTGATGACCTCATTGCTGGTACTGAGTGTGCTTCACCAGACTCCGATTGACCCTCAGTAGTCATTAATGTTTACCCATATGGTTGAAATAGATTATAAAGGGGGAATCTGTGTGTTGCCTTTGGTTATTTGTCTCTGCACAGTCTGAAAATCAGGTTGATTTTATATTATGTTTGATGGTCAGATTATAGCACTCATGAAAATAGAAGTGCTACAGAGGCTGTTACTGAAAAGAGCAAGAAAGGAGGACAGCACCTCCCTCTTCACTGCCATTAACATCCAGATTCAACACAACAGAGCTGCATCCTTCTGGAACTGCCGTGGGACAGGAGTAGTGCATTGGGCTGGGCTGGGCTTGGGTGCCAAGCTGCTCTTGGACACCCTTGGGAAGGCAACCAGACTTAGCCTATATCAGACTTCAGTTTACTTGCCTTCCTGAGTTATGCTTTAATCCAAATTCCAAGCTGGAGGAGAGCAAAGTAGTGTGTCAAGGGATCTGTGCCTCCTGCAGAGACTACAACACAGAAATCAAAATCTCTTGGATGCCTTTAACACGCTGTGGTCTTCTGCAGCAGCAAGTGATTTGAGATCAGAAGTCACTTCTTTTTCACAGATGGACTGATAGTGACGTGAGAATGGTTGTTCTTATCTCTAGGAGGACTTCCTTCTTCTGTGGCTGTGGGGAAAACCCAAATATGCAGCAACTGCAAGCTAGGCAGGAGGGAGGGCGGTTCTTTTGGCACTAGTATGACAGCAAACCTCAAGTGAACACCTACTCCTGAAGTGAGTTAGCTCAATGATTATAGAGGTCTGATAAGGATTGAGTTACAGTATAATGCTTGGGTGTTGGATTTGAGTGCATGTATTCTGTCCATGTCCAATGTTTTTTGCTCCCAGTATGGTTCTTCTGTCCATGTTTACTTAATTTAGATAAATGAGCAAAAGTCTTCCTCTTTCCATGCAAAAAAGAGCCATCTGAACTCTTTAGAGGCTGCCCAATTGCAGAGAGAGAACAGTTATTTTCCGTAGACGTGAAACCTCATTTAGAAAACTTACACCCAATATCATTGATTTAGAATAATACACAAATACATGTGTATAAACATACTTATGAGTGTGTATATAGATATAGTGTCTGTTTGTGTAACGTGCCTCCTGAACTCACATGTTGTCATAACATCATTTCCTTAGTAAAGGGCTGTTTCCTATGTGTCTGCACCTTTCTGGATTAATTAAAACTAAACATCAGTGACTAAAGGTTGTAGTGGTAAAGATGAGATCTCACCAGTCTTTAATATCCTGGCAAGCAGTCCTTTTGATTGTCTCATATTTCAGAGACTTGTTGTTCCAAGGGCTGGTCACAGCTATCCCATGGTTGCACCCCTATTCCAAACCTATTCAGTCCCTTTCAGCTGCTAAACTCCCAAATTGCTGGCTGAAGACTTACTGTTAGCTTGCAAATATTGAAGCTGTGACTTTGTGTGAGGTGTAAGTGGCATTTAGTTGGTTGGAGGGGTAAGGCAGGGAGGAAACTCTTTTTCTGTTTTAATATTTCTCATTAGCTTGTTGCCTAAAAGAAAGGTTTTTAGCATAAGATGCAGGAATTTGCCTACGCAATTTCCTATTAATTTAGAGGAACTAAATATGGAAAAGACTCCCACTTCCATTGTCTCTTTTATTCTGTTCCTTGAATGCCCCAGTTGGACTTCTAATGAAGTATTTCCTCCAGCTGTCAAGAAAGTTTACACTATGATCCTAACTTTCTGTTTCCTAGCAACTCTTCATCCTTGTGCTCATAAAGGAGGGTGGCTTATACTTTTAATTAACGTAATTCTATGCCATGGCCAATGAAAAGCAAATGCTGCTGAAGAATAAATGTCATCCATACTTTAAACAGCAAAAAGTTCACATCATAATTGCTTATATGCTTTTGCATTGCATTTCATTTTGATGAGATGAGTTTCTCATATGTCCTTGCATTTTAAATTTAATTTTTCGGTTGTGGTTGACAATGTGATTGTGACCATCCTCAACCTTTGGGACTGAGAATCACTGCTAGTAGAACTTCTGTTTAGCAACTTGTCTTTGATCACCAATGTGGTACTTGGAAGGTATTTGGCTTCCTATTTATTTTATTATTTTGTTTGGCTGCTCTGCTTTTAATCCCAGTCTCTTTTTATCTGGATATTGGGTCAGCAGCTTGCTAAACTGGATTATGGTGTGATGGATTACAAATCCTACATTAAAAGATTTCAAATGGACTGCATCCCTGCTCTGCAATGCTCATGTAAATCAAGTAACTGAAAACTTGCACCAGTCCCTTTTTTGTGACATTTTCTTAGCATTTGTCATGTATAAAATATTAGGTGTTGAAGTATTTTCCCCCATTCTCTCTCACTTCATTGTCATTAGCATGTTGTGAAAGTGGAAGTATCTTTTAACTGTATTACAGGCAACACATGGATGAGGGCTGTGTGGGAATTATGTTTCCTCTAGAAATTTAGGAAGAGTTAAGCAACTGATTTGTATCTGATGTTTCTGAAGTGACTAATGAGATAACATGGAAGCAAAGTTAAAGCTAATTAAGGATTTACTCTTCAGTGATAAACTTCCAGAAGGACCTCAACAGGTTGCAGAGACGGGCAGAGAAGAATCTTTGAAACTCAGCAAAGGCAAATGCAGGGTCCTGGAGCTGGGGAGGAAAAACCCCGTCCACCAGTACAGCTGAGAGAAGAAAATATCTGAAGGGAGGGGTGTAAAGAGGATGGAGATGGCTTACAGTAGTAATATATTTAGTGATCTCATCTTCAATAGAGACATAGAGATGATAAGAGAGGGGAAATGCCTTTTCTTTTTTTTTTTTTTAGATTTCAACACTATGGGAAAAAATACTTATTGAGAATGCTTCCCTCTTTATATCTTCTGTTACTGTAGCAACGTCTTTATTGTTACCTATTTTGAACTAGTCCTCCCAAATTTTGTCTCAGTTTTTTAATGCAATGTTTGTATTTCATCTTGCTCTTTAAACACCAACTTACATAAGCTCCCTCGTGTATGTTAAAATGGTTCTTAATTACCAGGTAATATATTTGTCCCATGGATACTTATCTCATAAAATTTGTAAGATGGATGAAATTAAAAGCAAGTTAATACTAGTTTAAGATTTTATGTTTTAAGGTGGCCCCATGTGTTGTCCACATAAGTATCATTCAAATCCTGATCTGGATACAAGATATTTGTTATAAAAATGGTTTTCTGTAATGCTTTTCACTGTGGTAGCTTACAAGCTTTGTTAATATTAATGCATCTGTTTTCAGAGTGATGTCTTCCCATTTTACATAAGGGGAATGGAAAGGTAGAAATAGGATTAAAAAGTACTAGTTTGAAATGCTTAAATGAAGACACTAAAAACTTGATCTTTCTGTGCCTACAACACGGAGAACTCTGTACCTTCAAAGTACCTTTACACCAAGTTCAAAGCTTCAAGGAAACCTTTAGCTGCAGCTGTTCCAGGGCTCCTGCACAAAAGCCTTTTGCTGTGACTGCTTCATCCCTGAGTGGCCTCATCCTGTGCAGTGGCTCATCCATCAAAAAATTGTGAAGGTTTAACAGAAATTTGCTGATCCCAGTGTGAAGTCATCTTCAGTATGAAGGAATAAAGCTGTCCCTTAGCAACTAAAGGCTTTCATTGAGTGAGCAGATCCTCCATTAATTAGGGAGGACATGCACTTTGCCAGTGAGGTTGAGCAGTATTTGCTGGTAAGGGAGGAATGGTGCAATGTGCAGCCTCACCTGTGTGTGGTTTTGGGCACCACAATGTAAAAAAGACATTAAGCTATTAGAGAGCATCAAAGGGGGGCAACAAATATAGTGAAGGGCCTTGAGGGGAAGCTGTATGAGGAGTGGCTGAGGGCACTTGGTCTGTTCAGCCTGGAGAAGAGAAGACTGAGGAGACACCTCATTGCAGTTACAACTTCCTCGGGAGGGGAAGAGGAGGGGGAAGCACTGATCTCTTCTCTGTGGTGATCAGTGATAGGACCCAAGTGATAGGACTGAAGTTGTGTCAGGGGAGGTTTAGGTTGGATGTTACAAAAAGATTCTTCGCCTGGAGAGTGGTTGTGCCCTGGAACAGGGCAGTGGTCACAGCACCAAGCCTGACAGAGTTCAAGAAGTGTTTGGACAATGCTCTCAGACAACGGTGGGATTCTTGGGCTGTCCTGTGTAGGGCCAAGAGTTGGACTTGGTGATCCTGATGGGTCCCTTCCCACTCAGCATATTTTGTGGTTCTGTGAATGTAGAAACTGTGAGCTGCAGTTAATGCTGTGAGGAGAAGCATAGGCTTCCTACAGCACAGCTGCTGCCTTGGAGGTAAAATCTGAACCACTCTTGATAAACAC
>JAWWLV010000001.1:6115784-6165239 GCA_035041135.1 Platyrinchus mystaceus
AATAAAACAAATAATTGTTGTTATTTCAGCTGTACAGGTATGGATGTGAGACAGAGAATAGCTGTGTTAGAAATCTGTGACAAGACAGACAAGTGCTATGAGCTCTCAATTGTAATTACTTGTTTCTCTTTGTTTCTGGTAGCCTTGGCTTTTCCTTGAAGCCTTGTCACTGTTCTTTCCTCTGTCCCACCATCTCAGTCTCTCCACCCTGTGTTCTGGGTCCCAGAATGCTCTGCTCCTTTGCCTCCCTCCTGCAAATTGCAGTGCACTCAGCCTGCCCAGATGCTGCAGTTCCCTGCCTTTAAGTCTTTCTTTTGGTGTATACTACGGTTCCAGCTTTTTGTTTTTCTGATGTGCAGTAGCACTTTTACGCACCATTAAAGGGCTTTTACCTTAGAACTGTTTCCTGAAGAGGCAGCACTATTTCAAGGGGAACTTGGTCTTATGTCTGCCATCATTCTGCCCTTCGTGCCGTGGCAGTTTTATGGACAGGACAGAGCCATAGAGGGAACCTCTCTTTTTGCAGTAACTTATGTGCAGTACTTACAGCACCACCAAGAAATCTACTTGTTGAAGTTGTGTTACACTATAATTTTTGAAGTCAAGGATTAAAATATGTCTCCTTAATGCCTCTGACTGTTCTGCTTCAATATTCTTTTTTCCCCCCTCCTTTGAATGAGTGAAGTTTTAAAACATGACTGCTCATCGGAATGTGTAACAAGGTAATATTGTAGGGAAATGAAGAGGGATAATACTTCTGCAAGTGCTGTGCTTAATGTGATGAAAGACAAGTTTTTAAAAACTCTTTAAATAGGTATTCTGTAGTAATTTCTCCTGTCACTTTTATTCTTCTGTGTGGAAAGTCTTAGGTATGTAGGATCATAGAATTGCAGAATATCCTGAGTTGGAAGGGACCCACAAGCATCATTAACTCTTAAGTGAATGGCCATTTGATGATCAAACCCACGACCTTGTTGTTATAAGCCAACTAACCAACTTATACAAATTCTCACCTTATTATTTTTTTTTAAACTTGAAGTAGTTGCTGAAATACAGGGATAAAGATGCTGAAATGTGCCAGTCTCTGTAGCTTTATATAGTGGGAAATTTTATAGGATGTCAACTTTACTAATATCTTAATGTTCCTATTCAAATAATCTTTCACTGACATAAAAAGAAAATAATCTCTTCCAGACAAAATTACTGTATGTTTGTAATTGCTTTCTGTCTCAAATGGCTTGGACAACTTCTGCACTAACCAGAAATAAGGTGGCATATTTTAAAAAGGGTTTTGAAAGCTCCTTCAAAAGTCTCTTTTCAGAAGCTGGAAGGCAGACAGCCTTGACCCAAAGGCAAAATGTTCTGCACAAATGCTACATCTCCATCATCGTCTCATCTCAATTTCAGTTGCTGACCTAGAAGTTCACAGACAGATGGGTACATGTCCTTTTGCTGCTTTTTGAAGTGACAGAACATCCCAAGTACTTTTGTTACATCTGTGCTGTATTTGCTCAGCTCAACAGCCAAAACTTTCAAATTGCTCCCCATTTTCTGATCCTTCCATGACTAGTAAATCAATATACTTTTTTGGGACTGCTGGTTTTTTTTGCCAAAACCATGTATGTCTAGTATTCTCCCCTTCTTTAACTCAAGCTGTGGTTTCAGATCCTTAGAAGCTGTTAAACCTCAGTGATGGTTTCTGGTGCAAGAACAAACTGTGCCTCGTTACAGGAATTCCAGCCATTTCCTGTATGGCACACTGTTGCATCCTCTGACAGGAGCTTTATACCCATGCCTGTGAGCCATTAACAAAGTAATTGCTGTTACAATCCCATTAGTCCACTCTGAAATATTTTAAAGCCAGGTATTTGATCACTTAAGCTGGCACAACACTTCACCACTGCAAAAACTTTGGTTGGACATCAAACAGGATTAATTAACTTTGAAATATATAATGCCTGAAATTACTGGTTCTGTGATTCCTTGATTTAAGCTGGAGTTGAAGAAACACTCTGCTGAATGTAGTCAGGAGGAGTTGATGGAGGGGAGAGGAAACTTGCACAGCTTTGATTTCAGCATTGCTTACTGTACAAAGTGGGATCTATTCAATTATACTTGCAGTGAAGTATGTATGTGAGTAGCAGGCAAAAGACTCTTTAAGAGTTTTAAAAAACTTATGGGCTTGTAAAAGTAGGTTCCATCAACTCTTTTGATCTCAGAAATCTGGAAAATGAGACTGCAGCACCCAGTGCTAATATTCATTCTTTACAAGTGCTGATATTTATTCTTTTGAGAGAGCTTTGTGGTTTTCCAGTTTCCTGAGGTTTTTTAAGATGTGTGGGGCTATTGTGGAAGAGTGCAAGTAGCTTATCTTTAAAGAACTGTAATATTGAGCACTCAGATGAAGTCCTGACTGCTGTGGCTGATCTTTGAGTCAGTTTGGCAGGGAGGTCCAATGCTTGAGATGAAAGAGCTGCTGTCCTGCAGCTTCAGATGGAGGTGGTCTGACTGTGGTATATGCACCTGATATGTTACACACAGGGGAAAAAGGCATGGGGTTAAAATGTTCAATTTAAATAGGTAACATTATTTAGAGCACCCATAGGTACTACTCAGTGGTATAATTATGTGTGGAAAGTTCATTTCTTTGCAGTTTGTCATTAACATAAAAAAAGTAAATCACTGAGCCTTCTCCTCACAACCCCCCAGATTCTCCCCCCAGAAGGATTATAAAATATGTAAAAAATTTCAGTAACACACTCTTGTGTTATTGTTGTCCAAGAATTTATTCTTATCCCCCAGCCCCTGTAGTGTTTGGAATATGCTCTCTTTTCATCCTCTCTTCCTTTTCTATTATTCCACCCATTTCCACACATGTGCTTCTGAAGAGTAGTGTAGGATCTGGTATGGGATTTCCCCACTTTGCTAGTATATGAAGTCTTTTCCAAGTAGGTATTTAACATTTGTTGTAACAATCTAAATGCAGTTTTTCTTTTTTCAGCTTCTCAGTCTGTCTGCCAAACATACATATCTATTATTCACATGGTGTTAATCATGTGGACTGAGATATCTGCACCAAAAGATGAATAGTGCAGAGAGCTTTGTATGAAGAACACTGGGGTAATTGTCATAGCTTGTGCTGTGCTCCAGTCACAGCAGGCAGGATTCACATCATCCACCATTATATTGGCACAGCACTGATGTCTTTGTTTGAGCTCCAGCCAGTTGAGACACTTAATAGCAAGGGAAGAGGCACCAGTGCTTTTAGGTCATGATTTGTCTGACCTGTTTCAGATCTCGTTGATGCCAGGATGAGATGACTCATGCCCCGTGAGTGCCCATTTTTCTCCACTGACTGGAAAGAGAACTGAAGGTGACTCCTGCAGATTGAGGCATCAGCATTTTTTGTGATCCTTCCGAATCCACTTAGGCTAGCAATTGGAAATTTAGCAGTATTTTTCTTCAAAAAAATGAAACATCAAATATCGGGGAATGAAATGAGATGTATTTTTGCATCTTCATGAAAGAAGAGGCAGAGAGTTCGTTAGTCTTTGTAGCATTCAGAGTAAAAAGGTTTAAAGGGGGAATGAAACATTACAATGAACCAAGAAATGTGTAACAATTTTCAGTTCTTCATTTCCTGCCTCACTTGACATGCTTGACGTGTGCCATGTCTGTTTGTACCAGAAATGGGACTGCTCTGTATTTTTTTACTCCATGCTAGGGATGTGTTTGCTTTAGCCAAAAGTAATTTGAAAAATTCAATAAGCCCTTTCACACCCCTCTTTTAGCAGTGGAATTCAGTGGATCAAGTAAAATGGGTATTCATGGAAGAGAGAGAGATATTACAGGTTATTTTGGAAATGTATCTTTTATCCTGTTTTATTTTCTTGTACATTTACTGGGTACTGAGGAAAATACTTTGATCCTAGTGAGAAATCTGTTATTGTAGGTGATATGTGATGAATTAGTGGCTGAAGAGGGCTTTTTCCCTCTTCTCCTAGGAATAAAAGGATAATGTCAGAGAAGGGAGAAATTTTAACAATTCCCAAGTAAAATAGGTATGCCAAGAGGGTTAATGAAGGCAAAGTGGTTTATTCTTAATGGGTTTAAGCCAAGAAATAGTGCTTTTCATTAACCAAAATTGTTAAGGAAACTACTCTGTGTGGAAGGGAATGATTTGTTGTGAAAATATTTGCCAACGAAGGAGCAAATGTTTTGTACAAAAAAATTCTTACCTGCTGTTTAGCCACTCTAGTAACATTAGCCAGCTATCAATAAGATAGTTGTTAACCTTGCTCTCACTTTGAGCATCAAGTTTTAAAACTAAGCAAGATTTTAAAACTAATTTCTTAATGTGTAGATTCATCAGTGGTTTCCAGAATTTCTACTGAGGTTTGAGAAACAGAAAATTTCTGTTCTTCAGAGTCTTTGTGCTGTAAACTATGATTATTCTTTGTATAACTGAAACTCAAGGTTCCTTGCCAAGGTTGCTGATCACTTCTGCCAGAATTTCTCTAATGTGGGGTAGAAATCTAGAGGGTGATGTTGGGTCAAGTCCCACTGTCAGTAGGAAGAAAATGCTTAAAATTGTTGTACTATGAAAAATCTGAGTAGCACTTCCTCTTGATATGTTATTTTCCATGTAAATATATATAAGAATACAATATATACAAATGAAAGGGTTACTAATAGCACTTGTACTGAGGTGTGACACAGAGAGAAGGAAGAGAACCAGAACCATACTAAAATTCTGCTAACAGCAAGAGAGGAAATATAAAATGCTGATTTCCTTGGTACTAAGCTCTTCTCTTGCACATATTTTACTGTTGGCTCTTGTTTGTTAGTTCAGTGCAGGCATTAGATAATGTGGCATATCAGGTTTGTGTAAATGGGTATGTTCTAAATTATGGAGAGTGAACATATGTGTACTGAAAAGAACTCCTTGATTATAGGTCATGAATGAGATGTTAAAGTCAGTAATGATTGCCTGGATTCATTTCCTGTGTGATGTTTTGGGCAGCTGGTTGAAAAGTTGCTGTAATTTCTGGTAAGATTACAAATCCTTTTGCCTGTCTGATGGACATGTGTCGTTGACAAAGTCAGGCTAGGTGAACATTCTAGCAACTTTTTGTTTAAATAAATGTGAATGGAATTAAATTAATCAGGGTTTCGTGTGACAACTCTGACCGTAATGTGGACTGCTAGAGAGCACTTCTGGATTTATACCACTGCTTCAGAACAGCCAGCTTTTCTGGCTTGTGATTCTTGTGCCCTTGCCCTTGAGGAAACTTTTCTTATTCAGGTTTCTTAAATAAATCAAACTATTGCTCACACGCGCCATTCAGAAGATTATTTTTAATTCAAATTTTAACCTGATAATTCAGTTGCATTGGTTTTTGCATTTAGAGATATCAATTATTTCCAAGGAATCTGAAACTGAATTAATACAGAGAAGGGCTCTATGAAGAGTATGAATTTTATTAAGAAATGGCTTTGTATATGCAGAGTACCTTCCAGTCTAACACTACTGATGCACAGCTACTGAGTTCTCAAATGCTCTGACCACTCTGCAGCAGCCCATTGTATGCTAGTAATGGGGTAACAAGATGATTTTTAAAAACAGTAGGTAATTTTAGATGCTGTTTAGCATTGCAACATGGTTTTCCCTTTAGCTAAGAAACAGCAAGTCCTGAGAGATGTCCAAGCACACAGCTTTGCTGTTAGGTGAAATGGATGGATGGTTGCTATTGCTGACTGGGTGAGGGAGAAAGACATGAAATGAATCCTGGTCCCCTCTTGGTGTAGGATGGAGCTTTGCCCTTTACTACCATGTTCACATTTTCTCCCAGCAGTGTCAGGAATAGCAAACCCTCCTGCATGCAAATCTTTCCTGTTCTTCTTCCCTGAGCTGCACTGACTGGTCAGGTCTCTCCTCTGCTCTTCCCACTTGTGCTACTGCCTGTGTGGGACAGAGGGTGAGCATGCACCAGATGTGGGAGATGGGAGTTTGGGATCCACTTGATGTTTCACCAAATGGCCCCATGCAGATACGTTTGGGGTGCAGTTTTGGAACTGTGGAAATACGAAAAAGATATCGGGAAACAAAAGAAACGTGATTGAGGGGAATTATTTTTACTTTTGGTTGTACGGGTTAGGAGAAAATCAATCATCACAGCAGCACCTGGAAGGTTTTGTGAAAATATGCACCGGGCAGAAGGTTGGTGGTAGCACTTCAGTCCTCTTGAAAAGGCTGTGTGGCCCACTTTGCACAAAAGGCTGAATAAAACCAGCATAATCTTTAAGTAGTAAAACCTTTAAAAATTGTAACTCATGTTTAAGACTGTTTTGTCTGGGTTAGAAATTTTTAAGGTTTGAAGCTAATCTCAGTTTTGATCTTGAGAATCTGCGACTGGAGCCTTCTGTTGGTTTCTCTTCAAAGTTTTTTTTTTTTCTAGTGGAAATAAGATCTCTTTCCCAATAGACTTGTTACAAATGTTGTGACAGTGTGAACCTGCATACTTCTGAATACAAACGCTTTCAACCAATACTTTGTATTGTTTGTGAAGACCGTGTATTCTCTTATAGTCTCTTATAATTACAGGGTATACATATTTGCATTGGCATTGCTGCTGTTGTGCTTTCTGCTTATTTAAATCAGAATTTAGCAGGGAAAAAAAAAAAGTAGGGATTTAGTGCACACTGCAGGAAGAAGATGCCCATCTACTGACAGTGGAACTCAAGCTACTTCTATTTTCATGTTCCATTAGTGAGGCTGGTTGACCCCAGCTAGCAGCCAAGCTCCCACCCAGCAGCCCCACAGCAGCATGGGGAAAAAAATTAGAAGAGCAAAAGAGAGGGAAACCTGTGGGTCAAGGTAAAGACAGTTTCATAACTGAAACAAAGCTGGATGCAAACAAATCAAAGCAAAGAATTTTTTCATTGCTTCCCATGAACAGGTAGATGTCCAGGCCCTTGCTGGTAAGCAGTGCCTCAGCACATGAAATGGCTGCTGGAGAAGACAAATATCAAACCCAAAAATATTTCTTCCCCCTTCCTTTCCCTGAGCTTTAATTGCTGAGCACAATGATATACGGTGTAGGATATCCCTTTGGTCAGTTCAGGTCAGCTCCCCTGGCTGTTTTCTTCCAACTTCTTGTACCACTGGGGGCAGAGCAGAAGGAAAAAACCTAACCTAAAAAAAACCACCCCAAAACCCCTTCATGCTGTGCATGCACTGCTCAGCAGTAGTCAGGATACTGTTGTGTATCAAGGCTGGTTTAGACATAAATCCAAAGCACATCATGATGAACAAAGTCAGCTTTGGCCTGGTCAGACTCAGTATAATTAAGTAGTCTAATTGTGCAGTCGTTTTACTGTCTGTTCATTACAGCTGTGCCTGCTAATTTGGCTTTCCTGCATTTCTGTGGCATTCAAAACTATCATTGTTATTGTTTTTTTGTCTCCTTGAAAACTACTTCTCTGTTTTCTTGGAATTTGTCACTTAAATAACCTGAAGCTCTCCATGCCAGTCGCTGCTTGTCTGATCAAGATGCACCCACTTAGAAAAGGAAGGATGTGTCTGATAATTCCAGACAGATGGGGGTGGTCTTGTCACAGAGGTTACAGAGGGTGGCAACTAAACAGATTAAACTTGATGAAGTCATTGACAGACTTGCACAATTAACATACTGATGCATATCTTTCTTGCTTCCATCTGTCAGCATGCCTAATTCACTTCATTACTCTGAATTCACTTGACATCCCAGGCTGATTTTGTACTATAATTCACCTGCTGTGCTACTTGTGCTTTTCTTGAAACAAACCCTTTGAATTAAAGCTATTTTAAGTACTATGCCCTGATTCCTTTCATCCTTAGAAGAGGCTTTACATGTCTTAAAATTGCAACATCAATGAGCTTAGAATTATAGTATCCAATGACTTAAAGGTGTTTAAAGTCCTGTCAAGTATTTGTCTTTATAAATGTGAATAATCATAGTCTTAATGGTTTTAAGATTTTGCTATTAGTTTTGAAACCAAGCAAATAATACCACTATGAGGGGCTGACCTTGCCTGTGGAGCATTAGCTGGTTGTTTACGTGCTGCAGTGATCCTCTAACCAGGGTATTTTGAACACCGAACTGTAAGATAAACCTGTAACAACTTGTTTTTCATATACAAGGTAAATCAGGGTCATTGTTTCTCAGAAGACTCCTCTCATACAAATTCTGAAGTTATTCCTGAGCTTTGAGTGCAGTGAAATACAAAAGTGCAGTGACTCAAAATAAGTTGCTTCATTACAGCAGTTGTTGTAATGAAAAAATATTTTCAGTTACCAGCTGTGATGCTTTGGGGAATGGAAATCTTTGGGGATTACCAGTCCTCAATCCTGCTCTGATGTTGTTAACAAATGGACAAGTGTGGAATCATCTGTGAACTCGTCAGCACTGTTGGTTTGTTTTGCTTGGACCACATGCAAAAATGGCTGGTTGAAGCTGTTCTGTTGATAGTATCTTTATGGGAGGTCCACCATAGAAGAAACACATTTTATTTGCAAGAGGCAATCTGATATTCTCTAGAGGATAGCTCAGAGGATCCAAGGTGCTCGTGTCAGCCTTCAAATATCACAGAGGCCTTATATGCTGTGATACTTACAGGACTGTATACACAGTGTGTGACCAGCTCCTGTATTCAAAGGACAAGAAAGATGGGTCTGATGCTGCTGCCAACCCTTAACATTAATGCAGATGGCTTAAGTTTCATTAATCCACTGAGATCCTTAATTGCTATGTTATCTTTAAGTGATACGTTTTTGATTAATAAGAAACACTGAGTAAGAAAAGATGTTGATCAAGAAATGCTGGCTTGTTTGGGAAACACTTTCTCATATCACCACTTGGTAACTCCTCAGGGAGCAGTGCAACCAGTGATGAAGTCTCCGCAGGAGTTCGCTTTCACATGAATTAACTGAAAGCCTGTAGAGAAAGAGGCCAAGCCTTGGGGAAGTTACTGTTTTATCTTTGCAGTGTCTTCATCTCTCTTTTGAGCTGAGCTGAGGAAATATCTGTTTCCTTATTTCAGGTATTATTTTGGTTTTTAAATTAATTCCCTCTAATACTTGTTTAATTGATTCATGGCTCTAATTTGCACAAGTGGCGAGAGTGGCTTTGGGGGCAGGGCAGCCTATTGCTGTGCTGTTCGAGGTCCTTGCTGGTGGGCTCAGGACCTCATAAAATTGGGAAAGAAACATTTTCTTTGGCTAATGTTAGTCTGCAGGTGTGCTATGTAATTGCCTGGTTTAGTGTGCCATTCTGCAGCCCTGGGACAGCAACTATGCTGTGTCCCTCTTGCCCCTTTCTCTATTGCACTGCTGCAGGACTTTTCCTTGTTAAGCACAAGTTTCAGGGCAGGCTGGCTTTCATGGCCAGGCAGACGATAGGAGAAGCCTGGGGCTTGAGTACACTTAGAATCACATAATCATAGAATATTCTCAGTTGGAAGGGAGGCACACAAGGATCATTAGAAGTCCAACTCCTTGCCCCATGCAGGACACCCCGAGGGTCAATTCATGTGGCTGAGAGTATCGTCCAAATCTTCTTGAACTCAAATAGGTTTGGTGCTGTGACCACTTCCCTGGTCTGTGAGTTCAGGCAAAGGTTTCAGCTACTCTCTGTGACCAGATACTTTGGCTGCCTTAGAGACAATGTTTGTGCTGGCTTCTGACTCACCTGGGGCTTCTATTCCCGCAGAGGCAAGTGGCACAGAGTTAATTGATCCTACTCTCACTGCAGCACTAGTGTCAGGATTGACAGGATTTATTTGTGCCGGCACTGTGTGCATTAACATACAATGGGAGTGAGGGGTTAAAGATGACACAGGAATGAAAGGTGTCAAGGGCAAATTTCTCACACAGCTGGCATAATCTTTTCTTGTATGTGACTAAATAGAGTCAGGATATATTTTTGCCTCTCTATGCAGCTGGCAACTAGCTTCTCATTTTTATATGGAAATTGCTTCCATGATTATGATTAGGACATGAAAGCAACCTTGTTTTGCATCAGGTGAATAGTTCTGTGATTTGCTTTTTTTTTTTCCTTTTTTTTTTTTTTCCTTTTCTTTTTATGTTCATAGTGTATTTTTATTAGTTTTTTCATTTAAAGGTATGAACTCTCTGGAGACTACTGTTGTGTCTAAACATGGCAAAGTGGGAAATCGGCTACTGAGTCTTCTACAGCTGAGGAGAACTTTGCACTACCATGCCCATGTCTATCCTGAAGTTAGATCTGACTTCTGATTTTTAATGCTAGAGGTTCTTAAAAATTTCACTGAAGTGTCCATGAAAAGTCATACCTTCACATGCTGGTGGTTTTGAATGAAAAGATTCTACCTTGAACATATTGGAGCAGATCTGGTTAAAACATTACAATGAAGTAGAAGCATGTGAATAAAAGCTTGTTCAAGAAGTCAGTGTCTTTTGTGGTTGAGAAAGCTGGGGATATGGCCAGCTTTGAACTGCCTAGTCTTACTATAACTTGTTAGATCTCTTTGTGTTCAAACAATCCTGCCCCTCCTCCTTTTGCCCCTCAGTGATGCCTTTACTATTACATTGTCTCAGAAATATAATTTTATAGGACTTGGACAAGAAAAAAAAGTCTGGAGGAGAAAAATAATGCCAGTATGAATACTTTTTAGAGGTTTTCACTTTCTAGTGTCCAGACAGAGCAGCTAAATAGCTGGCTATGTTGTTACTTAACATGTCAAGCCTTACAGAAGCTAAATAAAGCTTATATAGTAAGGGGAAAAGGACAAGAGATTTGGCACAGATGGTGGATTAATTTGAGTAGTTATCCCAAGAGAACAGTATTATGGCTTCCATAATCTTAGTTTCTTTTATGTTTTGTCTTTTGATTCATAATTAGGAAACATTCAGGCCAGCCCATGTGTTAGATGCATCTCTAATAAGAGGGAAGGGGAAGCATTTGGAGGTTATTGAAGCAATTAGCATTTCACTTTTTCTCTTATCTGCTATCTTATTCCCATAGAAACTTTGGCTGCTTGCTTTCTGCTATGCAAGAGAGTTCTTAGTTGATTGGCAGGACCCAAAACTCACATTTAAATGCATTATAAATAACCAGATAACTTGTGGCTAATTAAGTCCTTCCAAATCTATCTCACAACGAACAGACTGCTTTTTGCTTTGGTTTTCAAGCTTACAAACCTTCTTGCAGATGTGTGGAGTGAGATGCTAGTTTGATCTCTGTTCTTACCAAGAGTCTCCTGCAGAAAGCCAAGTGCTGACCTTCCCCTCCCCAAACATGGAGACAGATGGTGAGTCCTTATGCAGTGGATACAAACTAGACTTGATGAAAGAAATTTTATGAGAAGATTAGTGGTTAGAACTGCTTCAGTTCAGTTCAGCTTCCTAAATTTGGGGAAAGAACAAAACTTCATAGATGAATCATGATAAACATTTAGTTGCTGAGCTTTGGGGAGTTCTAATGTTGATCCAAATCATGAGATTAGGTTTTCCTCCTTTATTAGCATTTCAGGGTAGACTGTATAAGTAGAAGCAAACAAGGAGGAAGATGGAATTAAAATCCACTCTCATTCTCTCCTTCTCTGGTTCAGTTTTGGATTGCTTTACCTATCTTGAGTCCAGCTGAGCCACTAATATGCCCATATTTCTTAGAGGGCTGTGCCTCTGAAGAGGAGAGGCACAGATCACAGGAGGGATTCAGATTAGCTGAATGTGTTTTATGGCTTCTGAATTGGTCCTATATTGCAAGCTGCTCTGCTCTTTGTAACTCTTTAGTCACTGCTCTCTGTCTGATACAATAAGCAAAACTTTGACCCCAAATCCCACGTTTTCTGCTTCTTAATCACAAAACACAGGAGAGGGAGGGAGGGAGGGAAAGGAAGTATGAATGGAATAAGAAAACTAGTGACCTGGCAAAATCCATAAGAGCAGACAAGGGGTAGATTGGGTGGGTAACAGTGAACTGAAACCTTGGTTTGATTAATTTCTTTCAATTCACATTTTCATGTGATTTAAAAAATAAAAATGAAATTTAAAAAGGGAAATAATAGCCTTTTCTAGAAATATCTTTGGAATATTTAAGTTTTAAAAAATTACGCCAGTCCTAGGCAAACCAATCAATTCATTATCTATTAGCATGAGAAAAATTGGACGACATTCAAAATCAGATGATATTTTTGTAATATTAAAGCACTATGTAGCTAATGTAAGAGGCAAAATCTAGAAATTAGCTCAGCCAATATTACAAAGTAAATAATCTAGTAAATATTTTTAAACACACAAAGCCATGTTTTATCTATGAACACTTATTCAAAATGAAGAAAATTTAAGACAGTGATAGCTTAGAAGCTTTACTGTCTTCAGATTGGAAGATAAACAGATATCATGTGTTATGTTTTATTAGATTAGTCTCTCAGAAAGTTGTCTTCATAGAATGAAGGCAAAACACAGCTGCTAACATTATTGCAAATTTCATTCATCAAATGCTTTTTTGTGTCCTGGTTTTAATGCTACTTATGAGGTGAATTACTCCTGCTGTATCATCTGTCTCTGTTCTGGATTAAACGTTAAAAAACATTCTAATTTAGCGATATCGTTATAGCTGTTTATCCAAAACTAAAAAAGCAAACTCTTGGTAATATTTCCAAGAATGTAGGTGAATGAGGCCTTCCTATTTTGAGGGAGGTTTAGGCTGGGGTTCCTACATATGCAGTCTTTTCTCTTTTTTTTTTTTTTTTTTTTGGCTTTCTAATAGTCATTTCACTTGCAATGTTTACCAGTTGTTTAAACAGGACTAGGCATAATAGTTCTATAAATATCAAGGATCATGTCTTGAATCCTACAGAGCAGCTGTTCGTGGCCGTATGAATAATTTACTGCTTAATTACACATATTTCTTTAAACCACTAATTCATACCAGTCTGCTGTAAAGCTGGAGTGTAATACCACATGACACTGACTCAAAGATCACAGGGCTTTCTAAAACATTGGGATTGTTTTCACTGCTGGTGTCTTTATTTAGGAAAAAGTAATCCAGGGTTTATTTTAATCTTTCAAGAAGCCAAGACACCTGACTATGTGACTTGTTACCTACCAACTGTGACCTACTAAAAATATTGTAGCCCAACCAAAACAAGATGAAACCTAACTTCTGACAGCTATAGGGGATTTTTTTTTCCTTGTGATTATAATTTATCCAAGTGGAATTATTCTATCTATATAAATTTAAGAAGTAGAACTGTGTGGTTAACAAGGAGAAAAATTTCTATTTTAATCACTGTCAGTCTCTGCTTAATTTAAGTGAACACTGTACATAAGTTTTCTCATCCTCATAACAAATGCACATAGATTTCATTCCACTGGTTGCAGTATTCTAAGACTTTTCTATAACTAGGTTGTCTTCTCAGACTTCCAATGCAATCTTCCCACCTCCCACCCCCTCCCCTTCCTCCCAGGTGAACAGCTCAACAAGGGAAAATTCTCTTCTTTGGGAAGGTTCAGTCAAAGCCAAGAGTCAAATTATGTGTCAGTTAAGAGTAGGTAGTTGTCATGTTACTCTGGCACATAATATTAAAATCTGGAGGATATTTCTAAAATGGAAAAAACTGGCTTGTATGGAGATTTGTTGAACTGAAAAGAGGTTTGCTCATGTCTATTATTACATGACTATTTGTGCCAAGAAAACGATTGTGAAGAAGCACTTCCCATGAAGAATACAAAAGCCTGAGAAATCATCTGTGTATGTAACTATCTTTCCAATGGTCCATTTGCATCTCAGTGACATCAGTGTGTGGGAAATAACATCAGTTTGTACTCTTATAGAAAATCTCCAAAAAGAAAAGCAAAATTAGAAAGGATGTCTGCAGTGCTTTCAGTGCCACAGAATGGTACTGCCCCCTTCTTACTGTGGTATTCACATCCAGTGTGAGGGAATATGTTGTATTAGAAGGTGTTATTACATTCACATTTGCTGCTGATGTCATGATTTATCATAGAGCTAGGTCACAAAATTGGTTTTTGTTTCCTGGGTTTTGCCTTTGAAATCATGATCTTGAAATGAGATACCAAACAATTTCATTTCCCAGGTGCTCAGATTTTCGGCTCAAAGCCCATGGGTTTTTCATTGCTGTGCCAACTGATGATACCGCCAGGTAATTAAGGAATAATAGAGCTCCTGCAGGTGCATGAGGAAATCAGTAATTTCGTTAAATGAACAAATAATAAAATATTATGGCTAAGGCAGTCTTGGACTGTCTTTGAATATGTGTGTGTATCTCTTCCCAGTTTGCTTCCACCTACTCCTGGCCAATAGTTGTCAGATCTTGCCTGAAGGCTGTAACAACAGTCTTTAGAGAATTGCTCAATGTGCATGTTTAGTTTGCTATAATCGAAGTCACAAGCCCTCTTCAGATTCTTCTTCTGCTTTGTGACCCTGTTACATGCTGATTTTGTTTCCACAGGGCACATATTTTAGAGCTGTTTTGTATCTTAATCCAGGAGGCCAAATAAAGAGCAGCATTTACAATGCTTTATAAGTACTGAATCTGTTCTGCAGCAGCTTATTTATGAAAGTGTTATGTGCAGTGTGTCTTGTTGTTTAAAGCATAGTGAATTAAAAGCCCTGGGCTTTGTTTTGGCTGGAAGTTTCAGTATTTCAAATCCTTTCATTCTGAAATTTGAATTAAAATTTTGACCTTGACCAGGTAGAAATACAAATGGTTTTTTTTCTTGCTGAAAAGCCAGCAAAGTCCAGTTTCAATTCAAATTAAAACACTTTAGGGATAGTTTCATTTGATCTTACTTTGCATTCAACTTCCTAGTACCTCATGTGCACTGCAGATACTGCATCCCCACTGTCCGTTGTTTTATTGTCTCTGTCTTATTCTGCATCATTAGCTACACTGAATTCCCACTGCTTTGGTGCTATATTTATCCACATACACTGTAATCAGCTCAAAGGGTTACTAAGTAAGAATTACCATTTTGTGGGAAATTGCAATTTCTCTGGAGTTCCTGACTGCCCGGGTTGGCTGCCAGTAAGTACCACTGGTTTCAGATGACTCAACATAAGCTTTGTCTTGGAGGTGTATTGAGGACATGTGATTTATCAGAGTAGACAGCTGTAGAATAGCTCACAATTACTCAGTGGTGGATACAGCATTTTTGACTCATCAGGAATTTAGGACAAATGCAGTCAGAGAGACTTCAAAGCCTCCAGACTGCCTGCTCTGGAGACACATCAGAAATGGGAGAAGGTCTGAACCTCAATTATTTCTTATAGCCCAAGCCTTTCCAAGTTACTGATTCAGCACAATTTAGGTCAAATCATGGAATACTTGCCACCAAATGTCTAATTTGTCGCTAAGTTCACTCATGTAATTTCAGCTGAATTTGAATCCACATCTTTCTCACTGGCTCTTTCAGACAAAACCAAAAGAAGAGCCTCTTATTAAACTGGAACTTAAAAACTGCACTTTCTATCTGCCACAGGACATGGCAATGCTCATACTGATTATACATTGAGAAATATAAACACGTTAAAGGGGTATTTAAATGTGTTCAAAAGTGAGCAGAAGTAGATTATGGTATGATGTGATAACGTATGCACCAGGCTGAGGGCTGTACAGACCACGTGGAGCTCTGCTCTCTTCTGCTCTGCAGGATGTTAAGATTGCAATTCAAGGTGGACAGGTGGTGAGAAAGGAAGAGATGAAGGAAGGGCAGGGGATGATGGGGCAGAGGAAGGAGAAGATGAGAGTAAGCAAGGTTAGGGGTCCAGGCAGCACAGTGAGCAGTCAATTATCCCCCACAGTGCTAGAAGGCTCAGAGGAGATGTGCAAGTGTGATGTGCTCAGGGAGCAGTGTGACTGACCACAGTTGTTGCAAAAAGACCCCAAAACACCCTCACAAAAAAATGCCAAAAAACCCCAAACAAGCAAAATGCCAAACTGTTCAGTCAACTAAAAAACAAAAAACAAAAAACCCCACCCAACCAAACAAAACAACCCAACCCAACCTGAACTTACCCCAAAAGAAAGGGGACCAAAGGGTGGCCTTTTAAATTAACCATCATTTGAGTGGTTCAACTGATTGTGCAAATGTTTTTGCCCTAGTTGACTGAGAGAGACATCCAGACCAGCATGGAGACAGTCTAGACTTGGCTGAGATCAATAATAGTGTGTAAAAAACTAAGTAAATAACAAAGAAAAGAAGTCCAGTGCCATAATGATGAGCATATAAAGACTGATAAGAGGAACTGATCTGTACTGTCATTGAACTGTATGTTGTAATTATTATACTGTGCTTGTGTTGTGATTTCATTATGTTGCTGCATCACTCTAAATCAAAATACCATGTAACATAAAATATCTACAAATAAATGCGTTTGGTGCTAAACTTTAAACCCTCCTTGTGCAGAAAATTTAAAGAAACCTAGTGAGGGTATTAGACTTGGGCAGACATGGAAGCTGTTTTGTCCGCAAAGGAAGATAACTGTTGTTCAACTTTTCTGTAACCACATGTTCCTACAAATCAATTGTGTCTTTTTGAGGATTGTCAGCTCATTGATCAGATTCACTCCACTTGCTTTTGTATTACCTTAAATTATGTTGATTTTTACTTATTTCTCATCTAGATCAAATCCAAAACATTTTTTTTGTTTATGGAGAGGCTTTCTAAAATCTGATGCTGAGCTGGGTTAGGCCACAGGTTAATCCTCCTGACACACACTAAGCACTAATGAATCATCCATGGAAAAAAAAAGAAATTAAACTTGCCAAGTCTGGCCAATCTTTAGGACTGACTGATTTTTTTTAATTTTTTTTTTTTTTAATAAATGAAGGAACTCCTGTTTGTTTTTAAATCCAATACACAGAGCAAATAAGTGTTAACTTTGTATCAGACTGTTTTATTCAACATCTTGCATTCCCATCTTACATGCTTCCCATGCTCATGGCTTTAATTTTGAAGCTCATCAGGGTATCTCAGAGTCCCAGAGCACTGACCTGTCTCTGCCAGCAGCAGTGTTATTAATGACACTGCTCACAGTTCACATGTATGATGTGTGGATACCAGTCTTGTGTGATCAGCAAAATTCAGGGCTCGTTGTTGGCTGAAGAGAAAGGAAATAACACAGAATTTGGTTACTTCTAGTCCTTTTCAAGTGGAAAAAGTAATAAACATTATGTCTTAAAATGCATTGTTTTTTACCTGGAGTTACTAATGGATAATGTTATTTTGAGATTTTTTTTTTGCTAAACTTCATTTTATTGTGTTCTTGGCACTCTGGTTTTTACTGATTAACTGGTAAAGGGGCAAGTTCAGAGAGTGAGAAATCTTCAAAGTATGCTTGAAATTATACTGATGTACCTTTGAGGGTTTGTTCAAGTGAATGCAAGAATGACAGAGTGGCATCTCTTCTTTGCATGATGGTGATTTTATAAAAAGAAAAAAATATTAAGTAATTCTGGATAATTAGAAGGGTGGACATAAGCTAAACTTGTGAGGGATGTAATTATAAAAGGTGTTGTTTAATGCCTTCTGCCTGAGGAACAAGTCATAAAATAAACTTCTGTGGGATATCTGATGTTATTTGGATGGTGTAGGACTTCAGCTGCATTACTTTCAAGACCCTCTGTGTCCTGCTTCACGTGATGATCACCCAGCTGCTTTCATCTTACAGCACTAAATTCTTGCCATATTTTTGCAAGCTCTAAAAGGGTGTGTTATGAAAAGGGATGGAATAAAGAACCAGTTGTCTTAAAGATGATGTCACTTTCTTATGGATAAAATTGCTGAAACCATTACTCCAGCCATTGGAAACTGGCATTGCAATGTTTGAAATGTCAACTAAAGCACAACAGCAAGGGGTTTTTTGAGATCTAAGTCGAGCCATCTTACTGAGGTGATGGAAGGATTTTACAATTTGAACAGGGAATTGGGTTAAGACTGTTCATGCAGGGGTATGTTCAACCTGAGAATGGCTGCTCACCCAGGACTGATACTGACTTTAGCCTGTTTTTCAAAGTCTCTGAAAGGGCTGTGCCGAATTTCTGTCAGGACCCTGTTTCCTATTGTTTCATGAAAAACAGTTAATACTCAATGACTCTAACTTCTTTTTGCTTGCAGTTCTTTGAAGTGACCCTTCATTGATTCTTGAAGTTCTGGATAAAAACATCAGTATATATAAGTGCCTGAATAGAACTACACCTTCTCAAATCCTACTTAAGTCGGGCAGCAGTGTCTTATTTTATGGAAGTGGAACAGTGGTGTGAACAATTAAAAGGTCCTGAGCATGTATTGTGCAGGTGGTTGCTTCTCTTCTCATTAGATGCCCTTTTTGAGTAGCCTACAGTTATTTTCTGTCTTTAAACTAGGATAGCATTCTCCAGATGTTGCTCCAGATGAAGAAGGGAAAGAAAGATTATGCCTGAATGTTAAATGCCACTGAGGTTCACTTACCAGGCCACAGCAATTAAAAAAGTGGCCGGCTGAAAATAAAAATATTGATTCTTAGCTTCCTCAAGGTGTTACCTGTATTCTTTTTCTCTTTTGACTCACCTTTTCCATTTTGTGAATAGTAATCTTGTGTCATTATGGCACAACAGAGAAGTTTTGTGATGAGCCAAGCTGCATCATAACACTGTATCTACTCTCTAGAGAACAGCCATATAACTGAGGTCATTTGGACAAGAATGTAACACAGCTAAATCTCTTTTTCTAAAAGGCTTAATATAATAAAGCTTGCTGGATCTTCTGAGAGTCTGTTTTCACTGGCAGAACAGAAAGACTTTTTTTTACTATGTTTTTGGAGCAAAGTTATTTTGGGTCTTGAGCTTCAAAATCTGAAGCACAGAGTAGTCTCAGAGATCAGTGACATGTTACTGTGTAAAAGGGTGAGAGTGTGCTGCTAGATTTCATGAGAAGTTGTAGTTTCACTGCTTAAGTGTGATTAGATTGAAAGATTAGAGAGCATCGGACTTTTTTTGGTGTTGGCTGCTGGTGTGTGTGTGTGTTTAGTGTGACAAAACATAAGATAAAGGCCTTTTAATTCCTGTAAGTGTTTAAATCTGAAGATAATGAGTCATGGAATAAATGAACAGCAAGAGAAAGAGACTGAAAACAAAAGAGGAAGGAGAAAAATCCAGAAACTTTCTGTGGCACTAGGTACCCATTATCAGCATAATGGGACACTGTAGGGCTGTTACACGGCAAGCTGAGACAGGGAAGCAAAAGGCATCAAATAACTCAGGTGCCGGGATATGAGACTCCATGGGATATGATGGCTCCATTGCCGTCTTCAGGAGTCTGCTTGCCTTGATGTTACCTTTCTAGCCTTGATGATTAATAATTACGAAGAAATTGTGTGGGCAAGCACGTGTAGACCACAGATTTACTGAATGTACCTTAGGTTGTAACTTAATTTGTTCTGGAAACGTATTCATCAGAAAGAGAAACTTTTACTGGTTTTGTATATATATTAGAGTTGTCTTGTATTGTTTTGAGTATGTGAATAGGTACAAGGCAAGAGCCTTGGAGAAGTGGATGTTATGTTTCTCAGCTGTCACCAAGATGCAAATAAAGGAGTTGTCCTAAAGACACTAATTTTTTTTTGAGACAAGATCAGGACCAGCAAGCAGCCAGGAGGGCTTTGACTTCATGTACAGTATTAGCCCTTAGCTTCATATATTGTGTGAAGCACTCTATGCTATAGGCCCTAATGCAGCATTAGGAATAATGGATGGGATTTTCCTTGCAGCTAGTAAGTACTTACTCCAGCTTCTGTATGCAAAATTCTGTTTCATTCATGGTAATTACTTTGGCTTGCCCAATCTTTGAAAATGTATCAGTATGAAATTACTCTTTATGTATGGATTTCAATTTAAAACGCAAACCTGTGGGCAGGATCCATCTGTGTTGACAAATTAGAACTGCTTTTAGCCAAGACTGGTTTGTCCTGGCATGAGGAAGGAGCATGTTGTTGAAGTCCTGGGGAAGCTCCAGCAGACTCCTAGTTTTCATTCTAGGTTACTTTAGGGTGAATGAGGCACGTCATTTGTCTCTCTTATGCTTGTGGAGAAGCCATTTCTCACAGGTACTGTAAAACTGAGGCCTTTATTACCTGCAGTTTATCACAGCTGCCTTAACATCATCAACAACAGTAAGATTTTTTTCTTTAATACAGCATCTTTGTGGTTTGAACAGCTGCTTTCTGACGATCTGTGTTTCCTGTTTGGAAATGTTTTACATATTTCTACTTCTTGAGCTAAATGTTTGTTGTAGTAGTGTTGATACGCTCGGCAACTTGCAATAAGCTCATTATGCCATTAATTATTAGTGCTTAATTGCAATCAAAGCACTTCTCAGAACAGACCTTATTTTTTCTTGCTTTTTCTTCCCCCTACCCAAAATAACAAATAGCCCATAAGATAAGCACAGAAACAAAAGCTGCAGAAGAAGCAAATAATTATGAAATGACTGCAGTTAGAGACTCCAGGATTAATTTAGTGTATGGTGTGCTTTTTTTCCTTGTAGTTATCCTGTCTGTTAAATTGAGTTTCATTTCTCTTGCTGTATCTGATTTTTATAAACATTCCAGTAGTGGATTTTTTTCTTTATAGAAGGGTTTGCTCCTTTAAAACACTCTAAATCCAAAATTCTGAGTTTTTAGGGCATGTTCTAATAAAACTGTGGTATGATTGCTCCGAAGTCAATAGAAATAAAATCAATAGAAATAAAGTGGGCTATGTATTCATTCTGGAGTTTCTTGGGTCATGCAAATATAAAGAGTTTTGTACTTAGTGCAATAACATGTTTGGTCCCACACTGAAAAGATGCAGTGGAACTTCTCTCTCTTAAAACTAGTTTTGGTATTTTTGTTATTAAGTGTAATTTGAAATCATATTTGAAACAACTTCTGATGAAGGCTCAATAGCTTACCATGTTATCCAACAGATACAAAAATTAACTTTCTAAGGCCAGCAAGAAAGAAATAAGAGAGCACTGAGAAGACAGGCTTGCAAAAAAGCACAACAAAACAATTATTAGTGAGGAAAAATACGGGAGTATAAACAGCTCCTGTAGGACTAAGGTTCATTCCTCATTTTCCTCTTCTAAAACTTTTAAAATAAACATTATTTTCTAGAATCTCATTTTCATTTGATGTATGAAGTCTCCCTTTGCATATAGCTTTAGACTATTTGATTGCTGTTCCAAACTGTGCTCCGTGGGAATAATCCCAACAAGGTATTATAACCATGCTCAGGTTTTGGACTGCTGCTGCAGGGTGTCAGAGCCTGGTCTTGCAAGTGATTTTACAAAGCTGTCATTTCTCTAGGGAATCCTTAATCTGAAAACAAAATATTGCTTGTGTTCCATTCTCATTAACTTCAAAGCTACCACCTGCTTTCTATTGAATTAGTAATGTAATTGCAGATAGATAATGTCTTTATAGAAGGAGGTGATGGAGGATGGCTTAGGGCATTGCTATGCTGCTGCAGTAATGAGGGGAATAGAGGTGTGCAGTGGGAAATACCAATTGTTAGTGCTCAGACAGTGTGTCAGTATTCTGCCTCTGTTAACAAGCACAAGTCTGAGCTCCAGAAATAAGGAAGGAGGTAATTTCAGACTCTGAATAGTAGTTTTTGGGGAGGTATTTCTTTCACTGGGATTCTCTGGTGATTTTTAACATACTAGCTCCTATAAGAACTTTTTTCTCTCAGTAGGGGAAGAGCTGCATAGGGTCTGCAGGCACTATTTGGATGGTCACTTCATGAAACTTGAATTACACTTGCCACCCCTGCATTTCTTTTGGGACCAGTGGAGATAAACCTGACAAGAATAAAAACAGCCAGAGATAAATGTTTAAAGGCAATGTTGATCATAAGTAACCCCTATACTTAGTAAAACTGCCTGCAAACAGAGCACTTATTGAGAGACATACTTGTCACTGATCCCTTTGCATTATTTGTATTTATTTCTTTTCTCTGTCATACTGCTGGCAGGAGGAAGGGATATGCTTTAGGAATTCAGATAAACATCCATTGGAAGGAACCATCTCTGCCCTCTCATCCGTGCTCCTGCTGTTGCCAGGCAGGCAGCAAGCCCAACAGAGCAGAACACCAACAGGATGTGTTCACACATCTCAGTGGTGCATGTGTGCTCCTTTGTGCTCTTGCTTCTCTACAGTCTGCACCTAGCTAGCAGTATCTCAAAGTGAAGTGGAAATGTAGGGGCTCATCTTGGCTTCTCTCCGAGGCAACAAGCCAATAAAATTCTTCTCTGACTAGTAGGCTGGATTTGCATTGATTCAGTTATCTGTACCAGTCCTAGAGGGAATCTGTGCTGCTCCAAGTATTCGAGAAATGCTGAAAAGTTTCCAGAAGTCACTTAGTGCAAGACAAGCAGCACCCTGGGATACATTTTAATTCTGATCAAAATAAATTAGTCTCTGAATTCTTTTGTTATCAGGGTCCCACAGTTAACCCTACTGTGAATTATTGAAGTACATCGATAACAGTGATCCCTTAAAGTTAGAATTAATTACTGTAAATTATGGTGGAAGCAGTTGCCTTTTTGGAAGTTTCACTACTTCATTTCACACGTTGTGTGTGTTTAAATTTAAAATAAAACCTGTGGACAGATGTGTTCGTTATTCTGCTAATGTGAAAAATATAAAATCTATAATAAGCTTTTTAATGGAAAGCCAACTTGTGGTGTACATATTACAAATGCTATTGAATTATAAAAATGGAAAGACAATCCTTCCAAAACTACCTTTGCACACTTGCTAGTCTTGGCACTTTTCTGGTGTTCTCTGTAATTTTTTTCTACTTTGCCACTGTCACTCTCTAGGTAATGGTATTGAAACTTGATTTTTCATGTGGCTTGAACAGCTTGATTCTCCTCATACCAGAGGAAGTAATTTTGTTACACAGCACTTGTTTTTGAAGACATTAAAAACTGTGTTGTTCAGAAGGTCTTGTTGGGCAGGGTAATTATTTCCTGCTTCCTATTTAAATTGAAAGTGACTATTCAGGACATTGTCACTGCCCAGATTACAGTCTGTCCAAAGGGAAAATCAGTTTGAGGAGCCAGGTTGGTAAGGCTGCAATCTAATGTGTGTTTTTGTTCTGTAGGATAGGCTAATATATAACTATTCCTCACCAGTGCTAGCTGTGTGAAATTATATGGTATAACAGAGTCATTTGATGTGCAATCTGCCTGAGCCCATGTACTCCCTTTGCTGTGCCACCTGAATATCTTCTGGGATCTGGAAACTTAAAGTAGATTTATGTTTCAGCTATTTTCCTTATGTCTAGGTGTTCTTACATTATATCCCTCAGGCCTTACATTCTAATATGGTCAAGACCTTGACCTGATGGTTGTGGAGTTTAAGGGTTTGAATACTTTTTTTTTGAAGTCTTCAAATATTCAAGTCAGCTCGTGGAAGGAAACTAAACTGAAACGCACCTTCTTTCTTAACAAGCATGAATGTCTAATTTATCTCTGAGCTGCAGATTTGACACTTGCTGACTTGAGGCTCTTATCTTTGTCTCTGTAAAATACCATTATTGCTTTTAACTATGCAGACCTTGTATATTGAAAATGATAAAAGATTGCCAGCAAACAGCTCAGCTGAGAATACAATATGAACCAGTATTTACAGTAATTAACATTAGTTCCAAACCCATCCACGGCCGATCGTATTCACCTGAGAAGGTAATATTTCTACTCATATCTAGTTGACTTTGGATGTCTTCCCAACTTTTTTATTTTGGCATTTGTCCCACTGGCTGTGCAAGGGCCCAGTAAAACACCACAGAAGTTACATAATGGTTAACCCAGAACTGATACTGGAAGCCGGGACTTGCTTTGTGGTTAGCTTTGGAAACTTCCTACAGTTTCTAAAGTGGAAAAGTTTAACAACATTTTCTTTTGCCTTCTTTATTCCTGAGTCGGTTACTATAGACCAATGCCAATTCTGGAACCTTAAATACCAGAATAAGTAGTAGATACCTATAGAAGTGAAACATCATCTGCTGCCTTGGTGTAACAATTACTATGCAAGCACTTCATAAACATTACTTTAAATTCAGAAATAATTCATTTTGTGAAAAGTATTGGCATTTGTAAATGTATGCAGAAGCACTTTATATTCTGTAGGTATTTACTGTCTCTTAGGAAGAGTTTATGTACAGAATTTTTGTGATATCTTAAAGTATTGCTACACACATGCATCTGTGCTGTTTTATCCATGGAAAAATTCGAGAGCAATGCCATTCTACTCTAATGTCATCAAGCTAAATATACCAGATTAAGTCCATTAACAGGAAAAGTTTCAGTCCTTTATCCTGTTCCCTGTAGTATACACATGTATGCTTCTTGCACAGACACCTAACCTCTCAAAAAGAGATCGCAGACAATTGCTAGCAAAGTCCTTAAAAGGCATTTGGAACTGAATTTCAGAAGCTGAGGCTAGGAAATACTTTTTTTTTTTTTGCTGTTGACTCCCCTGAATAGCTTAGTCCCTGAAAACACCAATTAAATTTACTATCCTGAATTTTCAGTCTTCCTTTTCAGTTAGAAAAGTGGTGAATATGACTGGAATTATAGGGACCTATCCATTTTTACATGTGCAAAACCCAGAAGTATTTAATGAGATATCTGATTTCAGGAAGAAAGGAGAGGGTTACTAGACCTAGTTAACTGCTAAGAATAGAGGCACAGACCATATAAATAAAAAAGGGAAGTCGTTGCATAGAATCATTACTTAGTTTGAATTTGTGTTCCTGAATGATTACCCTGACAAAAGCAAAACAGTCTTGTTGGTTTTACATTATTTTATACGTTTCAAATTAACTATTAAAACTATAGAGGTTCTCCAAGTTAGTTGCTTTGAAAATTTTAAGTATTGAAACCCAAAATACATTTATAAGGATATCTTTGTATTTCCTACTAGGTTTTCCTTTTATGTACTTGGGTAGTAGGTTTGGTTTCTGAGACCTGTGACTGAAAAGACTTTATATTAGATCACCAAACTAAGTAAACTGGCAGCCTCTAATGATGAACAGTGAAAAATGGTTACCACAGAAGTGTAAGTTTACTAAAAGCCATTGTGTTCCATACAGGAATTTGTGGCCAAGTTAACAGTAAGTGCATAAGTTGACCTGATTTCTTTGTACTGCTTTTCCTTAGCAGAAGCACAGAAGCAGGTTTGGAACTAATTTGTCCATTTTAAGTCTTTGAGTGTTTTAATGAGGGTGCTTTGCATGAATTAACAAGGAAACATGCCAGATCTATAAGAAAAATATTTTTATTTGTGGTAGATAAATTCAAGATACTGTACTCTAATACTACATAGCCTTTTTCTGGCTTTGTATTGTGAAATATGGAAGAGCTCAAATAACTGTTTTCTTTTAAATGTAATGCTAATGTTTTTGGTCAGTTATATTTGGCATGACTTTATGTGAAGGAGGCAGCAAACTTGATTGTTAGCAGAAAGAATGCAAGTTTTCAGGTTTTGGGTGTTTGAATGTCTCATGTAATCTTCATTTGTGAAAAGTGACATGATTAAAAAAAAAGCATTAATTGTGTATACAACAGGATTTCAACTAAATTGTTTCATGGATTAATGCATGTAACAGAGAATAAGCCTAATCATGGCATTAATTTTAGTGCCTTAAAAATCCCCAACTGCATTACTATAAGCTTCCTGAAAAAGCATTTTAAGTAGCATCACTAATTGTCACTAAATGTGACAATATTTCAGGAAAGGGATGGAAAGCAATTCCCTCTCTATCACCTTCCAGAATAGAATGTCTCTTTCACTTATTCATGGAACTTCTTTTTAATAAGAAGAAATAGCCTTCTTGCATTTTGTAGCTTCTGTTAGTATCTTACTAATGTGTGATCCCTGTGATCCCATGTTCTTCCCTTGTTTGTTAGTCTCTTGTTCTGCCTTAAAGTTCTGTCCTAATTGGGTGTCTTCCTTCTACTGACATTTCCCTCTGTTATATTACCTACAGGTATGTCATGAGGGGAATATAAATACACTGACAGACTGCCTGTTATTTGATAAATGGGCACTTTGGAACATATGTCTCCAGGAGTACATTATTCTACTCAAATCACTGAAATGAAATATGACTTGGGCATGAGGTTATCCAAATATCCTAAAGCTACAGGACATCTATTACGCTTCCACACAAGACAAATATTAAATTCAGTTCTCATCCACCTGTAGCCTGCACTGTATTTTTTTAATGCGTGTGTATAATGTCCATATTCAGGCACTTGTACAAAGATTAATTTGTGTTTCTGCTTTTACTTTGTTAGGAACTGTCTGAAACATACATCTGTTTTTAAAATATGGTATTGCCTGCCCTAACAATTATGTATTTTTCTATAAGTTTTCAAAGTATTTACTATTAAAAAAAATCCTATGATAACCTCTAATAGGGACTACAGACTGAGTAAAATATATATAGATATTTTTTGTTCCAGCCTTATGTTGGAACATTTCTTTATGTTCAGTAATATCAAATAGGCCAGTCTTTTTATTTTCATAAATAATATCATCAGAAGGCTTAAAGGTGTAAGAGGGGAAAAAAAGACAAGCTAAAATGCAGAAACACTTCAAATTGATGCTGTGCCTGCAAATGTCCTATTTCTCAGAGATGTGTTTGAAATCAGAGAAGTTAAAACAAGGCTGATCTTATCTTTCTGTGTCTTCTCCAATTTATGCTTGTCATTCTGGTGTTTAATGTTCGTTACCTTGTGAATTATGTTTGTATTACATTACCTGGGTCCCATTTTTAATCACTTAAGCAATGTCTGGCTACCTTTTTGAATGTTAGGACTTTGATTTGTTGGAAGTAGTGAGTGTAGCTGGCACTTTTGGAGTCACAGGCTTTTTCTATCAAGGCAACTTAGTTTTGTTTTGCTGAGATAATAATGGAGCTTTCTCTTGCTAAAAATAGTATTTGCTGCATAGAGGATACTGTGTAAACACAGCATAAATGCATGAAGGGAAGAAGGAATGTAATTTCATGTAATTTCTACATATGCCTTTTCAGTTAAATTTACTTGAGTGTTTAAAAAGTCTTTATTCAAACGTATAGTTTTATCAATTACACAAATACGTTTTACAGTAAAATTTGAGCTATTTTATACTGCTGGTGACCGTGGAACCTTTTTTCTGATTGAAAGGGACAGATGATTAACAGAACATATGTTTTATGTGAGTCCTTGTGAGTTGTATGATCAACAGTGCAAGTATGTGAGCATGAAGATGTAAGATAGTACGACTGGGGGCAGAAGCTGTCAGCAGCTTCTATTATCAGCTGTTTATTCCTTGATGTTACAAATGATTCCACTGCTAGACAGCTCAGGCTATGGCTCAGAAGCATCTCTTCATTTGAAATTAGTTAATATTTACAAAGTAAGTACAAATACTTAGAAAGTAAGATGAAATGTGTATTAACTAACAAGGATTCCTAACTGTTCTTCAAAGAAATAAGTGTTTTATATGTGTCAGCAAACAGATTTTTCCCTCTGGCTCTCTTCCTTATCTGTTCTGCAGCTTCTGGTCCTGAAGTAACAAGCCAAACACGTTTGGTTCCCTGTGGTAAAAATTGCTTTAACTGAACGCAGAGAAAATTGGAATTTAATAGTTTTGAGTCTCTAACAAAAAAGGGGGTTTTCTGCATTATCTACATTTCAGTTCCTGGTAACCATGCAAGAATTACTCTGAAAAGCCCTTGAGCTTTTGTAGTAAAAGCTGTGTGCGTTCCATTAATATACATGCACACAAAATACTTTAACACTTGTCTAGAAAACAATCCCTTAAACTATTAAACTCAGAGAACTGTTCACGCTCTTCTCTTTACCCAGAAGTCCTATGAGGAGGATTTACAATTTTGGAATGAAGAGGTCTTTAAGCTACTCTAAATTGGGCCAAAATATTAAACATGCAACATAAACAGAAAAAACTGTGCAGAATGTTCAGAGCGGGAGAACTTCCAACAAATTCCATTTTTTTTAATAATTCTATGAATCTAAAAGCCAGAGATGAAGCTTCAGAGTTAAGCTGTTGCCTGTGGTGCAAATGTTGGTTATTTTAGAATGTAATTTGTGATTACAGATAACAGTCTATGTCAAAACAGGCCTTGCAATAGAAAATTGAGGAAAAGATTGCAGATTGGAGAGTGCAATACTTTGAAGTATGGGTTGAGTCAGCACTTGGCTTATTCCTGTACTTCAAACTTTCTCTGCAGTGCAGAACTAATCTGTTGGTGTTTGACGTTACAGCTGGAACTGCTTCCCTGGAAACTTGTGGGGACAGCTGATAAATATTTCACCTCTTTTGTTTTCTCATCTTACTAAAAAAAGGCAACAAACAAACCCTTCTTAGCCTGATTTCATAGTGGAAATTTGCTTTGTGTGAATTTCTTAAGGAAAGTTCCTTTCAAGTAGTATGTGTGTGTGCTCATTGACTTCTCCCTAAAAGTAGAAATTAACCAGTTTTATTTGCTTTCCTAGGCCAGTGGTACTTGGTGTAGGACTGACTGCCTGAGGCAGGTGGGGTCTCAGTTTCCAAGCAGATGTACCTGCAGCTGATTGTGGCTTGTTTCCTTATAACTATTTGCCAGCCCAACTAATTAACTCAGCCGGCATAATTTGAAATAGGACCCTTAGCATCGTTTAAATGGATCTCTTTGTCAGCCTAGCAGGGTTTGTAACATCATTTTACTCCAGAAATCCGTGCAGACTGGGAGCAAAATAACCCCTCTGATTCCTCTTTCAGTGTAGTAATACCAAGCAAACGGGGAGAGACTGGGTTATAATTAAATGAATAACTTTTTTTCTTTGTCATTTGAACACAATGTCATAGGTTTAATGAATTGAGACCTTACACTTTAAATCCATTTTGGAACATCAAATTCCTGTGAGGACAAAAAAATCTCTGTGCATTATTACAATGTAGAACAGATGACCTTCTAATTTTCATTGTTTATTGCATAAGGTAGGATTGGTCTGTATATCTGCCACTGAAGGACATAAATAATACTGTTGTCATTTACCTTGTATTCAGTTATCTCCTGGGAGAAGGAGACAGGAGGAGAAAATAAAGAGCATTCACAAGCACATACAACCAAACCTGAGTGTGGTTTAAACATGTAACTGTGGAGTAAAATTTGCAGATTAAAACCTCAGGTAAAATGGACTGTACTGACTCAGTAGAAAAGCGTGTTTATAAGTTCCTCTCATTGGGATCTGTCTTCCCTTCCTTCTGTGATATAATGATGGAGAGAGAGGCCGAATGTCTGGCAGGAGTCTGGCAACATGGCAAGTAAATCAAGGCTGCCTTTATTTCTGGGGCCTGTCATGGCATTCAGAGGTGTTCCCACAATGAGTAATCTGTAGAATGGAAGAGGGAAGGAAATAGTTTACAGGACATGTGCTAATCCATGACATGTTCTGTTTGGAGGTCAAGATAATTTACAGAGCAGTTGGATTATAGATGTAGCATCTTTGATGAGCAGGGGTCTCTGTTCCATGCCAGGTGCTCACACAGACTCTTCTGTGGCAGCAGCATGAGATAAAAAAGCAGCTTGAGTGACCAAAAGTGTTAGAGAAGCAGCGCAGGGCACAAGCAGGTATGCTGCTGATGGCCAAACTTCCAGACTCCCTAAAAGGTCGCTCACCAAAACCTTCCTTGAAGGCCAGGTTTTACTGCATTCCCTTCTTTTTCCCAGAGCATAGTTTTCAGGAAAGTGTCTGAGATGTTTTCATCCATTTGTATTATTCAGTCTCCTGACTCAAATCTGACTGTGTTTGCTCCAGTCAGTTACTAATCTAATTCACAATAACGAGAGCTGGTGTTCTATATAATTTAATTGGACTGAGGTGACTTTGACAAGTAAGAATTGGCTCACTGGAGCTTAGTAAAAGATGATAGTAACAGACTTCTATTTTGTTGAGAGTATAAATTTAAAAACAAACCAAATCTGAACCAGGACTGTGTGTCTGGGAACACGGGAGCTCCTGGTCTTGTGGTGCAAGGAGGGCCAGGAGAAGCTGCTCCACTGGGATGGGGCTGCTCTGAGCTGTGCTTGTTCTGTGGATCCTGAGCCCCCACAGGCAAACACCCATGAGGGGGGAACACTGGAGGCTCTTGTACCTGGGGAATTAAATGCTGGTGTTGACTTAACTGGAGGTTTGGGAATGAGCACTTCCATAAATGTAGTTTCTGTGACTTTACAGCCTGTCATGCTGTGACATTGCCTTATGCAGCATTATTGTCTTTAAATTTGAAATAATGGAGCTTGCTTTATTGTTAAAGGTGTGAGGTCAATGTATAAATAACCTATGCTGCTGTATAGGCTGTATAAATGTATACATTTATGCAGGCAATTTATAAACTTACAAATAACCTATACCATTAGACATCTTAGGTCAGCTCATTACTTTAAACGAGGGGGGAAAAAAGAGGCATGAAAATAAACATAATCTGGTATTTGAAACCAAGATTTAAATATATCACCTACCAGCTGTGTGTTGCTACTTTACTTGTGTAGCTGAGACAGACACTGTGGTCCTTGTCAACACAAATACCTTCTCAAACACATACAATGTTGTTTTCCTTGGGGAAATTTTTCCTGGTAGTTATTCTTTAAACAGCAGTTTTGGGCTGTCTGTGAATGATGAGGCTGAGCACCTGGAAAGGTGCAATAACAACAATATTGTGTTTGTTCCTCCTTGAATGTGGTTTAGATTGTAATCCCACATCAAGCAGTGTATGACTTCAGCTCTGGCAGCAGCGGTCTTGCTGCTTTGGGGACATCAACCAGCAGGCCCAAGGATTCTCCTTCAGTGATGGCAATAACATCAATGTATTCCACTTGATTTTCTGCCTCCTGACCTCCAAAGATGGCAGACCTGACACATGGAAACCCTTTTTTTTTTTTTTTTTTTTTTTGTGGTGGGGAAAGATGCAGAATGAAGTGGCAAATACTGTAGTTTCAAGTGAAAAGAGGGAAGTAGGAAATTATTGGATACATTTTAATCCAATTATTAGATCAATACCTGAAGCAGAAATTTAAGAGCTGGGGGGGGGGGGGGAAAGGTAGAGGATAATACCTCAGAGCGAAAAGTTTGTTTTTTTCAGAGAAAAAATAAGAAATTTTTTAATGTTCTGAAACTGTGAAGAAAGGGTAGCCTGACTCTGCACGCAGTGACATGAATGAAGAGCAGAACATATTGCAGTTTGAAATGTCTCAGTGTTGCTGGTTTCATAGTCTCAATATTATTTTTAAAGCAATTTTTGTGTAGACCTCTTAGAGGTGAATTGCAGCAAAACTACTCCTTAATTGAGTCAGTTAAAAATAACAAATGTTTTTTAACTGTGTCACCATCTCGGGCATTTAATTACCCTGATGTTTCAATCAGGTCTGTTCTCTAAACAGCATCAGTTGGCAGTAGGGCTGACACAGACAAGTGACATTTTATTCATTTTTTTGTCCTATAATTTGTCAGCATTTATTCAGCTCATTCTGCATATATCTCTTGACAATAACGACTTTGAATTTTAATTTAGGGTCACCTTGAGGCTTTAATGAAGGCAAAGGATTGCAAATTACACATTGGATGCCCTCAAACTCAAGAGAAAAACTAAAGTTTCATCAAACAAAATCCTTACAAGAAGATGATGAAAACATAGGGAAGAACAGTCGCCTTTGTGAATTGCAAAAGGGACTGGTTGGCATCAGACATACTACATCCTCTAGAGGGAAAATATGCTCTCTCTTACCTAGGGAGGTAAACTATGCAAGGACAATAAACAAACACACTGATCAAATGGGATCTGAATGTGGTAGTCAATTAGGAGCCATTTATAACATTAAGAAGGTAAATACTAAATAAAAAAAAAAAAACACAGGGAGAGAACTTTTGGCTCTCTCGCTGGAAAGTTGCAGGGCTGGATAAATTATGAAGGTTCTGGGTGCCTAATTATTTTGTGAGTAATATTTTAGAAACTAAATGAAATCTTGGGACTGTAGCTTTTTTTTTTTTCCCATTAAGGGAATGTTCCATTACTTCAGCTTTTACAGTGGTTTAGTATGGTGTAGATGTTATAGTTTTCTAAAGTATTCCTCAGCCAGAACAGCTAGAGGAACTGCATTACTGAAAATACAACCCACCACTACATTTTCAAACTGAAAAATACCTATCACAAACTATGTATTTCTTGGCATCAGACAGAGTAGATATCTCATTTTCTTGCTGGGACTGATCCTAGAAACAAAACAATGTCTTATGTGCTTTGTTTGGTCTTTTATTTTTCAGTTTTTTTCCCAATATTGTTTCTGCTCTGTCACGCTGTTAAAGGAAGTTGCTTGAGGTGTCCGAGATGCAGAGGTAATATTCATTCTTTTTAACAGTTAAAGTTATACTTAAAATATGAAAGAAGTAATAAAATAAGATTATAAAGTATATTATTTTTTTGGTAGAATAAGGTGACTTTATTACAGTGCATATATATATATATACACAGTTTTCTGCATATATGTTTGCTTTATTTGGGGTATCTTTCCATTATTAAACTAAATAGTTCACCTGTCATATTGGCCATGTTTCTAGGATCATAAGTTCCTGAAATTCTATTAAACCCCCTAATATTTGGCAGCCTTCCAGTTGGCCTTCTGAAGAGAGGCTACAAGGAAGCCAGAGAGGGGACTCTTCATCAGGAACTGTTGTGATAGGACAAGGAGCAATGGGTTTAAACTGAAAGAGGGGAAATTTAGGTTAGATGTACAGAAGAAATTCTTTAGGCACTGGAACAGGTTTCCCAGAGAAATTGTGAATGCCTGATCCCTGGAAGTGTTCAAAGCCAGGCTGGATGAGGCTCAGAGCAACCTGGTCTGGTGGAAGGTGTCCCTGCCCATGGCAGGGAGGTTAGAACAAGATGATCTTTAATGTCTCTTCCAACCTGTGCTAAGATGGCCAAGGTGTTCTTTTGAGAACATTCAGATTTGGTGTCATTTGCTAGCAGGGCTGCTTCTGGGAAGGGACTCCTGGAGTATGTGCAATATAATCTGTGAGTACACAAGGAGTACTGTCATGAATAATTCCCATTTGATGTTAGTGAAGCACAGTTTCAGGCCGTGGCTCAGCTGGCAGGCTGTTTCACTGTACATTGCCCAGACCTTTCCTCCATTCTGCAGCTATTTAAGGAAAATGGAATGAAGACGAATGGGAGAAAAGAAATAAGTTATTTCCTTTACATGAGGTCTGATCCAATTTTGCATGAAAATATTAGCGTGAGCTTTCTGGAGGATTCAGTGAGAAGTACAGTCAAGGGCAACTCATGAACTAGTCTATGAAGACCTAAGACTCCTTTAAGGATAGCCTTTGATATAATGGGAAGAATGTAAAAACATGACAGTTGTAAATACTTGGAACTGGCTGTTGTGTTCTCATGAAATGAGGCAGAGAAGTAACGTAAGAAAAAAAAAATACAGCTAGGCCAAATGATGTCCTGGTATAAGTAGGTTACAGGTCCACTAGCTTTCCTTGCTCTGTACCATTCTAAAGTTTGACCTTTGGAGCTATGGTTTATCTAAAGAGTAAATAATCCAAACCCTGAAGTTCTATTTGTCTGCAATTCGAATTATCTTTACTCTTAAAGATTGCTCTGGTGGTGAAATTAAACACTAAAATTATGTTGTGTATTGTAATTTTCTCCTGCTTTCAGTGGCTGTCTTCTCCGAAGAATTCTCTACTTAAGATGAATTGTTCCCCTATTTTTTTCCAAGTAATTGCAGTAATACATGCAAATCTATCCAAGACTTGCAGCAAGGAGTGAAGTCTGCTTTTCGAGCACCTGCTTCGTCCTGGCTGGTTAGGGATTGGTTTTGTTCTACAAGAGAGGATAATTATAGCTGGTATAGTGGCTACATTTGCTTTTTAATGGGGCAAGCATTTGTACATGGGGCTCACCCACATGTTAGCCCCTGATGCAGTACGTGTTTGCACAAGGGTCTCACTAGTTGCCAGTAAGAGACAAGACTGAAGGAAAGTGTTTGTCACTGAATTTCACAGTAGCAGTTTTTTGAAGCTTCCGTCTCTGGAGTAAGTGCGGCTGGGCTGGATTCTGCTTGGGTTTCACTCACACCATTTGAAGGCTTTCCCCTTTGGACCTCTAAATATTTAATTATTTGAACACATGAAGCAAGGGATACTGGTCTTGCTGTCTTTGTAGGAAGGACATTCTGCAATGTGATGAGAGATTCTGTTTCCCATCTCTACTCTCAGTCGGGCATAGATCTAAACCCTGAGTACCTATGCTTTGTGGGGAGCTCTTTAAAATATCTTAACCAGGTTCTTTAGCTTTCTTTTTCTCTCAGTCTATGTAACAAACCTCCATTTAAATTGCTTCCCCTGCAGAGTCAGAAACAGTTTTATCTTCTTTTTTTCCCTGTTCCTCAGCTCCCCAGGGTAAAAAAAAAAAAAAAAAAAAGAAGAGAATATTGCAAAAAACTGTGGCAGTTACATCTTCTACTTCATAAAACAGGTACAAGATGAAGTTGTAATATCAGAAAAACACTGTTATTAAATAGCTGGGAGTAGAAACTGAGCTTTAATTTTTCAGCCTTGTGCTCAGAATATTTCCATGTTCATTTTCATTCTCTGCAATTCCAAGAGCCATAAGTGTTTTGTACTGAAATCAATTTTTCTTCCCCTTTTTTTCTATCACACTTGCTCATAAATTCCTTCGTGGACAGAAGGGTTTGGATGTGTAAAGGAATATTCTGTCTTCATCAAATTCAGTGCATAGTTTCTGTGATGTCTTCTGTACGCTTTTCATGGTAACTTAAATGTAACATTTCATGAGCAAATCATAAACCCTGCATTTACTGGAGTATAAAATCCTCTTTCTTTCCTAGATCATCTCTTAGCTCCAATATAATAGAAACAAAGGAAAATACTGTTTTATCAGCTTTAATTGGTACTGATGCAGCATGTGTCTGCCTTGTGAAACTTCCACTGAAGAAAATTGATTTCTGGCAGGTCGAGTTGCTATGGAATAGTTTATGGGTCCGAGGAACAAACAGCAGCAAATGCATATAGGGTGCTGTGACATGCTTCTCTGTGCTTAGCACAAAACTGAGCACAGTTAAAAAATAAATTGTTGATCTGAAAGGAAACAAGTCAAACTCAGTCCTGGTTTGCTGCATGCTTGCACTGCTGTAAGTGAGGGGAGTATTTATTTGAATGTCAGCTGGGATTTCTGCGGTCCTTTGAAAGGTCTGCAGGGTGAACATTACCACCTAGTGGCTGACAATAGTGCAGAGGAGATAAGAATTGCACGCTACCTGTAGGCTGGGTATCTGCTTTTGAAGGTCTACTACAGTAGCAAAACTCCTACTGTCCAGCAGATGTGTAGTGATGCTGAGCAGGCTCTGCACTAAAGGTGAAAGCGCTTCAACCAATGCTCTGCCTGGTGAGAACAGACAACACCTCTGCTGAGGGGCTGGCTGAGCTTCCCTGCTTAGGGAAATACTGGAACAGAATTTGTTTCATTTGGCCTTTGCCAAAACTTTGGTTAAAAACAGCAGCTACTTTTTGACTTATTCAAATTTTAAAGTGTGTCTTTCTATAATCTAAAAGAATCAAGTCTTTAAGAAGTTTCATTTCTCTTATGCTGACAGTCCAATTCTGTTACTTGTTTCTATGCTGTATCATGTATTGGCTCATCAAAAAGGCAAGAAATTGGGTGAACTTTGAGTGTCTAAAATAGTTTGACTAAGGCTGGTTTGAGTAGGCAGCAGTTCAGAGTAAACTGTATGCTTTTTTTTCTTTTAGTCTTTGAAGATAAGCATGGCCTATTATAATTTTGTTCCCTGCTGCTGCCACAAGATTTTGCCTACATCCCTGGAGACTGGGACTCTGGTAAGTAATCTAGTAAAGGCAGCTAGTAAGTACAGGCAATTCCATCAAGAGGACCAAGCTAGAAGCTGAAGTGGAAAAGCTTTCTTTTGTCAGAAGTGTGATAAATGTGTCAGGAACGGGGGTAAAAATATCTCTATCTCACTGTTTGTGCCTAAACCAGGAAGAGTAATGCTGAGATTGCAGTTGAATCAAGACAGCAAAATGAGGCAAAATATTCATTATGAATACTGAAAACAATTCTACTTATGAATTTATGTATTTCCATGCATGTTAATGTAGTCTTCAGAATATATTATTGTCAGCTGGTGGGTTTTATATTCTCATGGACCAGTTTTAAATCTATTGCATACTCCAAATGCTCTAAACTGCAAATGAGACTTTTCTGTTCTATAGTAAAACGTAACTATTGTGTCTTGAGAACATCATAGATCTACCCAAACATCTTCAGGTATACGCACAAGGAAAAATAACTGGAGTTTTGACAATGGCATTCAAAGCAATTGTATTTCTATGGTAAAATGAAACTTAAAGTGATTACAAACACCTGATGGAGGTGATAAGTATATAAAAGGGAAGGAGGGAATAGCTTTTAAGCAATCACGAAGTTGCTTTATCAGAAGAGCTGATACCATATTGTCTTGCTAGTTCTGAGAGATTTAACTTTCTTAGCTCAAATGTGGTGAAAAGGAGTTTGAAAATGAAATTCATCAGCTTGCAAATGAGACTCTGTAGCACCTGATGACTGGAGTTGTCTTTCAGGTGTTGATAGCTGTTGAAGATTTCACTTGCAAGGAAAGATTGACTACAAACTCCAGAGATCACTGCTCTGTATGAAACAGGGGAGGTAAAGTTGTTTCATCCTGAGAGCAGCATCTCGGTGGTGGAGAATAAAATGGGACAAAATCAATAATTATTTTTTAAGCTAAAATATGTAGTGTTCAAAAAACAATTTTCTTCTGTTCCACACAAACTCATGTTGTCTACTTCCCCCATCCTCAAACAGAGGTCCTGCAGGAGCAGATTGGAAACTCAACATGCTTTTCCTTCTACATTCAAGCGAGGCTGTTTAAAGTCAAAAGGCCAGCAGCATGCTGCTGCAAGCTAATAGTCTTTAGAAAACTTGGGTGTTTTTTGAAAACAATCATTTGTAGAGACAAATACCACAAAAATAATTATATGGCAGTATATATTGATTATAGCACAAAATATAGTCAGGGAGTCTAGAAGCTAATTTTCTATCTATATAGGAGAGAAAGCTGAGAAAAACTGTTTAAAGAGCAAGTGACTTTAGTCTAAGATTAAATGAAACTCTAAAGAACCCACTCTTCACTCACACATTGACAATATAGTTCTGACTAGCCATTTAATTTAATCCTCTCTTCAAAAAGTAACTGCCAAAGCTTTATTATTTTAACATTTCTCAGTGGCCAAGGAAAGTAGTTCCCGTAACTGCTGAAGAGACAGGTAGAAGACTATGAATAAGGAGAGGCTTCTTGAATGTATGAGTCTATAAACTGTTAATCAAAGAAGTCATTTGTTCTTCCTGATGTCAAATTCTTTGTATAAATGGCAAGTGCAAACAGCAGCAGTGGCTGCAAAAAATTCCAATGTTTAAAGAGTTTAAGGTGATGGATGGTCCAGTGGTACAAGACTACCTGTATTGAATTTGGAAATGTGTATTAAGTAATTTCTTAGTATTAGCTGAATAATTAAGTATCGATGATAGAAAATCATCTTTCTTCAATAAAGAGAAGAGTGACTGGGAAGGTGACTTTTTATACATAAGACAATGAAACTTTTCTGATATAGCTGTACCCATGTTAAGTTCACCAGAAGGTGCTCAGTTTATTCTTTATTGACTCCCACAGGACTTGGGCACATCCTGAATCTTAAGTGGCTGCCGGTTGTTGAACTGAATTTCTGGTAGTGACAGACTGTCAATAAAATAATCTTTGTGGTTTCATCTGTAATAATTATAATAGGCCACTTTGTTTCACTGTGAGATCTGTGGGATGTACTGATTAGGGGATCCCAGTCATGTTATCATAGAATGATTTGAGTTGGAAAAGCATCCGATGTTGAAATCTCTATGGTGTCTACTCTCACAAAACTTAAGAATTACCAATAACCTTATTAATTGGAGTGAATATAGAATACACTGAGTTAGAAGGGACCCACAGGGATCATCGAGTCCAACCTTTAGCCCTGCACAGGACCATTGCCTAGAGCAGGGGTCCTCAAACTACGGCCCGCGGGCCGGATACGGCCCCCCAGGGTCGTCAATCCAGCCCGCCAGTATTTACAGAACCCCCTGTCATGGTTTAAATTAAGTTAAAACTAATTAGGAATTTTTCCCTTCCCCCTGCCCACTGTGTGAAAAGGATGTTGGATTTGTCTCAAGCAATTAGGTAACACAATGGACTGGCCGGCGAGACCGAATTCCGAGTTAAATGGTGACTCACAGCCATATGGCCACCGACCAGGACCTCCAGAGCCCTTTCTCAGCATTGCTTTCCAGCCTCTCATTGCCCAGTCTGTCTGTACATCCAGGGTTGCCCCATCCCAGGGGCAGAATCCGGCACTTCCCCTTGTTGAACTTCCTAAGGTTGGTGGTTGCCCAATCCTGGGATTTGATGAGGTCTTCCTGCAGGGCCTCCCTGACTTCGAGAGAGTCAACAGCTCCTCCCAGTTTTGTGTCATCTGCAAACTTGCTCAGTGTCCCTTCCAGTCCTGTGTCAAAAAAAAAAAAAAAAAAAAGCTATATTGACAGGAAATGTTTATTAGGTTGTTGCCTTCCTTCTGTAATACATTTGTGGTCTTGTACTTTAAAGAGGTTGCACGAGTCAATAGTTAAATATTTTCCTTTATGGTTTTTTTCCTTAAAAATCTTACAGACCAGTGCTATTAAGTTCTCTTACTCTATTAACAAACAGTCCCTTTATTGCAACAATCGATTCATAGGGTTACTCTTGTGACTAATGTGATTACCCTGTTCATCATGAAACTTTGGTGGCTTTAGTAATCTAGAAGTTAGTTGTTACCAAGTATTACAGAGGGCAAAGATTTGACTTCTTTGCATCTGCTCAACATGTAGGAACCTGAGCTTTGTACTTGTGTTTTCTTGAAGTCAAATCAAATTTCATCTGTTCAAATACACACACAATTGCATTCATGCACACACACTCTTCACTGAAAAGTATTATGGTGAAGGCATGGAAATAGGAAGTATATGAATACTGTAGAGTTAAAAAGATCAGTAAGCTAAACTTTGTTTTTATTACTTACTTGAGTGTCCTTTTCTGAACTTAAATTTTCAGTGCAAGACTTTTTGCTTCTTTTGCAAAATTGAAGTCAGTTTTGTAAATGAAGGATAAAGCACAACAGATTACTATTTTAGGATGCAAAATTATACTTATGGTACCATTTGGTTGATGTTCTTTGCAAAAATGTTAATGGTTTTTTTTGGGAGCCTTTTATAATTTTTGGCTGAAGGCTGTTGTATTTTATAGCAGGACTCTGATGAAATGCATTAAACAAAAAATTCTCATGGTTGCTCCAGTATTCATTGATGCAACAGAAGTGCTGTTGTTGTCAGTGATGTGACTAAAAACTGAGGCAGGTGCACGTCTTACCTGTATGCCTTATGGCTGATTAACATCCTCTGTTCTTGGTTAAGTAACTCCACGAGTTCCATTAGATGGTATCTGCTGGAGGGTGAAGCAAGCAGGATCTAGCTCTTATTGATCTGTGGATCTGTACCTTGGACTTTTGCCAGTAGTATTTAATTGAAAGGAAGACTGACATAAAATTATAGCCTTTTGAATGCCAATGTGTGCTTGCAGCTTTGTTAAGCCACTTGTTTTGAATCTCAATGAAGATTTCTTGCATAATACACTATAATAATATAACTGATGCACAAGATGTATTTTATGAAACTAAATAAGGGATAACAGATTGGACTATATTAATGGTCATATATGGCTTAGCTATCTGAAGTTCCAAAACGAAAAAGTAATGTAGCTGAGAAAGTTCCTTGCCAGGAACGGCATGAATAGAAAGGTTGCAGATGAAACAGAAAAACTTACCTGCATAGTTTATGTTCTTGAATACACAAAATGGAACATGATAGTTGAATATTAAGCCAAATCCTGACCATCTTTTGTTTGGAAAATTTTTTCTGGAACAACTGGCAGCTTTGGTACCAAGAAGCTTGTCATGGGATAGACCCTTTATGGTATATTACCTGAATATCAGCTCATTACTAGTCTCTTGAAGGACAGCCTCAGCTATTCCATTCCTTTACTTAATAATGAGACCACCAGATGGCCCTAACTGAAATGATTGGTGTGGCATAAATACATAAAAAGAAGGGAAGAGCGGGGGGGGAATTATGGAACATTCGTCCTCTTATTAATTTTTAGGCCTGCTTTAGTTCTTGAGGGCAAGGAGTGTCAGATCCATTTGATTTTAATGGGACAGATAAATGTTATCCTACAGTTTTAGTGTAGCCATTGAACAAGTCTGACACCTGACATGAATCCTAGCCTTTGGCATTAGAGTAGCCAATCCAGCTTTGTAAAAATGGTATTTCCTTGTATATCACATGGCCTGGAAGGGCATCTCCCTGATACCAACCCGGAGTATTGGCACAAAGGCACAACATACCGCTGTGTTTATGAAGATGGGTTTTCTAGTCTGAATTTCTTGCTTAATTAAAAGTTAAATTAGGTGTGTACCATATCTGTTGTTGTTTTTAGCTACAAGTATAGAACACTGAAAGCCTTTGAAGAGATTGGTTAAGAGTCTTTGCATATAATAACATAAATGTTATAGATAAATATTTCAATATTAGCAAAACTGAAATTACTGTATATATAGCATTTGCAGTCAATCATGATTTATGTTAATTCGTAAACAAAAAAGCCTTCAGCCTTTGAGACTTTAGGCTGCTTGTCAAAATTTGAGTTGTAAAATAAAGAAAAATAGTAGATGAAGGTAGAAGATAAAATAAATGATAGTATTTTTTTAAAACCTACAGTCTTTGATCTGTGCTGTTACAAATTCCAATAAAGTTTTTTGTCATGTACTTGGGAAGTCTAGAAATTATTTTACATGAAAGCGAGCAGACCTTTACCAATGTTAAAGAAAACAAATATGTAGGCCTGGGGCAGAAGGAAAATCTACCTTTAAGTACATACAACAGATTTTGTTTCTAATGATCTCTATAATGAGATTCTTCCATGATCCTCAAGAGTATTGGCAATTAGTCAGGTTGCACAGAAATGTGCAATTGGTTCATGTCCTAATTGCAGCCCATAAATTAAAGAAATATTGCAGAGTGAGTTGCTTAGTTATGCTGTTCAATAATTGTAGCACACGGGACAATCTGGATGAACTTCAGGTCTCGCAGAACAAGGTATTTAGTGATTTAAAGGCGGTTTGACTCTATTTAAGTATATGACGGTTAGAGAACCCTTGAAGAAGTGAATGTACAATGTGTAGCATAATTGCTTAATGGAGAATGTAGTGTACTTGATAGAGACTTCTATTGATTCGTGGGGAGGAAAATGAGACTTTTATGAGACTTGTCCTCTAAATGAGCACAATGAGATGTCTCACTTCTTGTTCGCCGTAACAGGCACCTCTTCTCCACACATCTGTCCTTGCCCTCTGAAGGTGTGTAAAATGGTCTAAATGTCTAATAGGGATATGCAGCATTGCAGGTGTGGTTGAGAGGAGGCCAGGAGTGGGAGAGAGAGAGGTTAAAAATTTGTTAAGAAGAAAAACTGTTTTCTCATACATTTTATGAACTTCATTAATATGCTTGTTTACTATTTCCCCCTCTCCCACAGGAATCTTTTCTTAAGCACTCTTCAGACTAAACTGTTCAGACATTTATTTAATGAAAGCTACTCCTATCTGAAAAATAGCTCAGTGACTTTTTTATCACAGTCTGTTTCAAACTCTGTTTGGAAACTTCCCCTGAAATTTACTGTCCCCAAATCATGGACAAAGCAGTTCCACCTCTCTGAAGGAGACGAAGAACTACTGCTCTCTCATCTTAGAGATAAGGGCTTGAAACAGAAAAAGATTTACATCAAAAGTGTTTCTAAACTTAAATGTCTGATGAAGATGACTTTTTGAGCAATATTATTGGTAAATAACATGTTTATGTTCACAAGGTAGCTGTTACTGACTTTCAGTTCCCTGGGAAAAGAAAAATAGCTTCTCAAACAAGCCTGGTAATACTGCTATAACCTTCTAGTTCTGGTGGTCTGCTGCTGTGTTGAAATCCTAATTTTAATTCTTAGCTCTCTGCCTCTTCTTCACAATAGGCTCAAGAAGCACTACATAATGAAATGTAGGCATTTACAACGGGATCATTCACATCTGAACTAGCACTGATATCCTTTGCACAGTCAAATGAAATAATTGACTGTGATGCAACTGATCTCTCACAGATGGCATTTAAAATATAACAAGGGAATTGAATTCCCAGCAGCTCCCTCTGAAAGAAGGGTGAGTTAATCCACAGATGGACATCTAAAACTAGGTGAAATGAATCCCACATTCTGTGTCTGGCCCAGCTGGCTCCTCATTTGTCCACCTGTGCCATGCTTCGTCTCCTTGGCCGGCCAGAGCTGTCTTTGTCACCAACATGGCCTACGTTCTTTTTCTCCATCTGTCTGCTCTGGCATCCACATCTTGCCTTTTATTAATGTAAGGCATCCTCTTTTCCCATGCCTTGTGGGGGTCCAGAAGTGGTAGACTAATCAAGAACATAAAATGGCCTTTGTGTTCCTGCACCTCTTTCCAAATTTGTGAGGGTTGTAGAAAAAACCCTGCCCACCCCTTGCAGCACTGCTCACTGCACTGCAGGATGGCAGTGTGTGTAAAAGGGTCACCCTTCAGCTACCCCAGAGAGCTGGAGCTTGTCTAATGCTGTTGATGGTTTCTGAAAATGAGTTGCTTTTTTCGTGTTGTCTGCTGACTATACATGACCTCAAAGTTTCAAAAGTCATTTAACTTGCCAAATTTGAACAGATAAAATGATGTGTGTTCAACATCAGGGACACACTCTTTCTGCTACCCATCCTTCAGCTGGCTTTAAAGTAGACATGAGAGGTTTTCAAATTAGAGAATATTTTATCCTTCCTAAAAGAATTGGAACCCTTTTCTTCTGATTTTTCTTTCTGAAATGCTTGACTCCTTTAAAAAATAACCCCCATCTCTCCCAAGGGGAGGAAGACAAAAGCACTTACCCCAAAAATTCAACTTTGTGAAGCAGTATGATACAGATAGCACCAGCCTCAATGATTTGATCTCTTAGATATAAAAGAAAGAAAATAAACAACCTGAAAAAATCCTATGATAAAAACAACTAAGATATCTCTAGATTTGATTTTTTGTGTGTCTGTATGTTTATAAATGTCATAGTCCAAGGCTGAAACTTTTTCAGCTGACAGTCTTATCAGTAGAGAAGCATAGGCTTTAGGTGATGTAAAATATTAATTTAGGATTATGCTTATCCAATAGTTTTAATTAGGAAAGAAGTCTTCACCAGAAGATCAAGTTTTACAACATAATAAAGGATAGTGAGGAATACTGAAGTTCAGTACCCTCTTCTATAAGCAGGTTTTTTAAACTACTGTTTTCTAACTTCAAGGAAAACTCCCTGATCTCTTTTATATCAGATACTCTGGTATCAGTTGTTCTGACATTTCTAATTCAAATCACTTCACTTTTTCTAAATTTAGCATTCTTTTCTATTCAGCATGAGTATTGAGGGTGAAGAGGAAGCTGCTACTGCCTTATCGCTTTATTTCTTGGCTTCATTTTGTTCCATGTGGCTGAAGACAAAATGCTTTGATTCAAGTCAGGGAAAAATACATATTAAGGAGAATGCCCTTCCATTTTAAATAGTCTATAGTATTAAGTAATATTAAGATAGTGGAAGTGCATCTTCCATTAATTTTTTAGAAGGTTTGAATGGTAGATGTTCTCCTGCAAATGTGCATGTCAGGAAGTTCCCTTTGGTCTTAAAAATATTATTTATTATGTTCCTGAATAGACATACATATCTCTAAGTAAGCTGAACTATGAAAAATATCTAATTATCACCTTTTGATGGTAACAATTAATCTTTGTGAAAATCTTTCTGTTAATGAGATGTATTTGCGAAACAATTATCTGTATTAAAACTTTTGTTAAATCTTTTAATTCCAACTGCCCCCTACAAATTTCTATTTGCACTGAAATTGTGGAACATAATTTATTAAAAAAAAAAAAAAAAATCAATTCCTCTGTTTAATTAGAAGCTAAAATATAGCCCAGAGGAATCTTCTGGTTTTCTTTTGCCAACTTTTTCAAGTTCCTTTTTTTGTGATTTATTTGCCAGGATTAGAATAATGTTTGGTTTTGTCACGCATATAGTTGTTCACTATTCCAAAGAATTAACACAAGAATATCCTTTACCAAACAGCAGAATGCTTTTAATTTCTTCAATTGGGCTTTTGGACAAATGTGTCTGTCTGGGAATGGCATTTTTACACTTATTTCAAAGAGTAGGTGTTCCAAAGCCCTACACAATCACTTGCAAAGTGAGACTTACCCTTTGCCAATGTACCATTAGCCTGATATGCAAATACATAAATGGATATGATTTTATTTAGTCAACAACATATGCCAACAATTCTATAGTAATCTTGGCAGATTCAGAAGCTTATTACACTTAATTAGTGACTGTGGAGTATGTTATACCAACCTTATACACCAGTCTTCTATGGATCAAGAATATAGAATTAATTTACAATTATTTATCTTCTTTTGGGACGCTCTTTTTAAATTATGTACCGCTGCATGTATTTGTATTGCTCAGTTGTCATACCTGTGGGACAAAAGACTATTTGCTTGTAGACAAGCAAAGAAGAGAAAAAAAAAAACCAACGAAAAATATTCTATCAACCCTTCAAGATAAGGAGGTTCCCCGTGTATTGCAGATCAAAGGTACAAATATGTTGTGTGCAAGTAGGTTGAAAAGCTTCTAACAAACTGTTAATTCAGCCAGAAATTAAGTTGTAGAAGTATGGAGTGAGACAATGATCCTTAAGGCTTGACTGGAAAACCTTCCACCATGGCCTCATGCCTGGCAAATAGTAGCTCTCTTGGTCAATTGTGCTGACCTCAAACCCTCATCTCAGAGATGAGCTCTGTCCCTGGGCATCAGGAGGCACTTTCTAGGGTCCACTAGCAAATGCCTCAGCTGGCACTACAAATTTTGAGGTAAGGGTTTCTATTATGCTGTAATATAATATGAACATAAGGTATGAGTCTTGTTTCCAGCACCCTTTATCACCTCTGGCTTTAAGAGCACAGGGTGTTACTTATAGCTAATTATAAATAATATTAGGAGTCTTGACTCCTAATAATGACCATACTTTCACTTCTAATGCTGGAAAAATATCATGAAGTAATTTTCTTATGATAACACCTTTTTTGCATATGGTATGAAAACAATCTACAGTAAGCAAAGTTATCTTGAAGTGTTCCTTAAAGTTTTGCGTAGACGAATAAATTGTCTTGGACTGTTACCGATCACCAATTGCTTGTGAGAACTTTGTGGAAATTCTCTTGGCTTGGCAACAGAGTAAGGGAAAATTTCAGTTGCTTTCTTTTACGTGAAGGGCAAGTAGGCCATTTCTTTTTTTTTTTTTTCTAATCTGAAAATGTCAGCCTGGTGGAAGAAAATATGTGAATTTAGTGTTTTGATGAAAACCATTTGGAAAAGCTTTTCAAGACCAGAGTATGCAGCCATGTGAGACATTTTTCCTGTAACAATCACCAAATAGTTATAATTGTAATATTTGCTACAGTGTGCTTTTGAGACCTGTCTAGGAAGCAAGGCTGGAGACAACCACAATGTTGCTAAGGTGGGGACTAATGGGCTCTGTCAGAGCTAAAATGGGCTTTTTGGGTCCATGGGCTAGGGCAGGACAGTAAGGCCTTGCAGTGCCCTCAGGGGCCTGATGCTGGATTTCCCTACCTTAGAGAAGAAAGGATTCAGAGAGTTTGTTATTGCTGTCCTTAAGTATCTGAGGGGTAGTGGAGAGATGGTGTTGTCAGGCTCCCCTTGGCAGTGCACAGTGAGAGGACAAGAACAAGAGTCATAAGTTGTGAAAAGGCAAATTCCAGTGGAAAATAAGAACAGAAGTTGGGGATAGGTGGGGGAGGCATAGTCACTGTGAAAGAAGTTTAATGCTGCAGCAGATGCCCAGGGATGCTGTTGAACCTCTGTTCCTGGAGATATTGAAAACTCAGCTAGATGAAACTCTCAGCAATTTGATTTGACTCTGAAGCTTTTCTTTTTTTGAGCAGAAGGTGGGACTGGATGATACCCTGAGACCTTTCCACTAGAGTCATCTGTGGTTCTGAAAGAAGGTAATTCTTATCTCAAATACCCGGACATTTGGTAGAGTTTCCTGGTATGGAGGGAGAGGGTATATAAACCAGCATGTTCCTGCTTTGAAAGTTTAAGGGGAAAAAGAAAAGACAGAACAGTTAAAGGTCTTGCTTTGTCCTCGTGAAGTAAAAGTGCGCCTGAAACCAGACTTATAGATTGAGAAAACTGTTTCTTACTGTCCTATAGCAGCAAAAGAAACTACTGAAATCTCAGCTTGCTACTCTCTACCAAAAGCAAGCAGACTGCTGCCTTACCTTTTCAGTGATTGCTGCCATTCAGAATAGCCATATGAACAAAGAAATTGCTTAGATCTTCAGTTTTAGCTCATTTTTCAATGTCCCTGTTCAGTACTGGTTATTCTATTTCTTCCCAAATCCCTTAGTGAAACCTAAAAGAAAATAATCCTCCCCAGTATGGCTCATTGCCACCTGTCGTTATCCCTGGGATTAATAGCATTTGTGATAACTGCAATAAATTGGACCATTTCATGTTACCATGGCAGCCAAGTTGAAAGTAGCAATTTTTTCCCCAGGTTGACTGCAGATACTGTTGCAGGTAGAATATATAAACTAATATTGATTAATGATTTTCATCTGTGTTATGCCAAAATATCTTTTTCTAAATTTCTCATTCTCTGTGATAACTATCTAGGGTGTAGGAGTATCTCATTAAAGAATAACTGGAGATAGAAGAACTTCCTGTTTGAATGTATCAGTGATTAAATGAATTTGAAATTTTGTCTTGAATGAAGGTGAACTTAAAGTACTGCTGTGAAGAACTCTTATAAAGCATATAATTGGAGATTGTAAAAGAAAGCTTCATCATATTGTTCTTTAAAAAAAATCAAGTTAAGTTCTAAAATAAAGCAAAACAAAAAGGGAAAAAATCAACCAAAAAATAGAATTTGTAATTAAAAGACAGCTGGCTTTTCTTTATGGGCAGAAAAAACCTGAAAAGTCTTAAAATAAATCTCATAGAATCTTATACAGATGATTATAATCTGTCGGTTCTATTCTGTCTCTAGGTGTCAAGGCCCGGTCTCACTTTGAAGATTTGCCTTTAGAACAGAGTCAAGTTCTTGTTGTTTATTATGTAATATTGGTCATAATGCACAAGATCTACATGTAAAATCATGTCCTTGTCCAACGCTGTCTGCTCCTTGACATTCTGCATTCTCCTAATCTAAAGTAAAGACATGGTTATCTATTGACCTGTATATGGGGGTCTGTGTGTCTGGCTCCATATAAATTAAGCTCCATCTTTATATATATATATGTATAGACTATATATAAAATATATATATATATATAATTTTATACATATATTGTTTTGCTCCCTACGTCGTACTTAAAAGATTGTTTGGGAGTTTTATTGTTCAGATCAATGGAAAATAAGTTTTAATTTCTAATATAAACTTGATCTATTCCTCTACTTTTTGTCTTAGTCTTCTGCCATGGACATTGCTGGTTTTTCTCTGTTTTATTTGCTGGTTGTGAGCTTAGCCACTCTGACTTATGTTGACTAGTCAGTGAATCATTTCAGTGGAAAGGCGTCTCTGCAGATGACCTGACCTAACTCTTTGCTCAAAGCAGGATTAATTAGTACAAGTTATGCAGGACCACTCAGGTTGTAAGTACACTCTTTCAGAGCTCCTTCACTTGGGTGACTCAGAGCCTGCTGGCACAGTTAGAAGACTCAGGTCCTTTCCCTCGATTTTTTCAAACTGTAAAATCCCATTTCAGGTCAGATATTTTCTTCAGTCCCTGGGTGTCTGTATCTGAGAATCTGTAGCACTCAGTTTCATTGTGCTTTTCTTCCTCTAGTCCAGCCTCATAGTGGAGTTTGTCCTGAAACAGAATTCTTGTTCCTGAAGAAAAAAATCAAGATTCTTTTTTTGGAGGAATACAAGGGATGAGTGTGATAGTGGGACTGATAAGAGGGGAAGCTTGGAAATGGGTGTGGAAGAGGCAGGAGAATAGAGGCCTGTAGGTAAGATGGATGTTAACTGTGGTTTCTATTTCTATGATGAATTCTTAATGGTGTGCCTGCCCTTTAGAATTATGAACTTCTGATCAAGCCTTTGATATATGAAGATGGGTGTCTGGTGTTAACAGTACTACCTAGGTCTATGTATAATCCTAAACACCTTTTTTATCTGTACCAAAGTTACTGGAATAAAAAAGAAGGGTCCTGCTGGCTGGCCCTGGATGAACAACATTAATGGTCCTCATCATACCTTTCAATGCTACTCAAACAGTGGTAGAAGGAGGTTCTCATGCTTGCATGAGCTCTGCTGCATTCATAGCAGTGATATTTTTCCATTGTCACAACTGTTTTTTAAAATAACCACAAAATCTTTTCTTGGTATTCAATCAGTTTCACCTTATTATATTTGCATGCAATTATTGTATCTCCATCTTTCATCATAAATTCTGTGGTATTATGTCACTGGAGCTCAGGATGTTTAGGTTGGTTTGAACAGAAGACAAAAAAATGCAGAAGCTGACTGATAGGATAAAAAAGGCACCTTCTTCCTCCACACCTGTCTCATATTATTAGGTAAAGAACTTTGGTTGATCTTGACAGCCCTTTAGCCTTGAATTCATCATTTCCTCCTCTAGTAGTTTCCATCGGTGTTTTTTTTTAACTCTCCTTCTTCAGTATCAGCATTTTGAACATTTGCCCTTGTGTTTTTATGGGGATGGTGGGAAACACTCAAATTGTTTAAGATCCCCTGGGAACTTTTTAACATCAAGTGTGCTTCTATTTCAAGGCTTAGCTAAAATCTTCCTGTCTGAGCTGCAGCTTCCTCATACAGCTGTATTTTTTCTCAGGTTGTCTGGCAAGTGCTGTCCAATAAATGTATGTTGCCTGCCATGATGACAATTTACTTTCAAGACTCAGCAATGCAGTTCATTTCACAACAACCAGTGAAAACTGAATTGGATATTGCCCCCACTATGGGTGAAACTCTTAAAGCCATACAGCAGGTGAAAATTGGCAAGGC
>JAWWLV010000001.1:6165339-6177851 GCA_035041135.1 Platyrinchus mystaceus
CTTTCTGCTGTGCCTTCTGCAACCGGACTTGTCTATCTCGCATTGGCCTTTTTAGCCATCAGCGTGCTTGCAGCAAGAGTGGGTAGAGCCCTTCTCAAATCTTCGCTCGCAAAGCCCAGCCATGATGATGATGATGATGATGTCTTACTAGTAAATATTTTTCTCAGAGGGTGACAGTTGTTAGGGTAGAGAGAGACTGCTGTATTTTGAACCGATTTTGCATGAAGTGTCTTAATAGTTTTGGTGTTCCTTTGTTTAAGTCAAAGAAATGCCTCTGCATTGGGTTTGGATGGCAAATCTTGCCTGGAAACAGTTGCTAGGTGAAGCTTACTTTTGTAGATGAATAATTTTGATGGGAGCATCTATCAGTAAGAAAATGTGAAGCAGAGTTGTAGGTGTGAAGGCAAGCAAGATGGGAACAGTAGGCTGTGAGTAGTATGGACTTGTGTAAAGAACCACTTCTAATTATGGAGCGTGCTTAAGGCTAACTTTATCATAAAGCTGCCAAGGCTCTTCACTGATTTTTTTTTTTTTCTTTTTTTAGGGAATGGCTCCACTAGCTGTTGGCAGCTTTTGCTGTTATGTGGCAGTATTAGGTGTGGGCTTTTGTTGTTTTTTTATGTTTTGTTATTTATTTTTTGTTAGCAGTCTTTTCTTACCAACTGTCTCAGTTGAGCTTAAGTTTCTTTACTTCACAAAGAAAACATCCTGATAATTTGGCAGCAAAGTGCCAGCCACGTGTGTCCATGGATTTGTGAATAAAAGGCACATACATTTGGCATAAAGAGCTGTCAAAATGTAACAGGGCAGAAGAATAATAGGCACATATGGTGAAGAAGTGTAATACAAAGATATCATCTCTAGGTGATTCTGTCAGCAAACAAGAGAAAGACAGCATGCAGTGAATAAAGAAGCATTTGTTAATAGGCCAGCTCTGAAAAGGACTTTTTCTGACTGCCAAGGACAGAAATTCTCAGAAATAGCTCAAAGTAGCACTGAACAACTGAACTATAAGTGACTTGCTGTAGAGGGTCAGCTTTAAGGAGCTTCTGAGGTGACAGCCGTGACAATACTTGATACTGGAACTTTCTCATCTGTAGCCTTTGCTATGTGGAAATGAACCTAATTAGCTTTCCTGCCAGTGCATGCCAGTTCTTCTTGCCTAACTTCAAAGTGATCCTGAAAACTGCCAGGTGAGAAAGTGTGTAATTGCCTTCCCTCAAGAGGCAGCAGCTCTTCAAGTGTAAAGAATTTACACACAAAAATCCTTGAACTCTCAAGGAGTCTTTCTCAAGCATTTCCTCTCCTTCTCTGTGCCAGCTGCACAGTGGTTACAGCAGGTCTGGAATTGTGGTGCCTCAGGATGAGAATGAGAGGAAAACTTCAGAATGGATTGCAAAGTCATCATGGCCTCCTTCTCAGAATGAGGGAAAGCAGTGTCTGTCTTCCTACTCTGCCATAGTTATCCAATCTGTAACATATCTGCCTTTTCCCATCCCATCTTCTCCTTTATGGCTTGTTCTTAGATATTTGGAGAGGAAATGTCACTGAGACCAGTGTTTGTTTCCAGTGGAAGTATATGAGCCTGGGGATTCAGTGATACTGTTCTCTTTGTCTTTCAACTTATGGTGGTGATAATTTGGCCATTTGAAGACCAGTTCTCTTCAGAATTACTGTTTTTTAATATCTTCTGTGTCTGAGAAGGTTCATTTTTGCTCACATTTGTAAGCAGCCTAACTTATTTGGGTGTGAATGGAGGTGATCAGGATCTAGAACCATGCAGAAGCATCAGGACAGTGCCAATGATTTTCTTCAAAATAGGAAAGATCACAATTACATAATAGTGACTCTCTCCTCCTGAGCAAATACAATGTGCAATTTCTTAATCTGTGAAAGAAGGTAGCTCATAATATTTATAAGTTTTTGGTCTTGTGGGGATCCTTCAGAGGTAATTTTTTTCACTCGAGATGTTAGTTAGTAAGTAAGTTCTGTATGACAAAAGGTGGCAGGTTTTATTAGTGTATTTCTCTTCAAAACAAATCAGTAGTGCCATGCTGTTGGTTTTATGTAGGAGGACCACAGACTTGAACAGGGACAACTTGCACTGGCTTGGTGCTCTGCAAGGCTTTTGAACGACAAGGGGAGATTTCTTCATGCATCATAGATATCATTATTTTTCTGTGCACTGACATCAGCGGGAGAACTTGACTTCTTGTTCTAATCATTTCTTAAAAACAGATTATGACTCCTTGTGCTGTCTACATGTGCCTTTTGGCCTTTAAACATCTTTTGGAAATCAGGTTTTAAACTTCTAAATATTGCTCAGCTCGCTTGTTTCCAACTTATAGGATTTTCATGTATCTCCTTACATGTGATAGAGAGGGCAAGCTCGTCAAGATAACATTTATGTGTACAATGTGAAGGATATGCTGATTGACATGGTCACATTTCTAACATGTGGGAAAAAGCACTGAACTTGTAGATTTGGTTTTTAAGATGTTGATAGGAACAGACAGAAGATAGTCTTTTGTTTGGGGTTTCTTTCCTAGCAAAACTAGAGCTTCAAGTGCAGAGTCCTCTGTGTGTGTGTATGAGCGAATGGAGTCCCTCCTGTGTGGCCCATTGAAATAGGCTAAAATCTCTTAATATTTTAGGGATGCAACACAGTGCTAACTATTCCACCCTTCCTTCTTCTGCTATCTGTTCCTCATTTTCTTCAGCGGTCCCCCAGACACATTGCATGTTTGCAGTCCTTCCTTTTTCCTGACTTTTTGGAATGTCATAAGGGCCTAACAAATTACAAAGGAACCAAAATGAAAAGCTGCTTTTCATTGCAGACAGCACTGTCCTTGCTTATGAGCATATTTCACATGGAGGTAGAAGGGCAAAGTTTTAACTCTACAGATAGTAGAATATGCAGCAGTAAAAGGCACAGGAGCACAGCATGTCTCACAAACCTATGTGTGAGTACAAGGCTCAGTAACGTTTCTTTTGAGTCTAAAAAATCCTTAGTTATAGCACATAGCAGCCTTCCAAGATGCACAGCATAATTATTTTCCTCCTTCTCAGTCTTCCCCTCCCTCATCCCAGCACATGATATGTTGTATTTGACATTTATGAGGGAGAAGAAAGTCAGCAAAATCTCATGGTTTTTCTGTTTAGAGTATTTATGTCTTGAGCAAAATTCTTTAGAACATTCTTGTTAAAATAGAATATTATTTAAGTGCAGAGAAGCCTGCTACATATCCAATTTAGTATCTTACTCAGAACGTATGTTTTAAAGCCTCTGTGTAGTAAAAAAAAAAAAAAAGAAACTGAGATGTTGACAGAGCTGTTATAATCTATAGTACAAATCAGTAAGAATAATTCTTGCCACGTGTGTATGTGAGAAAGATGTTAAGGCTACTTAGCATGTTTGCCATGGTATTTGAAGCAAAAAAAATCCCTAGCCAAACAATTAAAAATAGTTTTGTAATCTGTGTATAAAGAGCCCACCATTAACATCAAACTGGACTGAGACAGGAACCCTGATGCAAGAGAACCCAAAACACTTAAGGACCTAAGGGTGTAACACTAGGGAACCAGGGAACATGTTCTCACTCAGAAGTCTTTCAGTAAGTAAGGCAAGGGAAGAAATGTGAGAAGACCGAAATTTTGGTGTGCTTCGTGCACAACTAATTTATATCCTGTTCACTGCCAAAAGGAGAGACCTTGTGGAAAACCAGGGGGTAGGTGTTTAATGGAAGGTGGTACAGTAATATCCAGAGTTCAGCTTGCATGATGTTTTCTTGTATTCCATCACTGGATGACCTGTGTGTCTGACTTTGTAACCAAAACAATCTCTAACTGTTTTTGTGATTGTGCTGGGGTTTTTTTCTCCCCCCAGTGGAAGTGGAGTGCTCTGGGAAGCACAAACTGCTTATTTTGCCTAAGGATAAATAGAATAAGGGTCCTGACCAGTCATGCAACTATTGGTGGTACAGCAGAGTAGGTAACTGTGACAGCTCCTGACACTCGTGGGTCCTTTTGCTCTGCCATCACCTCTAACAGAGCTAAATCACGTGCCAAGGAGCACAGAGCAGCCTGACAGAGCAGCACATCGGCTTTTTCACTTGTTCATGCTCAAGTAATGTCACTATTTGAAATCTTTCTCTGCTAAAATGTGTGAGTTGACATAAAAAATTAGTTGATTCAAATTGATCCTGATTTGGTGGATCTTGTTTCACTGATGAACCCACTTAAGACATTGACTAAATGTTAGTATACCACTTGCAATTTTATTTCAGTGCTGATGGTGGAAGCATATTTCAGCAGCAGGGTATTAGAGAAATTGTTGATTGATATTTTCATATAATGAACTCACCGGTAGTAGTGCATTAAAGAAGAATATTTATTAGAGAAGGTGAAAAAATTGGATGCCTGCAGAACAATGAATTTAGCAGAAATTGTTGTTAGCAAGACCAAAAGTGTGTCTTTTACAAGAATTAGAGTTGTCCTGGAAACAGGTGAACATTTTGGTTCTGTTTCCAGTCATTTAAATTGTGTCTGCAGTGATGTATATCTCATGTGAAATTCAGAGTTCCAAGGTTAATGTGCAGGGCTTTATACAGTATTACAATATAAACTTTCAGTATGACACTGCCTTTTATTCTTGAGAATACCAGGGCTTAGAAAATACTATCAATCTGAGAAAATTCTTTGCATGGTGCCTGTTTCAACTACTGCCTATATATGAGAGGAATACAATGCACATGAATGATTTATTGCTGGAATCTGAGTTGATTTGCAATCACTTCAGAATTCAAGGCAGACAGGTAGTTGGTTGGGATTTTTTTGTGCCCTTTTTTTTATTTCCCTGGTCTGAATACACAAATATGTTTGTATCTTGTATGCTTGAATTTCAGCAAAAAAACCCCAAAAAACAAACTTGTAAAAATGCCAATTCTGAGTTTTTTGATCGGTTATGTAATTCATAATTTTCACTGTTGGTGGTTTCCAGCATAAATAGGAGTAATTAAATCAAAATAGTCATAACCAGAATACTGTGCAACTTATCAAGGAAATCAAATCTAAGATTTATTTTTTTTCTGTTATGAAATAGGGGTTTGAAATTTTTGCAGAAGCGTGCATTTTGAAAGTTTTATATTTCCCTAGTAAATAAACAGAAGTAAACCAAGATATATTCTAAGAAATTATCTGCTTTCTTATGATTTTGTGCCACTGCTTTAGGCATGCTATAATTTTTTAGATTATGGTACATTAAGAGAAGAGCGGGATTTTTCTGACAATTCAAAGCAGAAATTCTGTAAGAGGTTTGACTTCTCATGCTATGAAATTATCCATGCCAATCAACTATTAATAAAATATATGTTCTTATACCGAATCTGAACCTACATTCCAAGAGGGACAGTTTGGCTTTAAAAAAATAATCTGCTCAATGCTAGATTGATAGATCTGATCCATTCTCCTATGCTGTGTGGGAACCATAGTATGAGGGGCACAGAGTTCTGTATGGTCCATAGAATCACATTATTAAGGCAAACTTCCTCTCCCAATGGGATAAAATTCTGACTTCTGGTGCTACCCTAAAAAAATTTAAAAATCCAGTAAAAATATATTTCCAATGTTCATCTGTGTTTCCCACAGAATTCATAAGTAGTGGTACATAATTCTGCACCAGTAACAAGTGATTTTGTAACCTTCTGTGTTGTGCTACATTATATTTACTGCTCAGAAGTAAAAGAAAATTGTCATATTTCAAAATCAGTGTGTTTCTAGTAATGATTTCAAGAAGCGTGGGAGAATATCCACTTAGGAGATATGCATTACCCATCATTTACATACCCAGCAAAGTATGGATTAACTGGCTAATAATTGCTAGCAGTTTGGGTAATTTAAAGCAGTGTTTTAATACCTTGTGGAGGAATATATTAGCATCTTTCTTTAGGATTACATCTGATATTCCCACCTTTGATTTAGCTTAATAATGAACAGCTGAATGCAATTGCACCACAAAAGCAGGGCAGGCAGCATTAATGTGGGTGACCTTGCAAATGTGATGAACAGAATGGTTATGAGGTTGATCCCTGCCTGCTGCTGCTGTTATTTACAGGAGTGTCCAGAAGAGACAGAAGCTGTTATTTGTGCCTTTTTTTACAGAGCATTTTATAGACCTACAATCTAGGTATGCACTTAAGGAAAGTGTTAGCAGACATAAAAGCAACATGTTTGGTTTGTTATTTCTCTAAAACCACTGCTATTCAAGTAAAAATGATCTTCTAAAAAAGTCTTCAGTCAACTTCAATTCTCATTTCCATGACAAAAGCTCATTTAGTTTAAGCTGTCCTCTGCTTATTTAAGGACAAGGTTATTTTACCAGTCAAATAGGAATCTGCAGATGTCTTCCCATTCTGGCCTTGGCCGTGACACCCGACACTTACTTGGTGAAATATCAGTGAACGAATGAATGTTATGCTCTGCTTCCTACAGTAGTAAAATTTCACTGTCTCAGCTTCTGAGAGTCTCTGTTTTGTCCATGGAGTTGGTAAATGTCCTAAGGCCCATGGAAAGCGTTGAGACAATGATATCAATGCTACTTGACCTATCAGCCTTTTTTGCATCTATTTGTCCTGTCAGTAATTTAAAAAATGGCACTTCCTAGTTGTGTCTGCTGCTTCCAGTATAGCCATAATGGCAGTGATTCGTAACTGGTTGTCTTATGAGCTCTGATGTATAAAGTCCACAGCAGTTCTGTCCCATCACTGTTGCAGCTTCTTAAGTCACAAACAGCTCTCAAGTGAAATGTTTTGTCCAGCCTCACAGAAAATGTTTTGAGAGGGGTGTGTGGGGGTTAAGGAGAACTGCTGCCATTTCAGGGTAGGTAACAAACCTGCCTCAGTGCAGGTTCTAAGACCAAGGCAAGTTAAGGAACGTAAAGGAAAAATTTCTGCTTTGTCGTGCTCCCATGCTGAGTGTTTGTCACTCACACATGTGCTATGCCATGAGCAGAAGACAGCCACAGCTTATCCAGACACAAAAAGCTCATGGCAAATAGAAAACCACCATGTGTTTGGCTCCTGGGAGGCAAGTGAAATACTGTAGGAGATGTCTACAAAAATAATAGCCACAATGTGGACAAAGTTCTTTCTGTCCAAGCACACGAATATTGACAGCCTGGGAAGTAGGTATCACTCATCATACATTGACTAATGCAATTACTTCATTATATTTGCTGCAGTTTGGATTCCAGGTTTCAGTAGGGCGTGACGGTCCTTTTTTGTTGTGTTATCTATTGCATAAAATGAGAAGCAGAGACTTTGACAAGCACATTTGCAAAAGAGAGGATACACCTTTTTTTTGGGGGGGGGGGGGGGCCTAGAAAGGAAAGTGGTTAAATATACTTTGATTGAAGCAGTTGAAATCTGAGGGTTATTCAACTTCTATTTTTTTTTTCCCTGCATGGAGATGACTTGACTATTTGAAAGGCAGTACTCTTCAGTACAAAAGGATAAGTACTCTTTGACAAAGCCTGTAGTCATTCCATACTGTTCAGTGCTACAGGACAAACAGATGTGATTTTGGTGTGGGTGTTGTGTTTGGGTTTGTGGTGTTGGGGTTTTTTTTATGGGAACACCTATATAATTTTTCTTGCTGGCAGTAAGGTGCCATCATAAAACAATATGTATCAGCAACATAGGGACTTCTCCTTAGTAGAGGGATATATATTTTTTTGTTATTGCTCATACTGTTTATGCTTGGAATTAGGTTCTTTATGTATGTGCAGGGAAACAAATAACTAGTGCAATAGGAATTAGAGGCCAGTAGGTACCTTTGGGATGAAATAATTGTCTGAAAAAAGCTTTGACAAATAAGTCTCTTGAAAAGCTGGCTAACAGTGAGGAAATGAAAAACAACTAAGCATCTTGCAAAGACATTTGATGTTTCTAGTAAAGATCTCCTCTTCATAGACTAGACAGCTTGATTTGTTGTACTTAATGTACTTTTGAATTCTGTATTACTTCATGGCTCAGTATAGTTGACTTCAACACAAAGTACAGTGTTGTTATAAAGTACAAGTAGAAGAATGTTCTGTTATATTTTTTTGTTTGGGATTTTGAGCTACTGGTATTTTTGGGGTGGAAATACTAATGGGTGAATTCTGATCCACTAGAGAGAAGGAGCCTGTACTTGTATATCAAAGGCTATGTTTAACAATGAGTATTTTTCCTCTTGAGTGGCAGGCACACTTCAGCATCAGGGAAACACAGTTTTCATCTTGAGAAATGGCACTTCTGCTCCACCAGGGACAATTCTAGGAAAAAAAGATGATCCAAATTCAGAGTTATCTTTACCAGAAGCCAAAATTGTAAAAGCAAAATACTACACATAAGTGATTCCTATTTAATCACCTTGAATGAGATGAGAATCACCTTCAATGTGATGAGAATGACTTTACCAGAGAATTAAATGAAAATCCAGTCCTTGAAACTGCCTCCACCACTCTCCATCATGCCAACATGACCAAAATGGTGTAGAACACAGAATTGTAGAATGGCTTGGGTTAGAAGGGATGTTGCAGATCACCTGATTTTAACCCCTCTGCTGTGAGCAAAGACACCTTTCATTAAGCCAGATTGCTCAGGGCCCCATCCAGCCTGGCTTTGATGTGTGCCCTCTTCCTGAAATGTTAATTTAAAATAGCTAAAGAACCAACTCGGTTTGCTGGAGTCACCCCTCAGATGGGAAGCCCTGGGATGTCTTCCTGTTTCCCTTTCAGCTGGGGGAGAGTAAGGGCAGAGAGCCCAGGGTGAGGGGCTGCCCTGCCTGAATGGGATTGAGCAACCTGTGGGCCAGAATCCCTCAAAGATAGGGGATGAGGCTCACCTGCTCATTAAGAGAACAGTGGAAGATGAAGTGTTGCATTATTCCTCTCAGAGAATGAAAAAGTGTATTTTTGAAATCTGTAGTTCCAAGACTCCAAAACGGAGAGGATAATTAAAGTTTTTTGTGTGTGTGTGGTTTTTTTTTTGTGTGTGTGTTTTTTTGTTTTTTGTTTTTTTTTTTTTTTTTTTTTATGACATCCCACACAGAAGGCAATTGCAGGCAGATACCTGTCACTGAAGCTGGTCATAATTTCAGTTCCTGACATTAAATCAGGATTCATTCTAAGGCTATTTAGTATATTTTTTCTTTATTTAAAGAGAATCACAAGTTATTTTGCAGGTTTATTTTCTGGCATCAACAAACTTCTCTGCAGGTTTATCTCTGTTAATAGAGAATTTCCTGTTAGGGCATGACCTGGCAAAAGAAGGCAACTAATGCAGTGCTAAACAAACTTAGCAGTCAGCATACTCAGAGCTGACACTTTGAAATGTGCAAGCATGCTCAATATTGCTGTGCCTTTTATCTTGATATATCCATTTTTAACAAGATAAAGGCAAACAACAGAACAACAACCCCTTAAAAATATTTAATTATTCCTTTAAACTGAAGAATTTTGGAAAATAAAGAAAATAATGTAAGTGGCCAATGAAGGGGAAAAAAAAGAAAAAAAAAACTAGAAAAATTATTCACCTAACATTTTCTGTGCAACTTCCCTGATATGTATGTATATATTTGAGTGACTTTCATTCAAAAGGAAATAGTTACAGTATTGAAGTTGAATATTTAGGAAATTTAAGTTGCATAACAGTGAAGGTAGTAAATCTGTTTACTGCTTTGCTTTGTTTCCCCATTGCTTCCCGGGTCCTGAGGTACAGGAAAGAGCATTTCTTCTGTAGAAAACAGAAAATGTGGACAGATTTGTAGACCTGTAGGCTGGTAGAAAGGGGAAATTTGCTCTACTGAAGTTAACAGCTCCCTTGAAAGGAGCTTAAGAACAAGTGAACCACTAGAACAGTGCTTTCATGGAAATAATGAACAAAGAAGTCAAGGTAAATAATATGAAAGTAACACTGATCCTCTGAGCATCAGGAGATGGATTTTTCAGAGACAAAGGAAGTCAGAAAGTCAGCTGCTTTGCCATGGAGGAAGATTGCAAGGAACCATTTCTGTTGAATTCCAGTGGTGTGAAACTATAGCAACTCTGCAACACAATGCCGAGTGTGGGTTGTATTCATCTCTTCCACGTGCTGCCTTCTCACTGTGGTGATGAACAGAGGTCCAGGACAGGAGAACAGCAGCTAAGCCCTGGAGATGCACTTTGAAGGCCTTTTCTTACAGGGGACCTGCTGCTGACCTTGTAGCTTCCTCTTCTTCATTCACACCTAGAGGATTTGCAGCATTCCAAAGTCCAGCCTTGTGTGGTTCTCTGGTGAAAACACCTCTTCCATGAACACAGCACTTTTTGGAACTGCCATTTCAGTCTTTCTGCTGGTTTTGAATCAATAACCTGAATTTTATGTCTTATATGATCTAATTATGTAGTTCAGGTTGCAGCTTGGCCGTCATTTTCAGTATCCTCTCTTCTGCTGCTTTGTAAGTAACAGAAAAGAATAATTTTGACGTTTACAGGACTCTTACCTTTTCCTATGACAGATTTCAGTTTCTGGAGTGTAAAGAACAGATGCTTCTGTTGACTTGTGTTTTGAGTTTTGTGTGTTGAGGGAGGAGAGGAGGGGTACTTGAGCATTTTCCTGAAAACACTTTCAGAGTTCATCCAATGTCAGTTTTCCCTGTTCCTGCACACTTCAGTAGCACTGAGGGGTCCCATCTATGAGTTACCTCAGATGTTTTTCCCTGTGTTTGCCATATGTTGTTTGTTTATTAGCAGTAATTAAATATAAATGATGAGAATAAGATAGGAATAGGTAAGTGTCCTACCAGAAATCAATGCAGAAATTAAACTTTTATTCTTTCATGAAAAAATAATATTTTGTTTTCAAATGGCTTTTCATCCAGGGATCTTAGAGCTTGTCAAGCTTATACAACTCTTTTCAGAGATGGAACAACTGAAGGTCAGACACACAGCTAAAATCCCCTCCACAGAGTACAAGAAAAGTTCTAAAAACCAGTGGTCCCTAAGTCAGGTGACCCCCATCCCACTAAAGGCACTAAAGGCATTGAGCTGTGCTTAGGAACTTGAAACTTTTAGAGGAGCGTGGAACACACAAGCATAGAGAGTAAATATTTTGCTTTTTCCCTTGGACATGCTAATTCCACATTCTGGGAGAATATCTGACTGTATTTGGGATGGCCTGCAAACTTCCTTTTCTCTTCTGCATCTCTGCGGAGTCTATTGGGGAGAATGCCAGCATTAATTGGGATGCAGTTTTGTTTGTGATCTGGATACTTGCCTGTCAGGAAACGAGTTGGAACAACTTGGTCTTCTAGGGATTGAGCTGAGGGAGAAAAAACAATCTGTCTGTTTCAATCATATCTTTTGCTTGTACAAGAATTGATTTTCCAAAGTCCGGATTCTGAATTCATCAAGAATAACATTTATGGGTTTCAATGGCAATTTTTCAGGAGCAAAGGCCATATTTCTACATATCACATACAGGGAAATGTTGTTTCAGGGTAACACAAAATTTAAGAGAAGAACTTCTAGAATGTTTCCTTTACTGTTTTCCTGGAGAGAAAGAAGTTTTACAGAGACTTGATAGACCTGAAGTCCAAGAGTCTACAAGACGTTGTATAAGGGCAACACTGCCTTGTACTTTATGCTTGGGTTTGTGGTTGGTTTTTTTTAGTCTACTGAATAGCTTATATTCTGGAAAACACCTGTGTTTTCAGCTTTGCCAAAATGTTTGCTTTTAAATAAGAAAACATTAAGCAGAACTTGGAATATTCTCTTGTTTTTATTTGTTTCTGTTTTTGCTTTTTTTCTTTCCTTCTTTGTATGAGGATGTGCATTTGGAGTAGGGGTTAATTTAGCAGGCATTTCACATATCACCTTCTGTTGTTTTATGAGCCACCAGCAGTTCATGAACTACAGACTGAAAAACAATTTAGTGCACTGGGCTGGAGCCCTGTCCCTGTTTAACCATGCAGAGCAGTAGGATAAAATTCTGGCCTGATGTTCAAAACTGGAGAGAAATAAAGGGAGAGATTTGACTGATCATTTCTTCTAGTGTGCCATGAGTCCTGTTTTCTTGGCTAGTGGGTAATAGCCAGCTTATTCCCTGTACAAGAGGATTTCCTTCATAGGCTGAGGTGCCTGGTGGACGGTACACATAAATTTGTGTATGTCCTTGTGGCCATTTGCCTATGTTTTATGGAGCTTTTGATGCATGAGTAGTGAGCATTGCTTTATAATTAATTCCTGCTTCACATTTGTTGATGAGTATTTATTTTTTAATTCTCTTTTTTTAAAGCATTTTAGATACTGCAGCTCTCTGGAATGTTAATTATTTTCTTCATGAGTTTGTTATTCTGTTAAATCACTAAAATTCAGAAAACATTCTTAAGGGTTGATACTCTGCCATTGCTACTACAACATGCACCTTTATGGTACAGTTTTTTGAACTATAAGCACATCAATGAATTTCCATGAGAGTCATTTCTATTGAAGG
>JAWWLV010000001.1:6177951-6195818 GCA_035041135.1 Platyrinchus mystaceus
ACATGCACCTTTATGGTACAGTTTTTTGAACTATAAGCACATCAATGAATTTCCATGAGAGTCATTTCTATTGAAGGTTTCTCACTGTGTAGCTGGGAGGAGATCACAGTGCTAATATGAAAGCAAAAGCAAAACAGGTGCCTAAGGGAAAGGATTGGGGAAAATAGCCAAGGTTCAGGAGCTTTCAAGTCTAAGGAAATCCTCAGCAGGGGAAACCTAAGGATCACAGTGATGAAAATAGGGACAGATGGTCTTATTAAAACCCTCGTAAGCTGTGGATTTCCTAGCATCTGATCTCTAGTTATTATTCTCTTTTGTGCCCAGCAGAGTGCAATGCTCTCCTGCTCCATAACTAAAAATCAACATGCATCTTAGATGGAGTGGCCCACCGGTAGAAAGAAAACTGACTGGACTTCCTTAAAACAAACCCAGCTCTTTCAGCTAGTCATGTCCTTTAAAATCATAAAGATAGCCACCTGGATGAATAGTCCAAGGAGCAGAATCTTAGAAAGAAGTCTTAGAAAGCACAAGATTTCATTAAAATGTACATTCAGGTTAGTATAATAAAGCTGCAAAATGAGCATATTTGGTGTTAGGCACTGGGCAATCAAGGGAGGGAAAAAAATACTACCATAGCAAGGAAAGCTTCATACATGAGCCAGTAATCCATGAGAAGGCAGATTAAACTGTCTTGCACAAGAATTGACTTGGGGTTTTTTGGAGAGGCTGTGCTTGGTTGGTGTCATTGGAACTGGACTTCTTACTTTATTAAACTTGTATTTGAAAAAACTTAAGGGTGTGTTGTTTGATGGATGAGATGGAGGCTCAGGTCAGGCATGAGATGAGTCTCGTGCTCTGCTCCCACATATTTACTCCATGAAACTGAGCTGGGGCTACTGCAGTGGAGCTCCTTCCCCAGGACACCCTATGTAGGAGTGCAGTGTAGTGTAGGAGTGAGGGGAGAACAACAGAACAGGTCCTTGCTCAGGCCCAAGCAGGGAGTTTTAGCAGTCACTGTGTCATTCGGTGTGACTTCTGCCTCAAGGGTTTCAGTTAAAAGAAACATTTAGGGTTATATATGCTCTAAACTGCTTCCAGGCAGCACTTAGTGTTAGGAGAAAGGACTTTGAGAAGTACAGGTGACAAAATCTGAGTGGCTAATACACCTTAACATATATTTTTAAAGTTTTTTTTTGGGGAGGAGAAAATCAGGCATGTCAGAGAACTCAAACTGGAGGGTGCCAACTACCACTGTAGGTTTTATTGTTTGATGGCATCCCCTTAAAATGACTGTTGTTCTTCCCAAATGATCAGCCACTTTCCTCATCTGATGTGAAACATCTTTTTTTTGACAGTGTATTTCTATACATAACAGTGGGGATTTGGACTTCTGGGCTCCAGCCACTGTGATAAGAATCAAGCTGTAGAACTGCTGCTCATTGCTATGAAACAGTGTTTTGTGTATTCTATTCTGTCAGATCTCTGCTCAAATACTCTGTCATCACCCACTTCTCTGCTACAGATGGACACAGAGGTGTATCAAGACCTGGAAAACAGATGTATTAATTCAACCAGGTAAACAGCTGTATGTTTGGTGGCAGCCACTGCACAAAGGTCTGTGAGATCAGAGGACGGTTTAGAACTGATGTGAAAGTGTGCTGATTGCTTCAAAGAGAGGTCAGAATAGAAGTTCTTGCAATTTTCCCCTCAAATTAGCACACACTAATCTTTGTTCTCTGTCAGTGAAGGAGGTTTACGGAGTGGGAAAAGCAGAGGTGTGAAGAGCTTAGTCTAGAAACAGAATAAGGGCAGTATCCAGCCGTCTTGAACATTAGTACTGACCCTTCAATTGAGACATTGATTCAGCACATGAACGTGGCACTGCAACTGTTGAAGTTTGAGTTGAACACCCACACGCTCTCTTACACGACACCTGGGTTGGGATCGCTTTTTCCTGCAAGTTTCTTGCACAGTCCCTAAGTTTGAAAGCAATGCCATAGTGACATAGGACACAGGGGGTGGAGGATGTGGCTTCAAGCTGCGTCAAGAGGGGAGCTCAGGTTGGACATCAGGAAAAATTTCTTCGTGGAAAGGATTGTTAACCATTGGAACAAACTGCCCAGGGAGGTGGGAAAACTACCACTCATGGAAGTGATCAAGAAGCAACTGGATGTGTCTCTTAGTGCTATGGTCTAGTTGATGAGGTGGTGATTGGTCAAAGGTTGAAATCGATGATCTTGGTGGTCTTTTCCAACCCTGATGATTCTGTGATTCTGTGACAGTGATCCCTGCAGTGATACAGTGTCCCCTCTTCAGCTATCATTGTTTTATTCAGCATTTGAAGTTCTTTTTCTGTTTGTCTGCAGAACAATCGATCATTGCTGACCAGTGTTTGTTTATGTTTGTAACAGCCCTCCTACTGCTTTTAAAAAGTGAAGAACTGTGCACCATGCAGAATATCACTCTCTCCTTGCCCTTGACTCTTCAATATGAGAAGACTTTTGAGTGGTTCACTGACGCTTCCATGATTTGGCTAGTTCAAAAGTATTTGATTCTGTAAGCACTCTCTTCAAAAAAATGAGTATTCAAGGTGCCAGCACATGAAATGACTGTGTGTAGAAACCTGGTTGGAACCATATCTGGGACAAGGGTTTGGGAAGTCTTGCTAGTTATGGCTAAAAGTCTTGCTAAAAATTATCTAAGAGAGAAGCTAAAGAATACACAACTCTGTAGCAGAAATGTCTTTTATTGCTCACACCCCATACCTTTCTAGGCAGAAAATGTGGAAGAAACTACCATGCAGTAGCTTCCACTCACTAAATGAACCTTTTGCTGGAGCTATTAAAATTTTGGCTGTTAGCTGTGCTGTGGATGGACTTAGAGACACCCACGTGTACTAACTGTTCTTAGAACTTCCATCATGAAGTGATGATCCTAGCACTATGGACAAGATCTGCACTAACAATAATTGTGAATGTCCCTGACTGCATTAGAGCTGGGACTGACTTGGATAAAGGGTTTTCAGAGCACTTAGGTCATCTTTAAATGATGTTTCTAAGTGATTCTGTGATTAGAGTAAATACTATATTAAAACCTGGATGGAAAAAGAGTTGTAATTGTGGTGTGGTTGAGATGGATTAAACTATTCCCACAGGTTTATCAGCTTATGCTCCATGAGATAGAAATGACTGTACTAAGCTAAATATCATGAATGAAGAAACTTTTCCTTTCAGTGAGCAATATGCTCATCTAAGAGCAATTAGGATTCAGTTCTGCAAGACACCAAACAATTAGTCTTTGAGACCACTGATGATGTTTAAGACTTTAGAGTGTTGAACCCTTTATATTCAGAACATGGTCTAAGGCTTAGAATTTAACCCAAGGGAGAATTAAGTTTTTCCTGTTGTTCTTTCACTGCTTTTACTATAGATACATACATGAGACACTTTTATCAAAGAATTAAATGAAATACTTAGAGGCTAATTCTCTCAGCTTTACTGAGGTAGTCAGCTTAATTTATTGTTCTTGGCTTATACAGATAGTAGTTCTCACCAGTTAACTTATTCTCTCAACAGGTGGTCACGTAATTAAACTGGATTTTTTATTGCAATAAAAGCATGAACTTTTTTGTGTCTGCCAGTAATAATTCATATTTTAAATCTGTGTATGAGAGCAGTAAAAGTACTAGGCGGGGAGGAAGGGTGATGGAAATGGCTTAAGAGTGCCAGAGCAAAGTTTTCTTTCTTGGAGCATCTGACCTCTGCACATGGACTGTCCTAATTCTTCTCCTGTCTATCACACTGAAGTCTGTATGTTGATTCCCTTGGCACCTCACCCTTGTTTTCCCTTGGCTGAGCTGGTGCTTCCATTGCACAGATAAAATTACACTGCATTTCAAGTTCCCCTGCAAAAGCTGCAGTGTTGAATGACTGTTTATCCACCTAGTAACCATGGGGGAATTTGATAAAGAAAGAATCAGTGCCTATTGAGATATGCACTGTGCACGTCTATAAATAACCTCTTAATGCATTATGAAGATTTCAAGGAAAAGCTCTCAAGTCAGGTGATCTGGAGAAAGGAGAGAAATCTCCACCTGCAAGATGTGCCTCTTATGAAATTATAGAAAACAGGTGTGTTGTATCCTGACACAATTGCCCAACACCACACTGGTATGCCTTGAGTAGCTTCCTGAAACGCTGTGTTCATGTCCCAAAAAATAATGCTAGGTTCACACTGTCTTGATTTAAAAATACAGATGGTGCTTTCGTGTGCCTCTCCTTCCAACTACAGACCTCTTCAAACCTTATCTGAAGGTGGTTGTTTTTCTGGGGAGATGGAGAAACGTTTCATAGGCACGTGGCCAGGTTGCTTTTGAACTGATGATGTTAATTGTGCAGAGAAGTGTTAATGGCACTTCGGAGCTCCTGGAGAGGGAACGATTTTCACTGAGAAAATGTGTACATAGGCCTATTATATCTGACCCTGTTGTCCTGGATCTGTTTTATGGCCAATGGAGAGAAATGGGCACTTCTTGTTCCAACTCATCTGGGGGGGGAAAAAGTAGTTTAAAGTGGATCAGATAATTGAGCCCTGAAGTACTTACTTCTCACTATTGATTACAAAGAGAGTCTGAGGTGACAGGCTCAGCTACTGGCATCTTCAGTGTAGATTTCTAAAGGTAAGTGAAATAAATAGGCTTTGGAAAGAAATTAAAAATTAATCTCACTTTGACCAAAAACATTCCCTCACCCCCACCCCGTTCTTGATTCTGATTTTAAGAACTAGGCTGTTTTATGTACTTTACTCCACCCTGAGGTGTCCACCCAACACTACACAAAAGATTAAAACCAAGCAAGCTCAGGTAGCAGAGTCTTTCCACTGACTCCTCTGCTCCTCTGGCTTTTTATCTTTCTTACAGTCTGTTGGTTTCTTGTATTGTAGGGCTTGAAGTGGCTTTTTGTTTGTTTGTGGTTGTTGTTGTTGTATGGTTGGTTTATTGGTTAGAACAAATCAATTTTTTTAAGTCCTGGAAAAAAATTAAGAATTAAATGGATTTGAAGGTGAAAACATTGCCTTTGTGGTCAGTGGTCGTTAGCATAACCCTCACCTGTCATAGAATTGTAGAATGGCCTTAACGACCATCTAGTTACACCCCTGTGCCGCGGGCAGGGACACTAGGTTTGTTTTGTTTTGTTGTTTTAGTTTTTTTTTTTCAGATTATGCAAATTGCCAAAGGTTTGAAAACAATGATTAAATTATATAAAATGCTAAGGCTCAGTTCTCATTTATTGCGTGGTTTTTTTAACCACTTTAACAAGTGTTTTTTTCAAAGGGACCTAAAAGACCTGAATTCAGCAATCTCATTAAAGCTCCAGACTTCCAAATTGCCTATAGGAGCTTTGGAGAGCTCACTCTGACATGCCTTTCGAAAGCTGCTAAGGATGAAAAGAGCACTTTTTTTCTGCCCAGAGTTGAAGTCAGCATGCAAAGAAATCATGTAATACACAGTCTTTATTTTGTCTGAGGAAGATGCCTGTCTTGTTCATTTTTCAATTTTTTCAATGTATCGTTCTCCAGAGCGTGACTAAGATGACAGGAAGAGGTAGGTGCTCTGGATTTCCTCCTGGAATTAAGTGTGACCACTTAACAGCCCGTGTTGTTTCTGTCTCAAACTCAAACAGGAAAATTGTGTTGCACATTGCCATATTAATATTGTAGTCACTGTCTCTGCTCCACCGGCTCCTTTTGCCTACACAATCTCTGCTATCTTGAAGATCTTATGCACCACAAGGCAGTAACAACTTGAATTTCTGCTGTTCAAATTCAGAGGTGCATAACAAACGTGACAGATGGATGAGGATGTGTTCTTTGCTCTGAAAGGTGGAAGGTGTGGTGTGTGCTACAGCTCCGTGCTGGCTGCTGCGAGTCAACACAGCCCTGCTGGTTGAAGCAGGTCAGCTTTGAGAAACAGGCAACTGAGAGTCCCAGGGAAGTGTTGATGGAGTTTGATAGCCCTTTGCTGGCCCCCAGAGAAAGGGATGTGCATGGGAGAGGGGACCTCGAGCATCACATTGCTATCTAAATGATTACTTGTAACTCCTGGCTTAGTGTTGCTGGCCTATTTCAGGAACTAATCTCATTGTCTTCTGAATAACATGTACTTTTGCACAGTACAATAATTACCAGCTCTCTTCTGGCAATCACTAATTTAAAATCCTGTAGAGTGTGTGCCATTTGCTGCTTGAGCAGCAATTTGATAACTTGTGAAGCAGGAGCTGGGTCTGAGGTCTGGGTGAGGTCTGAGACATCCTGTGGCAACCCCAAGGAAGGGGAGACATCTCAGACACCTCGAGTGAGGACCTGCAGGTCAGATGCTTGAAGGGGACCTGCCCTAGCAGGGTGGTTTTATTGAAGGCCACAAAGACTGTGCTCTCTGGTCCTGCTCCATGCCATTGCACACGACTGTCATTTGCCCCTGACAGGCACAAAATTAATTTTCAAGTGGATCTGTGCATATGGGCTCATGTGGCAGTTCTTTCTACAAGGAGACCTACTTTCCCTCCTTTCTGCATGGGTACAGGGACAGGGAGCACACAGGGTTCCCTCTGACTGGGAACTCTGGTTTTGTTTTTTGGTGGTTTGTTTGTTTGTTTGTTTCATTTTGTTTTGGTTTTATTTGGTTTGTTGTTTCTTTTTTCTCTCTCCCTCCAGTTCATGAAAGGATTTTCTACTTCTCTACCCACTTTCCCTCTTAAGGTGTTTGAGCACTGGAGGTGGGGCAGGTGATTCCTTGGCTTTCATCTTTGCTTCTTTCAAGGCATTAAAATAGATGTCTATTCCCTGACAAAAAATATGTTGAGTTACAGCTTGGGCTGTCTGTTATTAAGGCTGCCCTGCCTTAATTGTGTGCTGCTATCTATAGCTGTCAGGCTTTGACCGCTCAGGATAAAATTATTTCAAATATTAATCCAGATTTAATTTGCATCAGTGGAAGAGGAGTAAAAAAACTTGAACCAGTTACCTACCATATTGCCCTAACATGCACTGGTGTCAGGGTATGTTTTTCATGTTTTGTGCTTAATGATATGACCATAATTTTTCAAAGGATTTTTATTTTATAACTCCTACTATGCCTTTTTTGCTAATACTTTTGTTTCTTCAGCTTTACTCAGAATTATTAATCTTCAGGAAAACTATGAAATTATTAGTTCAGAGTGTCCTTTCATGGAAACAAAAAAAAAAACTATCTTAATTTTGAAAGAGGCTTTAGAGCGGTTGAAAAGCTTCTGTGTTTCAGCTCTATGTGTAACATAAGCACACAGTCAGCTCTCTCTCTCTGTCCAAAGCAAAGCTCTACAATATGTGTATGCATTTGTATAGAAGCAAATGCACATTGCAGCCTTTTGCCATTTTTGCCCATGGATTTCCTATGTTTGCAAGATGATTGTTGACCATAGAAAGATTCTGATCTTGCAGAAGTTACCTTCTGAGAGTTGGCAGGCCTGCAGTGAGAGCAAAGCATGCTGCCAAAACTGCTCTTAGATTAGTAGCCTCATTTCTAATTTGAAATTTAATGTAAGAACATGGAAACTCTTTCTGGATTATTTATGTGTTCAAATCCAAACACGCTAAAATGGTGTCTTGCGTTCCCCTTCCATGACAAATAATTTTGGGTCAGCATGGAACTCCTTTCTAATATCACTGTAGTATCTTTGACTACAAAGATGATTTTTGAAACAAACATGACCCCATGTGGTAATTTACTGGTTTATATTATTCTTAACCACTGAGCAAAGAGTGAAAATAAATAAGCAATCTTTACCTAAGAATGATTATTTAAAGCTAAGCTATTAATAAAATCCTCTGACAGGTGGAGGCACTTAGTAATATCAATTAGTTCTCTCTTTAGATATGAAGTATTCATTTTATAAATTTATTTATTCTCTATATAAAGTTTGTTGCCCCTTGGAAAATGGCTTGCTGTTGGGAATACATCATGCTATTCATTTGGAAGAATATTCCGTAGATGACATGGACATGCTTTCCACAGTTTGAGGAAAAAAAGAACGAGTGGTTATGTTTTGCAAACATGAAGATGAGTCTGAGTGTTGGATTAAGACAAAGATTAAGAGATGGCTTTGTGGAAATCTTTTGCTCAGGTACTGTGTTTGCTGTGTGGAGATGAGAGGTTATCTTAGGCATTGCTAGCAACATATGGGGTTTTTTCTATAATACCATATTTCTTAGTTATCTTTCTCTGTTAAAGCTTTTGTGAACTCAAAGGTGATTTGTTTCAGGCTAATAGAGAATAGTCACTGAGAGCAGAGGCAGAATTCTGTTGTAAGGATTTAATTTATCAGTCAGATTGCTTGGCTGATGATCTGTATGAAAACTGTACAGCGAAATAAATAACAATAGCTGTGAATCACATCAGCATGGAGATGTTAAAAAATCAAATAGGGGTTTTTTTTTTCTTTTTTTCCTCAGGCATTTTAAAAAGTCATCGTGCTCTGTGTGCTGGAATAGAGATGAGTGATCTGATTTCATGTTCCTTTTGCTCTGTATTGGGGTGCAGGGTGCAAAGAGGGAGGCACCTGTGTGCTCTCTGCAAAAGAGCAGTCAGGTAGTTCACCAGGTATTTTGAACAGCTCCAGCAAGGCTGAAATTCAAAAGCTGGTTTCTACTCGGATCTAAGGAAGCCTCTGTCTTATGGGAAAAGTAGATATTTAGTCAGTCTGAGGCAATCTGAAGGAAAGTTCTGGAAAAAATCAACTTACTGTTTATAAAAATGTTGGTTTTCTCCTTTACTACAGTTTTGTGACAGGGATTGTGCTGGGTTTTTTGTTATTTCCTTATTTTCCTTGAGGAAATAGTAAAACATCCCCCAAAGTAACTGCTAGTTAAGTGTAAAAAGACTAGACTGTACCTAATCTCTGAAAAAAAGTGTGCAAATACTGTCTTTCTTTCAGGTAGGACAACTCTTTTTTAATATATTGTATATTTTTGTTCAACTTGTAAATTTTAGTTTTACTGGACAAGAAGAAAAAGGTGGTTCCCTCTGATGCAAGTGAGTTTGCACCGTGAGGCAACTGAGTAGTTGCAGAGAGCTTAGAAAAGGGAAGTTCCAAGTCAGGTTGGGGTGTGTGTGGGGAAACAGGGCCTGAAAACAAGTGGAAACAACAAAGAGAAGTAACAAGGTAACAAAAACTGGAAAAAATTCCTCGTCTTTTGATGAACCAAAGGATGTAGGGAAGATGCATTCAACTGGATTATGTTTTGCAGGGTGACATGTTTCATATAGATGCTTGGCTTGAGGTTTTTCTTGTGGCTTATGATAGATCATGTTATAGAAAGATTAGTAAAAGTGGCCTTTTTTCCTTTTCTTTTTTTTTTTATTTGTTTTTTACTATAGGCCACAACTGTAAATATATTTCATAGTGCAGTGGTGGGGATATGGCACAATTAGCAGTGTAGACCTTGAGACTGTCCCAAACTCAAAGATGCTGTGCTTGCTTTCCCTTTGCTTCTGAAAATATTCATTTGTACTGATCTGAAGGAGAGAGGGAGAATGGGGAGGGTAATTCTCTTAGTGCTCTTCCTACGCTGTGTTATGTGAATAGGGAGTTCCTTTTATTGCTGTGTCTGCACAGCCTTTGTCCAGGTAGCATGATTAGGAAAGGTTAGGATTTCCTTGTGTATAACCCTTTTGGAGCGTGTAGTCTGCACAGAATCCTCTCTATTACTGACTTATAAGTCAGCATCACACGTGGATAATTATTATTTTTGTAAAAGAAGCCTGAGAGTTTGACAGTGACTTATAAAGAAAGTTATCCTTGTTAAGTCTTAAGTTATGTCTTCTTTGCAATAACTTTCTTATTTTCCCTCATCCACTGCAGGATTGTGGTAAATGCTGTAAGAGCTGTAGAGAGTGATGGTCAGTAACTTCCCTTCTCCATCCTTGCTCTCCAGGGGAGGCTGCAACGGCAAATGGTGGAATTTCACTGTGGCAAACTCCTTCCCCTTATAGGAAGGAGGGCACAGAGAGAAATCATGTTTAAGTCCCTAGGTTTTGTGTATTGTGCTATGAGAATCCCCTGACTTAATGCATCTTTTGTGACAGTGTCCTAATGGAGACTTCCTTAAAATCCCAGCCCCTGAAATGCTGTGCAGTCCCAAGACAGCCATGCAAGGTGAAGGAAAAGGACATTGCCTGGAAGGATCTTTTAGGTTCCTTGAGGGGTCTTTCAGGCACTGAGGTTTAACAAGCTGGGGAGTGTTTGACTGCTCTAGAAGGGAAAAAAAAAAATCCCTCTCCAAAAGGGAATTCCTAGGAAGTTATCTGACCGCTGCACCTTGCACATGAAATATAAGAGTTGCTCGGTGTCTCATGCTGATGCTCCCTGGCTGCCTGCTGGCCTCATGGGCTGGCCAAGAGCTCTGGGGAGAAGTGGAGACTGGCCAACTGTGCTTCTTTCTGATGGTGGTGCAGCAGGAGGAAGGTCACCACAGTGCATGGCAGCTCCAAGGATGGCACAAAGCAGAGGAGCTCACCCATGGTTGAGCCATGCTGAGAATCACACTCCTTACCAGCCCGCTGCTGCTGTCCCTGCTGGGCCTCCTTGCGTGGGGAAAAAGGGGGATTTCAAAGGTGAAAATGCTGTTGAGTTAAACTTGGGATTTCATTAGCCTGGAGTGATTCTCTGTAAAGAAGCAGAAGGGCTCCCCCTGCTTCCCCCTCTCTCACATACATGTTTGACACCTGGAAAATGGCATGGTGTTTTATTTAAATGTTTACTCCTTCAGGCCAGCACATTTGCTGGTATGGTAAGAAGCTTTTAGCCATATGTTACATGTATATGCTGTCAGACTAAAATGCAGTGCTGTGATTTAAAAGGGAATTTCAAAGCCCAGGTGTGCCTGCCTCTCAATATGGTTTCTGTGTGATTGGGCATTTTAAAGGGAGTTAGCAGAGCAGTGAGGTTGTGAAAAGGGCCGTAGGTGCAGTTCCAAAGAGAAGCATTAAAATATTTGCCTTAGGGAGAAGTGAAAATATCTGAATGTTTTCAAACAGTAATTCTTGTAGACTCATGCAAATTGTTAATAACAATTGCTCCATCAATATTTTTTGAGTTGTGTTTTATTCTGGGAAGGTTCCTACTTTCTGGCTTTTACCTGAGTAATATTTTAGGATGGGTGATATATGAATGAGATCATTTTACTTCTCACTTTTAAAAAAGTCAGAAAGCCCCATCTCCCAAACCCCCCTTCTCACTTATATTTGAAATGAGAAGAATAATCCCTCAGCTGTCAACTTGCTTTGAAACTGAACCAGCTCAGATCTTAGACAGTGGCTTCTGAATTTAGGACTGCACAAGTATGGTCCTTTGCTCTTGGATGCCCCCTGGAAGGTGCAAGTGGAATTTTTGAGTTCTTATGTCAACCTAGTGAGATATTTCAGACTTTTCCCCCATGGCACAGGAATATATTTAAAAGCTGTATAGTTTTATAGGGGAAGCATTAATCAAAATGCCATTGATAGTTCTGGCCTATCCCTACACTGGCCACTGATTTTGAATTTTTTTGGGCAAGCTACTTAACACATCATTTCCTCACCCATAAAATATCAGCAATACCTCTGGGGACAACAACAAGGTTTTGAGATGAAAGGAGACATTGAAGGGCAAAGTGATGCTATACCATGATGATTATTCTTTTCCTAAGAAGGTGCACTTTTCAATTTTAACACCACTTGGTAATGATTAATTGAGTTGTGTGGATTAAATTTTCAGTGAGAGTTATGAGATACTTTCCTGAAGAATAATGCATTTTAAATGTTATGTGAGATTTAAGAATTAAAATTTTATCTTGTATTTCAAAGAATTTTAAATGACCTTCAAACTGAGCCAGTCAGTGGTTTGAATATGTTAATGAAATCACTTTGCTGGCAAGATGTTTTGTTTGGTAATGAAACACAAAACTGCTGACCATGTTGAGCTGATGATGTTTGTCTGTCTGATACAGTAATATTAATCAATGCACTGTGTGCAGGCAAAGTTCAGGTATGAATATAGATGACTAGGATTTTCTGGGAGCTCATGTAATAGTGTCTTTTAGGTTTCGATCTTTGTACCCGGTTGATGACCTTTATTTTACACCGATAATGAAAAAAAAAGCGGCATTAGTTTATCACTTAGACCCATGAATACAAAAATAATTGAGTTCTCATCACTAATCATTTCAGCAAATTAGAAAGTCCCATTTGACCCACATCTTGTCAGCTGTACTTGCATTGAGCAGTGTTTTTGAAGTATTCTGAGAATATTTACTGCTCAATACACTGCTCAGTGAGGATGTCAAAGTCTGACCTTAATGTATTCAAGGTATTTCAGAGTCTGGTTTTGGCTTTGTTTTGTGGGTTTCTTTTTTCCTGTTTGTTGCTGTCACTTTCATTAAACTGAATCTAGAGGAACACAGGTAAATTTTCAGGTTGAGGTATGAACGTTACAGTTAAGTTGGTAAGAAAGAGCAAAATATATCAGTGTAAGTTGTGATCTGAAGTATTAAGGTTGTTTAAAAAAATGAAAATCCAGACCTCAGAAAGATTCAATTACATTTAGAAAAATCCACAGATTTCTTTTTTATCTCGTGCCTTTACTACTGTAAATCTTATTAAGTAATACTGTAATCCTATAAATTATCACAAATCTGGATTAATTTCCAAGTAGTGGATGTCTAAAGTTGCAGTTTGTCTGGAAAGCTTTCCTCCCACAGTTTATTCTGTCTGTACTGTCTATCTCATACAGCATTCATAATTTGGCACATTGAAAAACTTTGAATATTTTTTCTATAAAAACCTCAGTTTAAAAAAATTAATTATTTAATTTATGAAAGCTTGTGAAAGATTCACAGAGTATTAAGAGAGAAGCTTGATACAGTTATTGAAATTTCAAATGGCTTTTCTTCAGAGCTGAAAATTTCCATTTAAATACATTGATTTAATTTATTTTATGCCAAACCCTGTTGAAACTGAAGATTTTACTTTTAGTTTTGGAACAATTTTAGAGTTGAAGAGTGTTCACCAGTTCTGCTGGTCACATATCCAAATGTAATTGGGAACATATAATCCAGATTCACTTTCCTGGGACACACAATGAGGGAGGGAGGAGTAGGGGCAGGAGGCACGGAGCAGAGGAGGGAAGCAGATGAGCACATCAGAGGGTGATTTTTATGCCAGCGGGAGAAGAAAGGAGGAGGGAAAAAAAAGATTCCTCATTATTCAGTACATTTCCTTTGAGTTTTAGCATACTCTTGTCCCAAGTTTCCAGTAAAGTTGAGCAATGGACAAAAGTATTAATCAGTCTTCCAGAACTTTACTTTGGTTGTTGTCTGTTATGTGGCTCTCACACTTCTCTGGAGAGGCTTGGGCATGTGAAGCACACATTCACCTCTGTCTGTGAATCTTGTGAAGTTGCTGACAGCTTATAATAAGTGCCTAGGCTTCCAAAATTTCTTTGGTATTCCTTCTAATTAAGTTAATTGTAAAGGCTTGGAGATGAGGTCACATACGTGACGTGAAGATGCTCATGAGGATTGTCTTGCTTATAGCAGAAACTTTGCTGTGACCCACCAAAAGCTGGACCTAAACCAGATCATGAAATCCATTTCTCCAGGAAAATACAGAATGGATATGTTGTTCAAAGATGGCACAGGCTGCAATGCCAAAGGCATCTTGCTGTGATAAATGTTCATGGAAGAATGTTTTGAGCCTTGAAATATACTCTGACCCTTTCAGGACTTTTGACCTTTAGAGGGAAATTTCTGAAATCCTTTCAAAAGAGAGTAGGGCTGGTATTCAACAACCTCTCTGAGAATTAAAAAGAAATTTTGATTTTGCAGACATGTGAACTGAAAGATACTTTCGAGAAAAGTGATTGCTTGGTTGTGTAAGCCCAGTCTTTAAGAAAAAGTTCTGTTCAGTAGATTTTTGCACTTTGGATAGGGAAAAGTTTATACTACTGGCTAGGTTCTAGCTTTTCTGACAGATCTTGTCAACTTTAATAGTAAATGGACTAATTCATAGGAGATCTGCAGAGGTAGATGATGTGGTCTTTGGCTACGGGTAATGTTGATGAATTTCAATATTAACTTGGTAGATATTCCAATGGTGGATCTGGGTGGCTCCAAGGCATTTTCTAGGACAACTTTATGATCTCAGCAATCTGAGTTAACAGATTTACCCTGGGAAGCTGTCCCTCTTAGGTCTGATTAATTTGCTGTACCTTTTTGCCCTGGTGTTCTTATACTCATAACATTTTTTTCTCCCTTCCATCTTTGCATTGTTTCAAGTTATGTGTAAAGGAACTTTTCAGTAGCATTTCAGACCTGGAGATGGTCAATTCCTTTTATTTCCTTTTCTTTTTTTCTTTTTTAAATTACTTAGTTTTTAAATAAACATGAATTTTTAATAACTGCATTTGGGGGAAAAAACTGTTTTGCTAATGGGAATATAAACCGAGAAGCAGGGGATGTATATTTTTGTTCCATTTTGGTTAATATGAAGGGACCTTTAAGGTGCAGGTTAATGTAATTTATTTCTGTGCTATAGTAACATATAAATGCTAGTTTCTCAAATATTCCATGTTACTATCCAGGAGGCAAAAAAACCCCCCAAATATATAACCATTATTGTTTTGCCAGCTACCTTGTTGAGGGCTTTTCTCTTTACAAGAAAGTTCTATGAAATCAGTGTTTTAGCAGGTGATGCCATTTTTCAGTGTTTGATCCTCACAAAACTACTCTGTCTTTTTTGTTTGTTTTAACTAAGTTTTAGCAAACATATACTGTATGATATGGGTGAATAATCTGATCTTATGTAAGTAGATATTTTACAGTTGGACTCTCTTTTGAATTTGAAAATGTGAAGAAATATGAATTCTGACTGCCAAAGTTTATTTCATAATTGACAACTCAGTTTAGATGCAGCCAGATAATGAAGTCGAGTACTTTGAAGTTGTCAGTCAATGTTGAATTTGCAAGATTCACAGTATAATTTAGACTGTATTCTGTGTACATGAATATTTACCAAAGCTTTATTAAAACAATGTTTATCTTGTAACATGAAAGGGAAAACTTGGAAAGAATTAATGGCCTGGCTGCTGTAGCAGTAGCCCAGGTTTGTATGATAAAAGCCTCCTGGGGTTACAGACACTCTTTCTGAAATGACATAAGAAAAATGGAAAGAATTCATTTGGAGAGGAACAAAAGCACTCCCTGAAAAGTTAGGTTGTTAGAAATAGCATTGTGTGGATTCGAGTTCATAACCAGGTATATGAAAATTTTTGTTTTGCATGGAAAATTCTGATTTTCCAGAGGAAAAAGTGTAGGGGAAAAACGACTTTTGCTGCTAAGATTGTTGTTATGTGGTCCTGAATTAACTGAAAATGAGGCAAACATAACACATGTGAGTTTTAAACCTGGTCTTTAACAACTATGAAATAATTATTAGTAGTAATATTTTGTAAATGCTTTAAAGATGTTAAGTGCAACTTGGGGTTTTTTTCCACCTGCTTGACTAAAGTCATGCCTGGTATAGCTCCACTGGCTGGCCCCTGTCAGAACTATTTGCAGCCTGATCCTATGCTGCTTTTCACTGGAATTACACTGGATTGAGCTTGGACCACTGCCATGAATTGTGGGGGTCTCTCTCTCTATTAATACATTTGCAGTGTGTATTATTTCGAGAAGCACCAATCTGACTGGGAGTACGAAGCAAAGCAGCTGAACTTATATATCTGTTATTTTAATTTCTAGACCTTCTTATCTATAAGTTCAGACATATTTTATGATACAGGGCTCAGGTTGTTCTTTGAGAGCCGTGGGAACAGCACCTTTCCCTGCAGATCATGTCTGTGCTGTGTGCTCAGGGGGCCCTTTTCTGCAGAGATGATCTAACGTTAAGGACAGGTGGTTCAGAGAAACAAGTAATTTTACGTTCCTTTTGGTCTTTATCAAGTAGTCCCACTTGGCCTAAATCAGGCTTTAAGTCTATTGTTTGCTCTAATGCAATTACACATGTTTTTTGCTCAGACTCCAGTGAGCCAGACTCTGGCAGCAAGACCAGATAAGCTTTCTATAGGTTTTTAAAAGCAAATTGCATTTTGCTGGTCCCTGGGAAAGCATCTTCCTTGAAAATGTTTAATCCACCCTCCTTCCCTGTCAGTTGTGAATGAAACTATCCGTGGCATACACTGACAGTTAGTTGATCAACCTAAGAAAGATTTTTTGTTTTCCTGTGCACAGTGTAATGTACTTAGATATGTCTTTTTCATTTGCAGTGTGGGAAGTAAATGATAAATCTGTGATATCCCTCTGTCTTTTAGGTATTTCAAAAACCTAAGCATAGTCTTTTCAGTTAAAGATCTTTCTGGATAGGAAAAAGAAGGGGAAGAATCATGTAAATGTGCAGATCTTTAGAGAAATTGCAAACTACTGAAAATACTATAATGCTTCAAAAATTACACAGCATCTCCAATTATATCACTAGTGCTTATTTCCATCCAGGTCACTGGTTTTGTGTTATAATACTGGTAGGTGTAATACTTGTACTCTGAGACATACTGAAGTCTCTCTCAGACTTGCCTTTTTGTGATGCTCAATGCTTCCAGCTCCTTTTGATACCCCCTATTGCTGGGGTTGCTCAGTCTGTGAAGACAAGTCCCTAAGAAATAAAGGGCACTCGTGGTACTGAGGAGCACTCCATGCATCTGCATTTAAGATGCTACCCTGGCCATTCCTGTGGCCTTCCCAGACCAGCTTTCCAAAGTAGCCTGTGCAGCAACAATGAAGTATTTCTGCTTGAAGGGTTAAGGCCCAAGGGTGCCATGACAGTGAGGTGGGGAGAGGAGGAACTGTGCACTTGCTGTTCCAATATGGGTCTTTTAGAGTCTCTTTGGAGGTGAAATGGCCCCTAACTGTGTTTTGAAGATACTCTTTTTACACAGCCTTGTGCAGGAAGAGCTTGGATGCTTCATGCAGAACTGTTAGGTCAGACTCCTCAGTTTTGCATGATTGCTGAGCAGTGAAGAGAGTGTCCCAGCAGCAACATGAATCCAAAAAATACCCTACACAGAGGAATGACAAAACTGAAAGTCCTAGTAGAGCTGGGTCTCTGAGAATCTGGAATGCAGCTGGATCATATGCAACTCATTGTTTTATTGTGTATCTGCAAGACAGCCAGTGGAAAAATAGAAACAAATCAAACAGTAGTTTTCTTTTCCTTTCTATTTATTTTATAGCTTATACCCAGCTCAGTGAAGACTAACCACGAAATTATGGATTTAAAACCTGAGAATTTGGGCATTCTGAATAAAAATGAAACATGACAGACAAATGTTTACATGCAAATACATCGTGCAAAAGTGTATGAGGCGACAGGATGCAAATTGCACTGGTATTGGAAATAGAAAAGGCTGAAAGCCCCCCACTCCATGTGCAGTGAAGGCAAAAGTGAAGCTCACTTCCCAAAGAACCATAAGTTCTCCAAGATGCATTATTGGGAGAGAGATATATACACAGATGAGTATCTGTGTATATATATGTATACAGATATATATGTATGGATATATATATATACACACACATACTCATCTCTAGCATGTAAAATACATAAGTGATTGTTTCAGTGGGACATATTTCAGCTGTAGGAGTATCACAGTAATTATGCTTGTAGAGACTTCCATCTCTACAAGGTCTTTATTTAAACAAGCCTTGTATTTTTCAATTTATCTAGAAAATGGTTTAGAGACCAGGGAAAAGGAATGAATGAATGAATGAATGAATGAATGAATGAATGAATGAATGAATGAATG
>JAWWLV010000001.1:6195918-6242202 GCA_035041135.1 Platyrinchus mystaceus
AATGGTTTAGAGACCAGGGAAAAGGAATGAATGAATGAATGAATGAATGAATGAATGAATGAATGAATGAATGAATGCTGGTGCCAAGACCTGCATTGTGCCAGATTTTCTTTGCAATTATGTAGTTCTTGGCAAAGGTGAGATTTGAAATCCACGTTGTTGATCAGTATGGGATCATCTCTTGGGAGCAAACTCAAAGAGGTTTTTTTAAGGCCAAGCAACTTCATTTTAAACTGAACACAACGAAAGAAACTTGGTCATAGTCAAAATGAAAAATAGTGAAGTTTTTACCTTAATGAGAAGAAAGTGGTATAGCAAAACCAGAAAAAAATAGAAACCCTAGTCATTCAGCACTATAAAACACAACACTAAATAGCCATGGCTTGAAAAACTCATTTGAGTTGGTGGCTAGCAGGGTGTCACCTCAGGAAGAAATGAAAAATGGAAGTGAACTCCATCTTGTATTTCAGGACAGGCTACAACTTCTTTGCATTTAGACATGAGTTTGCAGTGATATATTTGTTACCTGTTGGAATATGAGAAAAAAGAATTGTCAAGGACAGGGCTGCAAAGTTATTCTTAGTGTTTCTTTTTCTCCCATGGCTTCAAAACCCCAGTAGGGATGTGGACTGAAGCCCCTGGTAGATGTATCGTGCTCCTTACTGAAGGAGAAAAGGAGCCAAGCCCAAAGTAATACAGATGGCAGTTCATTTGATGACAGGATCTTCCATAATATTGCAATAATTATTGTGAAGTTTTTTTATATTTTGTTACATGAAAGTGCATGTATAGATAGTGGTTATGAGTGTAGAGCCTCACCACTGTTAAAGCACATGTGCAATTTGCATTATGTAGTAATTCTTATGAAATTTCTCAAATCTCAGATACACTTTTCCCAAAACACACTGACATATAATAACTGTGCTTCTACAGAATGGCTCAATGCAATAGCTCTTTTCTGCAATAATATGTGAAAAATTGAGCAATGACGTGTGTGATTGCTCCCATCTCATGTATTTGAAGTTTGTGTTGTCAGAATTCCAGTTCAGACACTTGAACCAATTAGGAATACCAAACACACAAAAAGTGTCATCATCTTTACATAATATAAGACCAACCAGCTTTGGCCACAAAACCCAAACCAAACCAAAATAAGCTAAACCAAAAAACCCCAAAACAATGAACACCCCATCGTTATTGCATATACATAGAATATGTGACTATGGTGTACTGCAGAAATTTTAATCATTTTTAGGGTGACCCAAAGTAATTCCAATCTCCTGCCAAAAAAAAAATCACTCAACTTCTTTGAGAAAAGATCCTGCGTTTACTCAGGATCTTCTGGAGAAGACTGTAGATGCTGTGGTAGTATATATTAGTAAGAGGAACTGTAAATGAATTTTTTGTGATACTGTGGGCTCTTTCAAGAGTTCATCTTAGATAAACATTTAGCACATCATGCTTATGTAAAGCTATCTGTTCAAAAATATCCTCCTGGATACAGCTGCTCCGTATTGCACATCTCTGATTTGTACTATTGTGGGTTAAGACAAATAATCACTGTGCAACTGCACTGGGAATTAGGTTAATTCAGATTGTTTTGGTATAGATTCTTGACTATTGCAGACTTCTGACTGAGCTCTCAGACAGCTTGCCTTCCAGACAATTGCCTGGATGGGATTTTGGGGGCAGGTGTTAACTGTAGAAACTTACTTAGCATTAAGCTTCCCTGTTGCTACCGACTTTGACGATACTTTTATATGTGTTTTCTTTTTCCTGGTCATTGTCCTTTACAAAAGACCTAATTGAAAATATCTGTCAAATCATGTCTCTGGTTTCCCTCTTCTTCCCCCACCACCCCCCTCCCCCCAGCCCCCCATTAATTGGACACGTATTGTGTTTGTGTGGGAAGGAAATAGGCTCTATAGCAGTAGGGCAATATTGCTGGGAAAAAGAACATTAAAATGGATAAAGGGATTTCCTAGTGGTATAAATACCTGCACACGACCTCCCTGTGCTCTGGAGCCCTCCTGTATATGCATATGCAGGTAAAAAGCCGGGAATAGGGTTTGAGCTGCTGTTGATTGCGCAGGATCTGTTCTGTCAGAAAACGGGACAAGCGGCTCTCTTTGCCTGTTGGAGGGTATGAGTTGCCAAGCATTTACTTCATCTGACACCTTTGTGCCCCTGAATTCTGACTCTTCTCCCTCTCTGCCTCTGATAATGCATCACAGCGCCGCAGAGTGCCTGCATGTTTCTAACCATGCCACCAATGTTGTATCTACAGGTACTTTTTCAAAATAATCTTGCTCTCAGTAACTCTCGTTTTTTGTGATGGTTTTGGATGATCTGTGTTCATCAAATTCTGCAGTATTTAAAGTGTTCGATGTCCGTGTTATGTGTTATTGGGATTACGTTAATGCAGAAGCAATTTCACAACCTCTGCATATGAGTGAACAAGGAAAATCACAAATGTTTGTGTTTTAGCTAAATAAGCAGCTTTCTCTAAGTTTGTTATGAGATTAGGCTCAAATATGCTGCCAATGCTCTAATTTAAAACAGCTTCAAACATTGTCACTGTTGCTATGACTATATAGTCTTCAATGAGAAGTGTCATGTAAATTAATTGAAAGTTTATTATGTAATCACAATTTAAAATAACATAAATTACTTTAAATAGGAAATATATTTAAAACAGCTCAGGTCTAAATATCACTTGGGGAAGCTTTAAAGTAGCAATAACATTGCTTTTCAAGGCATGTTGCATACTGAATGAAGATTAAGATTTAAGTGGGCTGTTCAAAATTGGTAGTAGAAGCCTTGACAATATTTTTGAATTTTATATGTTTGTGTATGTAATTCAATTAGATGCACTGAAATACTCAGCCTATGTAATCACTAAACTATCTGAGAGAGAGACAAAGCGGAAGAGAGTTTTGTCTCATCCTTAATCCTGCAGAAGTGGGATTCTGGAATGCAGTTGTTGATGGAAAGGTTTCAAGAACAGAAGAAGACATAGTATGATTTATTTGAAATGGCATTAAGGTTAGAATTCTATCTGGAGTCTTAAAAAGAAACTAGCTTTCTCCTGAAATGCATTGGTAATAAAACATTTTGATGAAAAGCAAAAGGCAGGTAAGTAGTGAAAACTGATCACTGGTAATAGATAACGGGCTCTTATACATTAAGCAGGAGTCTCAAACTATCCTGTTGGTTAGCAGGAGTAGTAGGGAATAGGAGAATTTAAATTTTGTAGGAGGTCAAATCTGTGTATCTGTATCACAGTAGTATTTTCTAGATTCATCTGACTTGTAATAAGAGGTACACGATGACAGGTGGCCAAAAGCATTTGCTCACCTGCTTCAGGTTTAGGTTTTGATATTTTGTAGTTGCCTCCCAAGGACAAAATGACCCTGCAGTCCAGGGAAATTTTGATTGCAGGATCCCATCTAGCAGATGACCTTGTAAAAACAGGGTCAAACCCTGTGAAAAAAAGACCCTGTGAAAGCAGCAACAACTAGAATGACTAAAGGTTTACAAATTTCATACATAGATTCGGAAATTGTAATAAACAATGTTATTCTTGTGAAAGCATATAAGGAGAATTCGTGCTCAATAAAACAGTGGAAGAATTTTGAAAAACAAATTATTTTAAATGTCAACTTTTTTAAAAATGGATGTAGCAATTCTGCATCACAAAAAGGTGAATATACTTCTTTTCGAATATTAGGCCATGTAATTCAGCTGATGTTCTGCACTATCCCCAACATTTTAATTGTTATTATTTAATCTGAACTTGATCATCCTCACTATTTAATTTCAAGTCTTTATTAGCAAGTTGAAAATTATATTTTCATGCATAAAAATAATAGCCCGGGGATTAGGTAATAATAGAAAAGACAACCAATAAACACTTAGATCTTATCTCAATAGAAAAGTTGCATCAACTATATGCATTAGAATTATTAACACCATCTTTATTTTCAGTGCATTTATATTAGTATAAGCATGTTTGTCTTAGTAGATTTAATATCTGTATAAATGTATCTAAACAGAACGTTTTACTGTTATGGTTAATGTTGTAAAAAACAGAGATTCTAATCCCTAATTAATTATACTGTTTTGAACAACTGAAATGTGTTATCTAAAATGTGGTTTTACATATCTGAATGCTCGTGAACATTAATTTTTAATCTTATATTTTATAGCAGTTGTTAGAGGGGACAGTATGTGCATTTTTATTCCTACTTGCACACGAGAGAACCATAGCTGTTATTTCACATTCAGCAAAAAAATGGTCTCATTCTTCAGGCCCTGGATATCACTGAGCACAGATCTGAAACAGCCCTGTGAAAACAGAAGAGATAAATTAATTGTGTGTTTGCTGGAAAATGTTTATTTAGGCCTAACTTTTTAGAGGAGCCCAGAATCTACCGTCCTGTTTCTCTACCTCCTTGCCAAAGCACTCTGACATGTTTTTTTGTGTCTTGGCACTTAAAAAATTCTGACTTCTGGCTGCCTCAAAGCAAATGTCCCAAACTGCTGCCTGTGGAAACTCAGGTCTTAGGCACACATAAAATATTGCCTTCCTTGCTGCCTTCATTCATGGTGGGGTTTGCACGACAGCGAAGGCAAGTGACTTTCTGAGAACACAGAATTAGTTTTTACGTAAGACTGAACAAAACAGCGTGTGAAAGTTCTGTGAGGAGAGGAACTGGTCTCCTCCAAAGAGTTCAATGCTTCCCTTGCTAAGCAGGGTATGTAAACTGGGTTATGGCCAGGGAATATATTAAAAGCAATGCAACAAGACCCCAATATGGCAATTTCTGGTCTTGGCTCGGAGGGTGTCTCACTATTTACACCAGCAGTTTACCTGCTGTGACCTGGCCAGCTGTCTGGACTTCCAGCAGTGTTACCTGATGGTTATGGCCCAGAGTTAAAGGCTTACTGACTGCACACTAAAACTGCCTCTGAACTTAAAGGTTCTGTCTTGAATCCTCACATGTTTTCTTACCAGTCCCATCTGTTTTGTCTTTGGTCCAAACTCGTATGTTCCCGTGTATTCGCTTTGCCACGACAACGCTGGGACACTTGGCAGGACTTCATTACTCTGTGCCCTCCTGTCATTATGGAAACCAACCAACTACCTATGGGGTGATGGCAGGTAAGAGAGAAACCCTCAGCTGGGGTGAGCACGCTGATTTTAGTCAGTTTTCCTTTAGAGGGACCAATCCAAGACAATTGCTTAAAGGAGATGGTATTTGGATTAAGGCACTAGAAAAAGGGTTAGGAAATTAGGGGTCAGTACCCAGAGTTTCCCCAAAACCTCTGCATCTCTTGTGAAATCACTCTGTATCTTACATCTCTCTACAAGACTGGGAGAGTGCTGCTCTTTTTGCTAACCTATGTCCACTTCTCTTGGTGATAATCACTTTCTGAGGGACCAGGAGTGACACACCAGTATACCCGTGTATTACCAGTACCTGGGCTGACAAAGCCCTGCCCAAAGATATAAAATAAAATGGAGCATAAGGCAAAGATATCTGAATTCTGCAGGCAGATCAGACAGATGGGCATGGATTTTTACACTCATGAATATAAGCTAGCATCCTGCTCATTTTTGCATATACCAGGCTCAGTAAGAAAGAGGAACTGTTATTCTATGTGAATAACTATTCTATTCAAGTAGCAGTCAATGAGATAATGACATGAACTAAATTAACACAACTCCCAGGAGATAACTGTGATTTGGAAATAAACCAAAATCAAACTCAGAATTTTATTTCACTTAAGAATGAAGGAAATATTTAAGTTAGTCAGCTCAGATTAATATATCTGCATAGGGACAGAGTGTAGATTTCCTTTATGGTGTGTAAATGTCCAAATGCTCCCATTACATTGTGCATTTATGTGCCTGTTGCAAACATTCCTTGCGTTGTTCAGATCCCTGGGAAAAGCTAATAGATATTAAACAGAATATATTGCTCACAAGCTCATTTTCTTTCACTCCAGAATAAATACACCTTTATTCTTCTCCTTTCTTCTTTCACCCTTACTTTTTTCCTTTTTTAGGCATCAAGCCTTCAACTCCAGAGATGCTGTCGGCAAGTCTCTCCCAGACTCGCATCTTACAGACGTGCAGCGTGCCCCATCCCAATGTGGTAAACAGTGTCAGCACCTTGCAAAGCAAGTCCTCCTCTTTTTAAGTATTTTTATTCATTTTTTGAGGAAAAAAAATCCTTTTTTTTTTTTTTTTTTTTTTTTTGTGGTTAGCCTGTGTGAAGTGTATAAAGTAACTCCTATGGGGTTAGAACCTCCAACACTGGTGAGAGCATTCAGGGTGGTGAAGACAACCCTAACCCTAATAAATGGAGGAAGCAGTGGAGGTTAATGCAGTTCTGAGTTCTTCTACAAAGTTTTGTATAATTTAGAAAATTGGGAAGGATGTCCCGAGAACCTGGAATTTACTGGCTGCTCCAGATACACTGAAGAGTGTTAATATTTCCCCAATGATTCCCTCCACCCCTCCTTTAGGTCATAGACTCTTTAGCTCTATGTACAATACCTAGTGAAAAAGATGCCTTCACTCTTAACTGAATCTCCTTGTTAAGTATGATATTTGTGAACAAAATGTAATGTAAGATAGTTCTTTGTCCTTGACTAATTTCTCTTTAAGCCAGAAGGATCATTTTGAATGTGTTCTGAGTTTTTGGTTGTAAGGGATTTTTTGCCTTTAGGTCTTACCTTTGTACTTTCCCCAAATAAATTTTATGCTGAAGCTAAGCCAAGGTAGTATCCCATCCAAGCACCACCTGGCACTGACACGGAAATATTTTGTGTACTGGCAAATTTTAGGTGACTCAACATGACATAGATCTGTCAATCTAGATGTGCCCTTTAATTCCAATTTAGACCTTGGATTTTATTTGTTTAGGTTTAGACCATTTGCCATCTTATTTAAGTGCTTCTGTTTGCTCAGTAAGAGGATGGTCATGTCTGCTGATCGGTTTTGATGAGTTTGGACTAGAAAGAGACAATGCCTCCTAGGAGATCCTCACCCTTGGATACTTTCATATGTTATATAATGAATATAACAGGATTGTGAGATGGTGAAGGGAGGTCTTTACTGTGTAGTGGTAGAGCATAACTGTACTGAGTTTTCTCTTTGGTGCTGCTCAGGTAGTCTGACCCCTTGCCTTTATAAATTCCCGGAGCATGCTCTGAGTGCCAGCTCCTGTGCCCTGGGCCACGGCTTCACTCCCATGCACCAGTCCCTCCTCACAGATGATCCCACTGCCGCAGACTTCAAGCAGGAGTTCCGCAGGAAAAGCAAGTCTGTTGAAGACCCCGTCGACATGGACTCCCCTGAGATCAGGGAACTGGAGAAATTTGCCAACGAATTTAAGCTGCGGAGAATTAAGCTGGGTATGTGCTTTTTTTGTCCACGAACAAAAGGCTGAAGAATTCCAGTGAAAGCCCAATTATTTCTGAGTGTTTTATAGTCTAGCCTCTTCAGTTGCCTGATCATAACTTTAATCTTGCCTTGTACTGCCCAACCTTCTCCATTCCTAGAAGACTTGATTGGAATTAATGAACTTCAGCTTTTTGCAACTAAGTATGCAGAAAGGGGCTTTAAACTTTCCTGCCCTTAAATTATTTGTCTTAGGTGCAGAGAAAATTATTTCTTTCAATAAATTACATTCAGTAGCAGATGAAATGTTCTGCACAGCTCCAAATTATCTGCAACTTAGGGCAGCACATGCTCTAACCTCTTATACCCACTCTCTTCCCCATGAAGAGTTTCATCTGAGGTTGTAGTGTCATTTCAGTGACAACCATGGGAAGTCTTTCACACAAGTAGGAAGCTTCTCTTCCTGATTTATTTTCTTGTGCCAAGATACAGGTACAACTGATATATTTGTTGCTGTCTGATTCATGCAAGATGGATCACATCTGAGAGTCTCCAGTGAGCCGCTTGTCTTTCACTGGCCAATCTTAGCTGAGGACAAAGGGGGACTGAGCCCTGTCTTTCTCACCTGGAGGAGATAGGGGTACATTGCAATGTAAAAGCCTCACCCTTGCTTGAACTGTACTGAAAGAAAAAAATGACACCCAGCAGTGCACATGCAGCCCACTTATGAATACTGAGTACTCTGAAGAGTTGTGATTTTGTCATTTTCACTTATTACATTAGAATCAGAGGAAATCCTTCTAGTTTCATAAATCTAAAAAAAAAAATTAGAAGGTGTTTAGAGGTATCTATGCACTATCTCAACAGCTGGAAAGCTAGTGTGTTTCCTTTTCAGTCTAAACTGAAATAAAAGAAATCAGGGTTTAAAAATATTTGGAACCTGGTTGATTTTCCTGTATATCATGTATTCGTTGTCAGGCACAGCAATGGAAAGTGTTTGCTAGGCCCCACATTGTTAATCACTGCATCTTCATCCTGAATTTTTGAGGGAACAAAACTTCCTTTATTGCAAGCAAATGACATGGAGCCTGGGCTTAAGTGCTCTGATGGGAGAAATGCAATGTGCCCAGGAAAACTAATCTGAGGTGGAGCTTTACTGGAAGACAGAGTTAAAATGGGTTATGTGTCTGAGACTGAGAGAATGGGAGTTAGTGCAATCAAAATAGAGGTAAAAAGTTGCCTCATGAGACATTTAGTGTCCAAAGAGATCCTTCCTGTTCTGGTGCAGAGGCAGAAAAGGAGGATAATGATCCAGGCTCCTGAACATGGCAGATACATGCTCAGAGCACTGAACAGGGTTGCTGCTGAGACAAAGTCAATGTCTGCATGGAAACTGCAGCAATTCTCTGACCACCTCACTATAGTTGTTGCAACAAATAACTGGATAGCCATTAGGGATTAGTTTATTGCCCTTGCATCATCTACAGAGAGAAAGATACTGGGAGTCAGGATAATTTTCAAATCCCTAATCTTGGAGTGTAAAGCTCCACTGAAACCAGCAGAAAAATGAACACATCTCTGAGGACAACTCAGTCAGCCACAGGGACCTCTGCAGAGTGCCCATCCTGCAGGCACACACTGTCCACAGGAGTCAGAAATTAAGGTCTAAGCATTCAGGAAGGCTTCAAAGTTACTTTTTTTTCTTTTTGTTTTTGACAGGTTACACACAAACCAATGTTGGAGAAGCACTGGCTGCTGTGCACGGCTCTGAGTTCAGCCAAACAACCATTTGCCGGTTTGAAAACTTGCAGCTGAGTTTCAAGAACGCCTGCAAACTGAAATCCATACTGTCCAAGTGGCTGGAGGAAGCAGAACAAGTAGGAGGTAGAGAACTGAAATCCTCTAAATATTGATTTGCATTTGAATCAGAACGCCATTTATATGCCCAAGGACTACTATGTGTAGTCCATAGACTAAAGCTTTTTTTTTCTTTTTTACCAGATTTAGGTTCTAAGGTGTGCTTGTATTAAATTTTAGTTGTTGGGTTTTTTTGGGGGGTGAGCAAGGAGGGGCAAACTGAAATGTATGGAGGGTACAGAATAGCAGAAACATTACTTGGTGATGGGAGAAACTTCTTTCAGTCCCATCCCAGCAAGCTACCTCCAGTCCTTTAGCATATTATCAGGATCTGCAGGACAGCCCTTTTAGCATCAGGGATTTTTCACTAGCAGAGGAGTCTTCCTTCTGACCTCAGGCATATGAGATAAGGCCATGGGGAAAAGGATTTGAATTCAGCTAGGGCAGTGGTCTTTAAACCCCGAAGAAGAATAGCAGGGCATAGAGTTTTTTGTTGTAACCTAAAATGCTCTTCCTTTTGCCTAGTTAAATTCCAGTTGCAGGAAGATTCGTAGGCTCTCTGGGCAAAGAGTACTTTAGGACAGGCTGGCTGAACAGCCTTTTCAGCTGGATGGTCATTGACATGTGGTGCTCCTCTCATTCAGCAGCATTGTCTGTTTTGCTTTCTTCTCTCTTCAAAGACTCTGTTTGTTTGTTTGTTTGTTTGTTTGTTTTTCTGGAGATGATTCTGCTTGTTTTCCATTCCCTGTAGAATATTTATTTATTTACTTATTTTAATGCAGCTTTATACAATGAAAAAGTCGGAGTGAATGAGCGGAAGAGGAAGCGCAGAACCACCATAAGGTAATAAATATTTAGGGCTTTACAGGTTAAAAAACCACTTTGGCTAAGATGCTTTTTTCTTCTGTTCAAAATTGAAGTGCTATTTTCTATTAATGAATATCTGCATCTAGTGGTTCTAAAAGTTTCAGTATTTGGAAACATGCCAGTGGAAAATAACAGCATAACCCTCCAGACCCCAAATTATTCCAAAGATGTTACTTTTCCCCATCAAAGACTTTTTTTTTCAACAACACACTTAAGTATGAAAAGATATTTTATTCCAGATCTGTCAAAATTTCATTGTATCTATATAGCAATGTATCAGAGCACCCTTGCTTTCATTTTGGGAGATTCTACATTATACCAAAATAAATTGCATTATTTTGGTATAATAAATAAACATAAAAATTGTGAAACAATAAAAAAACTACATATAAATTTGCCAGAAACTTGAGGTCTGCTCTTAAAAGTTATTGATAAAATCAGTCCTCATATTAAGCATTTTTTTAATTATTCCTGCCTTTACATGTAATCCCACTGCAGTGGGAGCATCAAATATGGCAGGTTGTCAAGAACGCAGATAATTGAGAAGTTTAGGACCAAATCCCATATAGTATGAAAATATTAATTACTCCTATGAGGGCATATAGGACCTCAGTTTAAAGACATGAAACTAATCAGGGAGATGGGCTTTCCATGAATTCTGGAGCCTTACTCTTAGCCATCCTTAGTCGATGTTTGAAGGCTAACTAATGCTAAAACAAAAGTCCCAATAACTAAATTAGATTAGTCACACCCAGAGCAAAAACTACTTAATTTGAATTTGTGGAAATTATTTTATTATATACTTTGCTCAAAGCCTTAGAAGCTGTTGGTCAAAAATAATGATGCTTCTGTAGTTCTGTGTGTGCAGAAGACCATGCTATTAATTAGGTAGCTTTTGTAACACTAGTAAATATTGCAAAGTTGACGTGTAAATGAGAGACCAACAGCATAATACAGATGAAGTAATGAAATAAGTAGAACTGCAGCAGACACCGTGTGTATGTTTGTAGCAGAAATACCTTCACCTCACTTCCAGAATAATGCATGAAGTGCCCTCTTGTGTCCAAAGAAATTACAGCTACTGGTGAAGCTGTTCTGGATGCGTCCTGGTGGCACAAAAGCATGCCAGAGATGCTCCGTGTTTTCTGAGAACATCTAACAAAAATCGGAAGCAGATTCTATCCAAAAATAAGAAAAATTAGTAGTATTAAATTACTGTGTTTAGTGAACCACTCAATTTTTGTCACTGCTGACTCTGAGGAATAGCTTAAGGCAGACTTTTGGAAAGTGTGGTGATTGATAAAACACTTGCCATAATTTCTGCGATCTCTAGAAACACTCTAGTGCTCTCTCTATAACACAGTGAGATACAGCACACAACATTTCCCAAATCTTCCCACTTGTAAATCCAAATGATTTGATACAACCAGGTAACACCACTGATGTGCATTTGCTGAACCCCTATGGCCCTGATGTGATTGGAGCAGACTGTTCCAATTCTTCTGCCCCTGTTTATGACTAGTTAATAGTTGTATCTCCTAAACAGCATCAAGAAGCATAGATATTTCATAATTAACACTGAAATTGCACTGAACTTCATGCTAGTTTTGCTTTTTAATTACTCTGTGCTGAAATTCTGCATGATGTCATGCTGTTCATGGCAGCAAAGAACTAAAGTGTACTTTCAGTGCTCTGGGTTTCCTTTATGTATAAAAAGAGGAGGCAAACCAAGTCACTGCCTTCAGTGCTGTCCCTTGACCCTTCTCCTGAACTAGCAGTGAAAGATTGAATGCACAGAAAAGTTTCTAAAGGTGAAATTTTATGCCTTTATCCAGTATCGCTGCCAAAGAAGCCCTAGAGAGGCACTTTGGAGAACAAAGCAAACCTTCTTCTCAAGAAATTATGAGGATGGCCGAGGGGCTCAACCTTGAGAAAGAAGTTGTAAGAGTTTGGTTTTGCAACAGAAGACAAAGGGAAAAAAGAGTGAAGACAAGTTTACATCAGAACACCTTCAGTTCTATTATAAAGGAGCACCACGAATGCCGGTAAAGCTTTTCCATACATAGATGTGGATTTCTGTTTTGCTTCTTGTAAATATTGTAAATATTATGTTGTTAAAAAAGAAACAAAACAAAACAAACTAATTTTAAATCCTACAGTGTATATTTAAAGCCATAATTGCTGTCATTACTTATGGTAGGATAAGTTTACTAGTACAGAGGTGTCAACACTGTTCCTACTGTGTGCTCTGTCACAGCATAACATTTGACTGACTTAAAAGGGTAGCAAGTAGAAGTGACTTTTTTAATGTTTGTTATCAAAGACAATTCTTGCCTTGAAGTTTGGTTTGGATAGGCTTAGCTATAAAAATGGGAATACAATTTACCTTACCTTAAGACTTTGTGACCTGAGAGGAAAAAAAATAATTATCAAGGGGTTTATTACATTGGGCTTTCTCTGCATTGTGCTTTTTTCTGATTAAAAGCACGTGTGGACATACTTACACCAGGGATGATGTTTTAAGCTAAAAAAAGCCACTGAAGTAAGTAAACAAAGCATTTATTGCACTGCACATTCCCACTCTCTTAAAGCCCACTAATTGAAAATAATTCCATATTTGTCATCCTCCAGTCTAGAGAGATAGCCTGGGGAAAAAAATACCAGTGCCAGAGCTCCACCTATCAGACAGGCACTGAGCAAACTGAATTAATGGCTCTAGTACTCACCAGGGATAGATTATCCAGCCATCTCATCAGCCCTGCTCATTGTTATTGGAATTAGCCCATTACCATTTATGTACTTTTGACTGTTTTCCCAGGACTGAAATTAAGTGAGCACATGTGAGTAGTACTGGCCACATACATTTTATTTCTCCATAAACCAGACCTGATGATTTAGAAAACATCTAGATAATAGGCCTACAGAAAGCAAAAGGGGTTTAATGTTCAAGACCTCTTAGAAGCAGTGTGTACAAGTTAAGTGCTCGCTCTCCAGTGTACGTTAAATTACCTCTGATCCTTATTACAGTGACCATAGGCATATTCAAGCTATGGAAATCAGGCTCCTGGATTTTTTAAAAAAATATCTTTTTATGGATGAATGCACCACTTAATTTAGAAGAGAACTTCAATTTAATAACTCAGAGGGGACAAACTGCGCTATGTACTGTCTTCAGGCTGTTCTCATCACTAGCATAGCTCACCCACTACAGCAGAGAAAGGCCAGGCTGGAGACTTTTATCCACCACGTGTATCAACAGAGCATGGACTTCCCAAGAGCCTGAAAGGTAAATACAGTTGAGAAGATTAGCCCTCAGCAAAGGTGGTAGTATGTATCCATGTACCTTTCATGTTATGTGGTCTAATGTTGTGTATGTTGAAAATACTATCTGATATAGCTAAACTTTATTTATGTTCTAAATTATTTTCTTAATTATAAAAGTCTTCTTAGAAATGCTATAAGCCTGTATTTCCCAAGCTCCCTGTCCAATAAAGCATTCTTATACAGCTGGCACTCTAGGTAATGGTTTGTAGTTCTGTTTTGGTGACACTTTACCACTTTTAGCTCTGTATCATGCTGAGGTGCTCATGCATTTTAGCCAGCTGTAACAGTTAATTCAAAAGCAGCCCCACCATAACACAGTGGTTTCTTGTCCTACAAGAAGTCTCACAAGTGAAGGCTAACTGCAGAAACAGAGAAAATGAAAGGTGACATCTAAGGCCATTTTCTTGCAAAAAAGACCAAAGTCCAAGTGGGGGAAGCAGCCACCATTTAAACACATCTAGCTGTTGCCACCGAAATATAAAGAAATTAGAGCAGAATTGTTTAAAGAAGAAAGGTTGGATGAAATAAATTTCAACTGCTGCAGCTGCAGCCATTACTTACAGAGAGTGGCACTGCATTTTTTTTTTTCTGTAGGAACACCTTAATTGCCATCAATCACTCTTGATTGGGGGAAAAAACCCCACCCTAGATGAGATTTCTGAGGGGTAGCTTTATAAACCTGCAAGAGTTTAGTTGGCCATTCAACTAAGTTGGGCTGGACCATTTTTCTTTGAGATATTTGTGTGTGGTTGTTTTTTTTTTATTGCTCTCTCATGGCAACTTCAGGCAGGGTGTGAAAACCACAATAGAGGGCAGGAAAAGGTGTAAATATGTGTTCACCTGTCTCCACGTCCCCTCATTGGAAGGACACAACAGACAGAGCAAAGGCCAAGATGCTGATCAAAGGTAAGATGAGTAACTGTTGAAGTTACTGACTCTCTGCTAGATTTAATGTGTGCACTGGATGTTACAGGTGTCTCCTGAATTATGAGCAGTACTGAAAGGCTGGATGGAGGCAGGCTGTTCACCATCTTGCCTAATGCAAGGACCAGGAGCAAATATGTGAAGCTGGGAAAAGGCTTAAGAAAAAAAAAAAAAAGTGGTGGTTCTTAACATGGTTGGGGAAAAAGAAAAATCTGGGGAACTTCTCTACTAAAACCTGTGGGTGCCATAAGTTTACTGACAAGGACAAGTTCTCAGGTGGAAAGACACTCAAAGCTGCTGTGTGTAGGAGAACTTCCATAAGGCTCTGGAAGTGCTCTATGTTGAAAATAGTTGGGAGGTTGGAAGAGCATTTGGGGAGAAAGTGTCATTTATGCTCATCATGTTCTTGTTGTTTTCCTGGGCATCGCTCCTGGGCACTTGTGGAGTGGGATTCTGGGTGAGATGGACCTTGGTGTGCCCCAATGTTCTTAGGTGTGTGCACAACTGTGTCCCTGTTCTTGGATGGAGGACTTTCAGTTCCTATTAAGGAGTTAGCAAGGATAGAGGTGTTTAAGGATTGAGTGGCTGGTTGGCTTTTTTGTCTGCTAAGAGTAATTGAAACAGAATTTGTTTCGAAGTAGGGGATGCGATTTTGTTACAGCAGATACAAAATACTAATTACAACCGAATAAAAAACGAGCAAGCTTGCAAACCTACACTTCTCAGGCTGTTACTGAAAGGTTTTTATAGAGATTAAAGCTGCAGGATTCCAAACATAACTTTTAACAAAACACCAGTGATATTGATAGTAGCCCTAGTTCAGCAGCCTTAATGACCCAAAAAAGCAATGCCTTTATTTCTGTTCATCAAAGACCTGTAGAGTAAAAACTCATAATAGAATTATGCCCAATTTTGACAGTTATTAAAAGGATGAAGTGCACACCTCATTCAGGAAGGACATAAGCCTTGGTGTTCAACTGAACTACAATCAATCAGTAACATTTTACACTATGTTCACATTATCATTTCTCCTTCTACGCTTATGAGCAGCATGTGGGCACCCAGTTAGACCAGGGAATGCAAACTTGAAAAAGTCTTTACTGAATTTTAAGACAAAGGTCCAAAAGCAACTATTACAAATTTTATGGTGCTTTATGGCTCATGTCAAAGGAGTATTTATCAGAGCTCACAGGAGTACACAGAAAGCCTGCTAAGGGACAGATGTGCAAGACTAACCCTACAGAGGACAAAGTCATTGTGGAATAAAAAGCCTTTTATTAGATTTTTACAAAATAACTTGTAAAAAAAATTCACCTTGTATTGGATATATGAAATATATTAACTTACACATTCCTACCCACATTCCTACCCACTACCTTACAAATTCAGTGTTTGTCTATTATTTCCTTGAAAGAGAAAGAACACCTGCCTTTCCATGCCCAAAACCCAAAGAAGGCTCTCCTATGAATTTTCTTTCTCTGCTGACTTCAATCCTCAACAGCAGATGCTGTGACAACAGATTCACTGAGGTTTCCTGCTACAGTTTCTCTAGCAGCAAAGTCTCTATATGAAGTTTGTCCCCCCACAATTATCCTGGGTTTGCTATTAGGAGGTATTTTGCTTTTCTCTTTCTAAAGACAAGATGATTGTTGTTTCTCTTCAATGAACAGCCCTCTAAATCAGCACAACTGAGGGGCAAATAATCTCCAGCAGAGTCAGGGCTGGGGAATATCTGGGAAGTCATAACTGGGAACTGCATTCTCAGGCTTTGCCATCTATTTCAAGTATCAACAGTTCTTATTTCATTAGCCCAGTGCATATTCCACTTAAAGCTAGAATCATGTTGATGCTGTTCAGAGACCATAGAAAAACCTTCACAGAACCAAAACACTTTTATTATAGTGTTTAGACAAGGAATTATCATTTATGATCCAAAAGTGTTCTCAAAACTAAAACTTAATTTAGCTTATCACTGTGATTGATTGCTTCTTAGCAAACAATACAGTTATGCACAGTTATCTTCCATTAAGAAATACTGTAAAATATATACAAATGTTGCTTCAGGCAAATGTCCTTCTTGCAAGTGCACAAGTTGCATTTTTGAACAAGTGCATGTCTCAGCTTCAGCACTGAAGTCCCATCAGGTGCACAGAGAGGTCTCACCACAGTATTTTGTGAAACCATCTTAATTACAGGTTTACTCACCTCTCAAAAACTCATTCTGAAAGAAAATCACAAAGGTACAAGATTTATATACATAAAGGCACAGCAATTCTGTTGAAACCAGCTATGTTACAGTACAGTGGAGTTCAATCAGTGCCTTTCATGCAACAAAGTTCAATAACAAATGTAAATCCTCTTCCAGAAAAATTAACTGCACAAGGAGTGTATCCTTTCCTTCCAGTAAGAAGAATAACCAGCTATTATTTCATCAACTCAAAAGTTGCTACAGGAATTTGAAAGAATTATATAAAATGCTTTTTCCTTCTGCTTAAATTTGCTAGACTTTCAAGGCTATTTCTCATGGAAGAAACAGCTTCCAACGAAGAACAAAGGTGAAGTTTCATTTGTGCTAAAAATGACAGAATAAGAATGTTTAGTTTTGTAAAAATGATAAATCTTACATAGGTGCTGTCCTAGGAGGTGGCATCACCAGCCACAGAATAGCCAGTTCTAGACAGATATAAGGAACTGAGATGGAAGAAAACTTTGAATTCAGAGGAGAGATTTGGGTTGGGTATAAATGAATTTATCATTAGAACTACACCCCTGGCTGGTTCAGAGTCAGAGTCCATGCAATGAATATACCAAATGTACTTCTCTCTGTAAATTGATTTAATACATTCTCCCCTTCTCCTTCCTCCAGTACCAACTTCAAGTTGTCATTTCTGAAGCTTCAGAGTTTTCCTAGAAATCAGTTGCACTGAAAGAGTATTTGCACTTTGTACATCTGTCTACAGTTGAATAATTAGAAGGCAGACTCTAAATTGCCATCAAGCTAATCCACTCCCAAAGCTTTGAGCTGTCGTTCAATCTCTTCATCTGATATGGTGGCAGCTTTTGATGTTGATGCAGATGGTAAACCTCTGGCAGCTGAGGGAGCTTTGGCCATCTAGAAGAAGACAGAAGTTTTTGTTAGCCAGAATAATAATACATGTTATGACAAGCTGACTTTTAGGATAAAACTGTAAAGTAAAGGCTGCTAGAATAAACTATTTAAAAACCACACGAACTGAGTAAAAATAGCCATACCTTGCCAGAGATTTCAATTCCAATCTCATCAAGCACTTGATTAACAATATCTTGGCTTTCTTCCTCTTCATCAGAAGCATCAAAAATATCATCCAGAGTATCATTAACTTAGAAGAAAGAAAAAAAATCCACATTAAGCAAAAATGTAACTAACATAACCTATTAGCATCTTTCTACCCTCCCAGAACACAGTACTACCACTGCATACAGTTTCATAAAAATCCTTTTCCTCTTCTTCCTCTAAGTGGCAAAGTTTTTAACTACTCAGATAACTTTTCTGTGAAGTTGAGGTATTCACATCTTGGTCAACAGTACTGGTTTGAGTCCACACCACTTAGTATGACCGACACAGTGGCAGGGATTAGGACAGGGAGGAGACTGTGCCAGCAACACCAGAATGTTTGGTATTATTTAGTTGACAATGGACACGTGCACTCAGGAACAAGAAACTTGCTGTCCCCCCAGGAAGTTGTCTTGTGGCTTAAAATAAAAAACAGGAGACAAAACCAAACCATATCCCCATGTAGGTGAGGCTGAGATTATCAATAATATCTAAATGAAGTGTCCAGTCACAGAAAAAAAAAAGGCATGTGCAGAACTATCAGCTACAGAGTCCCCCCACCAGTTATTCAAACAATGTTTTCACCTGGTTTCAAACCTTCTTCCCTTCCAGTATACTCTTTCTAAAAGTATGATGAATGCTTTGCAGGAGTATGGGAAGGAATGGATCCTAGATTTAATATCTAGACCTTTTAAAAATCCTAAGACTCAGTCTCACTGCTCAGAAATCCATTATTTTGTTTACACTTCACTTTTGCTGTCAGTCTCACTAACTGTAGATATAAAACTTCAAGCATCAATATTTCCAGACTGGCTATACCCTTCCAAGAGCAGCTACCTGTTCCCTACAGTGCAGAACTTACTCATTTCTTCAGTCATTTCCATCTTCATGTTCTCCTTCTGGAAATTCTGCATAGTTTGTAGTGTCTTTTGTGGATCCATTTTCTTATTAACTGCTTGCATTGTCTATTGATATGGAAAAAACTCTTAATCATACAATGAGACATTGTGAAATACCAATATATTCATTTAGAAGGAATAAGAGTTTGCTAGTAAAAGCACTTTAGTCCAAATTTCTCTTTCCTCGTCTCTTTACATCCCCTGAGAACTGTAGATACATGACAGATCAATAGTACAGTCTGCACCTAGTAAGAAATATTGCCACCTACTACCCTAATAGATATACTTTTAAGTGTCTGAATCTTTCTTGCACCATGACCCTCTCCTGGCCTTATATTAGGAAAAAATCAGCTGATCTGAATGAAGAGAATGGGAGAATATTTACTAACCTGAAGGCTACACACTTAAAAGAAGTAAATGGCTGCAGGTTCTAATTCAGAAAGGAACATTTCTTTGACCCACCACTAGAGGACATCAAAAATATCTGCACTGATACAGTGTTTATATATCTCCCAAAAATAAGGGTTGGATGCATGATTAAAAGAAACAGGTAACTTAAATGAACTTAGTACTATGTCCAAAGTCAGTGCCATCCACGCTAAAAAGTATACCGAAAATACTTTGAAATCTTTGCATTCATATATTTGTCTTGCTTGTTGAGACAATTGATCTCATGTATTTTTCACTGATGGTTTTATGAGATAAACAATTCATTGAGCTTCTCAGTTGATAAGGCAAAATATTGACTTTAAAAGTGACCAAAAGAATGTAAGGCCTTCGTCTTCAACACCGTTACACAAACTAGTTCGTAGAAGTACCTGCTGTGCTTCAAAAAACATAATTTTTCTGGATGTTGGGTAATTTATTTAATATTTTTGTGGGTTTTTTTTTACTACTGACTTGATAAGTAATCTAGTGACACTTTGGTTTAGAGAAACTTAATTCAAGAGATATCATAGATAAAAACAAGCCAACCATGTAACAATTAAAAAGCAGGACCAACTTGTTCACATGAACACTGTTGCAGGAATACTGTGTGAGCTGTTGAACCTGATCAGTCAGACAAGTCCCCTGTGTAAGTTTGCTACAGAGCCACAACTTTGCACCACTGAAGGGCTGGGATTGGCATTGCTGTGTTTAACTGGCACCTCACTGGATTTAACTCGGACTGGGATAAAAGCACAACTTGGTTCTACACTGCTGAACTCTGATTCTGTTTCCTACACCTCAGGCTGAACACTCCTCCTTGCCAAAAGCAAAATCCCTCTTTATCAATTCAGGGAAATAGGGAAAAGTTCACAACTAACTCAGATAACTGAGATTTTTCACACTCCTTTATGAGATGAGATTTGTGAGAAAACTTAATGCAATACTGTTTCCTTAGAGAGCACAGAGAGAATGACAGAGAACTCCAGATTAGATTTCTTTAGGAACTTAAGATCCAAAGCAATAACCTACTTCTTGCCCAAGCCATAAAGCTACTGTGACACACTGCCTTGATTTCTAGCTGAAGCATGCCCTACTTTTTCCCCCAATAAAAACTGCTTGTGACAATATATACAGGCAAGACACTGTAGCAGCACAGTTCGGGGTTTTTTTTAATATACTAAAAGAGTTATTTCACTGGCATTGGTTTATTTTTACCATGTAAACATTTGATAGACATCTAACCTAAGAAAATATGCTTAGATAGGTGGTAAGTGGCTGGACTGACTACACAGAAATTCAATACTATAAATAAAATTACATTTCTCTACTGTACCAAGACCATTTGGGGCAGCAGGCAGTAAGTTCTGCCCTTCCAATTATCTTACACAAAGCAACACAATTTTTGCAACCATGTGCTGCATTTTAATGCGAAAGAATGTCTGGTAATGCCTTACTTTGGCTGTAGTTGACATAGCTCCTGCCATCTTCATCTGAGAGTTCATGACCTTCGTTTGAGTCGACATAGAAGTGACTTTAGAGCTGACAGCGTATGTCCGATTCTTCTGCTTCCTCAGCTGCACAAGCTGTTTTGCCAGCACTTTACAGGCTTCTTTGTTACCAGTCTTAGCCATTTTCTTTATTTCCAGTTCCTATTAAAAAAGGTGTAAGATCACTTCTACAGAATTTTCATTCGAAGACTATAATTAAGCCTTAACACTAACAATGAAATTCCGAAAGTGAGCTATCTCTTAAAATTTTTTTATGACATTTAAAGTTATATAAATAGTTCCTTGCTTTTCTACCAAGGCTATTTATCAGAATGAATGTAATGCTGGTATGATTTGAGCACAAGAAAAAAAACCCCACAATGGAACTGAATTATAGTGTGGTAGCCCACAGTTCCCCCAAACACTTCCACTTCTGCATGATGTCATATCCACTTACATGTGCATATCCATATATGGATAGAGAGCAACACTTCAAAATTCTAAAAAAAAGTCCCAAACAGTGAAGAACTACTTATGACCAGTCAACTACTAGTGCCATGTCTCTAATCATCTTTGATTTCTTGCATTCACAGGCAATCAAACCACATTGCACATTTAAGAAACACTTTTGAAGCTTTGAGAGAACCTCAAAACCTTTTTTGGGGAAGAAGTAGATAAAGTTAGAGGAGCGATAATTATAGGCTGCTTACCCTCCTCATTTACATGGACTTAAATTAAAACATAATGAAAGTGGTATAATTTGTACAGAATGTGTGCTTGTCCCATAAGAAAGACACTTCTGGCTAAAAAAAAAAACAAACAAACAAACAAAAACAAAACCAAAAAACCCAAACCCAATCTGTCAGTTCAAAGAGAAACAATAAGCTATTTAGCCCAGAGGTACCAGGAAAAAGTCTGGCACAAATGTCAGCTGGGATTCTTCAAAGTATGCCTTCTGATTTGTGACTTGATAATGTAAACTTTGCAACTACTTTTTCCTTTACAACCTTTTAAAGGAGGTCTTGCCTTATTAGCTCAGTTTTTTGTATACAGTCATTCAAGTATTTTGATTTGTACCATTAAGTAAAAGCAGCCTTTAAAAGACCAGCTTTCTCCTGTGATCCTTCAGGAGAATATGCCCTCTACTGGAATGCAGTTGCTTCACTTTATGTGCACTGATAATCCAGAAAACTGAATTTATGAGGAGATATGGATATGAAATGATAAATATTAGTCACCAGGACATGCAAAACAGCCACATTTAAAGGCAAGTGTAAACTGAGCCACTGCATCACCTTGACTACTATGAAAGATCATTGTTAGTTTACTACAGAGATGGCACTGGCACAAAATCTTCTCTGTAAATTCCTAATTTCTAAAGGGTATCTCAAACACAGTATTTTTAATCCCAGAAGGTAAAGACTGGCAAATAAGAAGCATGAGGCTGCTCAAACATTAGAGGCCTGTAACAGAAGTAAAGTTACCCTAAAGTATCTCACAGGGGCCACAAAACCAGATTTCATGCCCAGAATATTATCTTCTTTTTTCACACCTAAAGTGTTGTGAAGGGCAGGAAGGATTAGTTTGCACACTAGCAAACACTGGTTTGTACCCCCTAAATTTTAACAGCAAAGATTTGAAAACAGGGATTTTCTCACTATTGAAGACCTACATAACATTTATAACTTGATTTTCTCAAAGCTAAATACAAACCTACACCAACCATTGCTAAGTCACTGCATATAACCCAGCTGCAGAAATCATACATGGCTGATTTTCATTCTTAATTAAAAAGTATTGGGGTAAATTTGGGGTACATTATTTGGTTTTGAGAGGTTTGGGGCAAGCTTACTGAAGTCAGTTATGTTCCTGTGGAAAAAAACAATAATCAAAATTCATACCATCGTATCAGGTTACTGAACTGAAACAGAAATGTCTGCTTACTTTGAGGTATTTTTATGCTTAGAATTAATATAATTAGGTTTTCTCAGAGTAGTACCTCAAAGATAAGGGGAAAAAAGTCTTTCTGAAGGAAGTACAAAATTAAATGTCCCAAGATTGACTGTCAAGCCCTTGGTCCTTCACCTGATCTGACACTGAAAATTAATATTTATTGTACATTGATTCTCTCATTCTAACAGGAAATTTTAACTTTTTCAAAGACATATTTTGCTGCTCCTTTCTTCCTCTCCTCCTCAGAAACCCAACATTTCTGAAACCATTTACTGTAGTAACCAAAACTTCATCCAGAGTACTCATGAACATTTAGGCGATTTCCAGAGTCGGAATATTTCATACCAAAAAATTCACTATCAATAAGCAACCTATTATATTTAACATGGTCAAGGCTTCCAGAAACAATTTCTCTTCTCTCTTTTAGTTTATTATTCCCAGCTCTTGGTATTCACACAACCTGCTGCCATGAAACATCACCTCAATAGCTCCTGAAACTGGCTGGATTCGCACAGCTTTTCCCACAGTTTTCATGCATCAAACCCCACCATCTGTCACATCCATTTATCCAATTATACTGCCACACAGGTGCAGCATTCATTCATGATTGATACTTGAAAGCTCACACACAGTAAGTTTTAAATAGATCTTAATTTAGGCAAATAGTCTTATCATTATTAGCTAATTTTAGGGAAGTTCTATAGGAATGAAAATAGTGAATACCAGTATGGTGTATTCACAATATCCTATGGTTTTTCAAGTACTCTCTCCCACTGGTTAAGTCATGGTAACATGTGATAGTACTGACACTTAGTGTTTCCACCACAAGACCACCAGTTTAAAAGCCTTTTAGAAAAAGCCTTCTGAAGGACAGAAAATGTCAAGAATTGCAGGAAAAACCAATGTGGTTATTTTATCTAAACACATTGTTTCAGGATTTTCCTGTGTCAAAGTCCGAGAATCACTTTTAAATATTAAAATTATGTTGGAAAAAAAATTACTGAGAAGTGAAAAGGGGAAGACAAGTTTTTTTACTATTGCAGTACTATATGCTCAGTTGTAGCTTTACACTTTGCAAGTTTTCTGTTATATCATGTGTGTGTGCTCGTTTTCAAGGGCAAAATAAAGTTCCCTGCTCTACTTACCAGTTGTTTTTCCTGTTTTTCAAGTGCTGCTCTATCTCTGGTTATAGCCCTCTGTGTACCTCTTAACTCTCGATTTTGCTCCTTTATTATATCTGCAAAGAAAATATTGATAGGGAAAAGTTTTTAATACCACATAAACATCTGCTAAGCACCCTGCAGACACGCAGCATGTTTGACAGCCTCTCTCTGTTCAGAGTGAACTGTCAGCTAGCAAAGAACTGTCAGCATTTCAAATACATGAAATATTGCCAAAATACAATTTTATGGATACAACATGATTGTGTTTCAGCAGCATAGGCCATATCCTGTAAGGTAAATAAATAAATAAATAAATAAAGCTATTTTACTTGGGATGCCTCTTTGCACCATAGCCATAACAAGAATCTTAACCCCACAGGAAGAGTTCAGTACAGACACTTTTCTGTGAGTTCAACACTAACTCACTGTAATTGTTTTAGAATTTACAATGTCTACTTAGGTGTGATTCACCTGGGCAAAGGCAGAGAGGTAGGTCTGCATCTGACTCAGCATCCTCTGACCTTTATAGAGGAAAGAAGTTAGTGCATTTAAGAGATTCTTCTCCTCTTAAAGTGTTGTGTCAACACTACATAACTTTGGGTGAGAAGAGTTGGAAAGGCGCAGACTGTCACACAAACTTTGTTTAAAGCTGTTTCTTCTAATCCACAGAAGTAACATCATGGTAGGGCACTGCTATTTTACTTACAAAGTTTCAAGTATGTGAAAAGCAAATACATACAGGCAGAGTTAGTAACAGAGATGGAGGCATGAAGGACAAATTCTAGAACCACAGGCCACCCTTTTCATTTTTTAAGGCTTGGGGCAATTTTCCTATGAACTAAAAGAAGCGCTCACATTCTTCATTCCCACATTCAGAAATACTGTAAAACATCCATTGCTGAAATTATTTCAACATTAATAGGTTTGAATCAGAAAAAAAACCAAACTAAACCTTCAGTAGCCTTTTAAAGACACACTACCTCCTCCAACCAATTGCTCTTGGGCAAATAAATACCTATTGCAAACAAATGCTGTAAAAAGACAGGTTGTTTTTTTTTTTTTACAGTGCTACTACTACTCTGAGTGCTACACAAAAAGCATCTTTAGGAGATGCAGGCTTTTTAATAGACAATAATGAAGAACTGAAAGATGACACGGAATGTAACACTGTTCTTCACACTGACAAAGCAGCAGTGGAAACCATTCTGAAAACAACGCTACAGGCAAGTAATTTTGAAGGTAGATAAATGTATATCGCTAGCACAGCTGCACTTGCAAAAATTAAAGGAAAAGCTTAATAGCTACATACCAGATTGGCTTTTCTAACTACACTAACTATTAAAAAAAAATCCCTTAGTGTAGAAAGCTTGAGAGGTAGGAACTTCACAATGGTAAGAAACAAGAACTGTACTTAAGTCAGGAGACAATGAGGATGAGCTTGATGTTTATGTCTGTGGTTTCTGGTCTCAGAGTAGCTCAAAGTATGGACAGCAATAAACTGAAAACAACTACTATCTGCAGCTACAGGACCTTCCATTTGTTTACAGAAGTGAAGGCCAAGACGGGAACTTGGCTGTTGTTTCTCTCTGATACCTGAAGCAAATTCCCAGCTTTGTTGGAGCAGACAGAAGACGATGGGGTGTTCCCAAGCCAGTCTTTTGCCAACGGGCATTCCTGTGTGTCTTGCACACCAGGGCAAGGAGGAAGCACCTCCATTCCTTAAAACAGGTAGGACAAGAGACATCCAGGACGGGCTTGACCCGGCTCCTACAGTCGGCCTTAGTCACAGCAGGTTAAGTGCTGTCTCCCACTCCTACGATCTGCATTGGTCATGGAAGCTGAGAGCCAACTCCCCCTTCCCTCCCTCCTCAGGTGTCACACCAAAGATGGGAAGAGACCAGTGGGAACCCTACGTGTTCTCCCTCGGTGACACACAATTGGCTGGTGCACAGTGTCGTTTTTTGGCGAGCCCGTTTCAAACGCCGACCGGCAGATGTGACACAGGGCACCCACCGTGCCCGACAGCCCAAGCCACACCTGGGGCACAGCGACTTGGGAGCGCCGAGGGTCGCCCGCAGGTCTTGCTGGCAGGTAAGTGAGCTTTTTCTGGCGTTACATTGGAGATCGTTATTTCCGCTCAAGTTTCGGCGTTCTGATGACAGCCTGCCTACGAAGACATCATCACCAACTTCTTTCCAGCCCCCAAGGGCCGAGAGCGGTGGCGGCTCCCGAGCCTGGATCCCTCACCCCGGCACCGCGTCCCGCTCCCTCCCTGGTCCCGGCAACTCCCGGCGGGCCTGCTCTGTTCCCTCGCTCCTCCTGCCTCACCCACAGCCCAGGATCGCTGGGGTCCCGCTCCCACCCCTCCCGATGCCTCAGGAACCGCCCTCCCCGCCGCGCCAGGGCCGGCCCGGCCCGGGGACTCTTCCCCGAGCGCCGCCGATGAGTCACTGCGGGCGGGCCGTGGCCTCCTACTCCTCATCATCATCTTCCTCTTCCTCCTCCTCTCCCTGCGAGTTTCGCGGGGACGCGGGGCCCAAAGCCGCGACCCCCGCGGGGCTCCCGCTGGCCCCGGGACCAGCCCAGCGCCCGGGGCCGTGCGAGGGGGATCGGGATGGGGATGTGGGGCGGCCGCTGCTCGGGGGGGGCCGCGGGGCCTCCCCCGGGGCACCCACTCACCGTCCACGGTCTTCTTCTTGAAGAGCGAGGCCATGGCGGCAGTCGGACCCCCCGGAGTCCCCTCCGCCGGCTCCTGCCGCCTCCTCCTCCTCGTCCTCCTGCGCTGACCAGGAAGCGGCCGGGCCACGAACGCCCGCCCGGCTCCGGCTCCGCCTCCGCGGCGCTGAAGGGCGGGCCGGGGCCGGGCCGGGGCTCGGCGCTGCCCCCGCCTCCCCTCGCACCTTGCGGGGATGGGGACGCGCTGCCAGCCGGCCGTGCTCCGCCACCTTCGCTTCTCCCCCCGGCAGAGTCCTTGGCAGGGATGGGGCAGAGGTTTCTCTCCCTCCCCGCCACCCCGGAGCCGCGAGAGAGGCGCCCCGGGACCGGCCCGGCACTCGGGAACCACCCCCCCCCCCAACCCAGGGATGCTGGTGTCCTGGCATCCCCGCTAAAATGGTTTGGGGGGGGGGGGCGGGAGGTGGGGTATTCGCGGGTAATTATTAAAAAAAAAAAATAAAAAAATTAGTTCAGTTCGGCGATGTGGCACTCTTCGAGTTCGCCGTCTTGTTTTTCTGAAAGCACAGGTTTCGTTGCAAATAACAAGTTTTCTCTGTTGTGTTTTTATTTTTTTGTTGTTGTTGTTTTTTGGTTTTTTGGTTTTTTTTTTTCCTGTGTCCCTTTAGTTACTTTTCACGGATTGTTCTAGGCTGGAATCCAGCCCGTGTGATGGCACAGACCCTGCGGAAATTCAGCGATGCGGCTGTAGGGGTTGGGGCGCTGCTCGCAGTTAAAGGCGCGGGGTTGGTGCCTGCCTGTGACACGAACCGGGGGGGCTCAGGATTATTTTATTAAGGACCATCCCAGTCTTGGGCCCTCACCCCGAGCTGTTGCCGCGTCTGGGGAACTGATTACACATTAGTTTTCTGAGATAAGCCTTTGTCTTGAGGGTCACAGCCTCCGCGGTGCACAAGACGTAAAAGTATGGAAGAAGGAATAATAATTTTCTTGGGTTTCAATGTCTAATTGCAATTAATTTTTAATAAGGTAGTTTATAAGGTAGCTGAGGTTTCACCACTGGCAATTACCTCCATACACATCATGACCTTAGAAAATAATTTAAAAAAAAAGAGCTATAGTAGAAAATACAGAGCTATTTGGTTTGAATACTGGCTAGATATACCTTTGATTACTTTAAAATGTTGAGGGGGGTATGTAAATTTACAAGGAAAAAGAGAAGTGACTGGAATGTAGTAATGCATTTTGATAGCTAGATATAAATTAAACCCAAGGAACAATTGTAAGTTTATGGTAGCAGTAGCCTAATAAACCACACTTTTATAACCTTGCATGGAAAAACAATCTATCAGAATATTATAATAGCAGTGTAAAGATGTATGTGAACATAGGAAGGTACAGATTTTGTATTTGGTGTCAGTATTCCTTGATTTTCTGAAAATACTGATTTTGTTGTAAATAGCAAGTTTTTGTGTCCCTTTAGTTATTTTTCCGTGATTATTCTAGGCTGAAGTCCAGATCACGTGTGATGACATAGACAGTATAGAAGTTTAGTGATCACTATGAGGCAAGCTAAACAAAATACACTTTACAAGTTTATTCCTGTATGTCTGTACTCTACATTAGGTCAGATCAGTCAGACATGGGTAGGTAAGCAAAACTGAAATCCTGGTTTTGAAAATGCACAGATGAAGGGGAGGAGAGCACTTGTAATTTAGAGTCAGTTCCCCACTTTCCTTGAGAGAGTGGTTGGGCAGCTTAACTATGGGGTACTCTTAAATTGTGTTAATTAGCTATGAGACCAGAAAAGCATTTTTCCACAATATTTCCTCATGAATGTTTAATTGTGATGAGGTAAACAAAGATGTCTGTAATAGACTTCATGGTTGCAATAAGTAAAGGGTGTCTGAGCTATTGCTTGCCAAGATATTTTTGTGCTCAGTGCTGCAATGTTATTATATACTTGATTTGGATCTTTTTGGTAGTAGTGATAGGATAAGAGAAGCCCTTGAATTCATCTTTTGAATGAGTAATGTTTAAAGGTCAGCATTTCTTTCAGTTTCTGTCCTGTTTCAGGTTCTATTCACAAATCAAAATGCAAAAAGAATATCTTAGTACCTTATGTTATAGACAAACTTTAAAAATCAATCAGACAGAAAAAAATAAACTTTCTTAGTGACTACGTGCAAGTATCAGTAGCAAAAAAAAAGCAGGGACTGTGTGTTTTCTGTTTGTCAGGTATTGAGAAAAGGAGGGACACAAAAGCTGGTTTGGAAGGATGATACAATATCCTGTATTAATTTGAAATTGAGCATCTTCAAAAAAAAAGTATAAACAATGAATGAAAACAAATGCAGATTAACAGCAACAAAGCTGGTGTTCAGTGTTCCAGAGCTGTACTTATAAAAAAGGAAGAAGGAAGGGAGGGAGTGTTTGTTTTTAAAGATATGGATAAGGAACTCTAGCATTGGTTCACTGGAGCATTTAAGCATATAGTTAGTTTAAACCAGTTGAGTAGGTTCAATCTGCTTAAATCTAAAGATGTTCAGGTGTTCAGATGAAAAGGCTGCTATGAAGAGACCATTACCAACTGGCAGACTGTCTTGTAATGCTTTGTGGATAATGACCCAAATTCAGTACTGTTTGATCTACTCTGGGCCTGTCTAATTTCTCCTCTTCAGATATAAGGAAATTAAATGAGGCCATGTGTAGTAAAGAATAAAGCTGTTAAGTTGAAAATTACAGAGGCCTGAGAAAGATAAATGATCAAAGGCTCTATAAACATATTGCTATATGAAATGCACAGCACTTCACATGTAAAATAAGGTGAGGAGAAGTGTCTTTGTGGCCTCAGCACTTGGCCACCTTCCAAATTCTGCAAAGCTTTACTTTGTCCTGGAGGAGCTCTACCAAAATCAAATCACTTGCTCACATAAGTGTTTGTGAGATTGTGCTCCAAAGACTGCAGGACTTTGTACCTTGTCATACGAAGAGAGGCTGAGCTAGGAGAGGGACAGAAAGCAAAAAGCAGGGAGAAAACAGCAGACCCTAGAGAAGCTCAGGCTGCAGTTCAGCTCAACACCTGAATCAGCAGTGACATGGGCTAAGTGTTATGGCTGTGTTTAAAGTCTCTCTGTGTGTGTCATCGTGTTATTTCTAATTGCATTCATTAGTTATGGCACTTGGAAATTGGAGTGCACTCTCTAGGGTGGGGATGCGATGGCAACGCTTGCCAGAGGCACCAAATAAGAGATGCTGGGAAGAAGGTGAAGCAGAAAGGGGGAAGGGGAGTAGTAAGGTGGCCATCAAAAAAGGTATAAGAGTAATATTTGTGAAGAAGAATAAGGAGTTAGAAATGATAGGAATAAATGAAGATGGCCCTAGAGAAGAGGATAAAGAAGAGGAGCAGTGGAAGTGCTGTGGCTGTAAGATGCTGGAGGTTCCCTCCAGTATTGTGATCCTGAAATTCATTTTCATGTTTCTTTTCAAATGAAATCATTTATGTGTAAAAGTGTAAGAATCTCTTTTATATTGCATATCTCGTATTAACTTTGAAGATTAGACAACTTTCCAGCAACATCTGTGTAAAGCTCATGAGAAGTAAAAGATACCACAATTGTAGGAGGAAAGGGGGAGTCATAAACACTGAAAGTAAAATAATGAAATGGATTTCATAAGAGAAAACTATGTACAAATGATGGCAGCAGTGAATTGCTGTCAGGTAAGAGTAATGCCACAATAAAGGAGGTGGCAAAGGGAATCAAGTCAATAAGCTAAAGAACAATCATTGGATTATCAATTTGAAAATAGTTTATAATTACAACCATTTTAATTTATGAAAAGTATATTTTTATGAATTTAGAAAAATACTGAAGAATGTGGTGAATATGAAATATGAGGGAATGTCTTGCTTCCCATCTGTTCACAATTTAAGTTGAACTGGGTATGTATGTGAAGCAGATATAGTGTATTTTTGGTCTTACAAATAACTCAATTATTTCTTGCTTTCTCTAAAGGATCAATTGTCAATAGACCACTAGCCATCTATGCCTTACAGCACACAAGGTGCACAGAGTAGAGGGAAATACACATTTAGGTGTGTAAGCATGGTTTGATTTAATTTGTTCTTGTGAGTACTTGGTGGCATTTATGAAGATTGATACTGTCTTTTTATGTGAAAGGATATTTGTGATGTGCCTGTTTTGCTTGATAATCAACTGAATTCACTTGACAGACTTATGAATAAATAAAAAACAGCACGAATGAGTTAAAGGAACACTGTAGTGTCTTAAATGTGAAGTGTTACTGCAGTTTGCTGAAGAGCTGTTAGTGAACTGGAACCTTGAACATATAAAGGATGTTGTCTTCATCTCAATGTTTTGCTCCTAAATGAGCATTTGTGAAAATTCTGTGGGGGAAAAAAATAAAACCAAACCAAACCAACCACCCCCTCCTTAATATATATGAGAGTAGACAAGTAAGTTTTTTCTGTTGCATGGAAACAGCATAACAAAGTAAGATACTTGTATACGCAAGATTGCACCTTAGTTTCAGTCACTTTCAACATCTTCTTAATAAAGTAAAAGTACTTTGCAATGTTTATTATGTGCATGAAGTTCAGTACTTTGTGAAGCCCTCTAAATGCCTATCCCCTTCTTATAGGAATCTGGTTTTAATTATTACCTTGATTGGTGATAATAAGACACCTTCGAGTTGCAGACTGCATCTTTTGTAACCTTCACATCTGATTACAAGGTTTTTCCTTGGTGAAAGAGCAAACACTTCACTATAAAATAGTGCCATTATTTTATATAAACAGATTTAGTTTTGCTTCAGTGATCAAGTACAGTAGGACATCATATTTCCGTAAGGCATTCATGAAATCAAGGGTTATACTTTTAAGAGCTTTTGCTTGCAAATATCATATCTTTAAATGACTTTGCCCAGGGAGAAAAGGAAATTCAGACTAGCAACAAAATAAGTAACTACTGATACCATTTTATCACAAGCTTCAATACCTCCTCAAGGCATCAAGTTTAGAAAAAATAGAGCAAGATATTATGGGGAGGATATTTATTATTACAAACCACAAAGTCAACAGGGACTGCTAACTGTTCTTACAGTCATAATAGCCTATCTCATGTTAATTCTAGCCCAAAGCTCTCTGACTCTTTATGTGCAGAGATAATGGGGGGTAAAAGTGTATTTTTAGTTTAGCAGCAGATTCCTTCCAACCATGGAAAATAAATTAGAGAGCTTTACAAACTAAAAATGATTTGGGCTTTGAAGGAATTCCCAGCAATAATATACAAGACTTATTACCCTGGGTAGTTAGAGGGTCCCATATGTTTATGGCTGATAGTAGTCATTTTGATTCAATATTGCCTCAGCAACTTGTTTTCAAATAATTTGCCTTTAACCCAAATCTGTTGATCCTAAAGAGAAGACCTTTTAGGTAATGTCATTCTTGTTTGTACTCCCCATGTGTCTCTTAGATAAAATATAGTGTAGGTTGCCCAGAAAAAATGCTGCATTACTGGTAAAGTTGCTATATTTAATGTAGCTAGAGTTCACTGAACATCAAGATTTAACACATCAAGACCTGTGTTAGAGAGGTTCATATTTAAGAACCTGTGTGCATTTTTCTTCCAGCTAAAAGACACTGCAAGCAGTTGTTCTAAAATAATGCATTGCAAACCCAGGAAATTCAGTTTAAGGTTGTTGCTCTTCATTATTTGGTTTTACATTGTTATCTAGGAAAACGACTGCTTTGGGTTAGAAATGCTGTAAATGTGTGTGGGGGGGAAATTGCAACCCACCCCCCAGAGAATATATTGTCCCAATATAGTAAGGAATAGTTTGTGGATGTCAACAAACTGGACAGTGCAAAGAAACCAGAAGTTTCCTTACGTAGCCTCACATGCTGTCTACGCTTAAGTGTCAAGGTAAAAAGATGTTAAGCATTTGAAAAAAACCCAGTAAGCAAGTAAGGACACAAAAGATGCTTGTCAGAAGGAAAATTAATAACAGTTTGCTGAAATCTAGGGTTAACAAGAAGTGAAGGAAGGAGTCAGTGTGATCCACGAATGTGTGGAGGTGGTATGGAGACAGGGACAGGCCAAGGAAAGACTTGAATATGCCAGCACTGTTTGTGGTGAATAATCAGAGGAGGCAACAAAAAGACAATATGTGTTCAAAGAAATGATCTAAAGAGATGGTCTTTTGTGGTTGAATTCATCAGGGACATGAAAAAAGATGTTAAGCTCATCTTGCACCGCAGTAGTGAGTAACTGGGCTAAAGCTTCAGCTTTGTGCCTCCTTAGGAAAGGCTGGTCTAGAAAAGCTGTTCTGCAGGAGGGAGTGGTAAGGTTTTAATACAGCTAAAAATGATGTAGCTCTGGAGATGACACTCAGCTGATCACCCTCAGTAAAGGAGGTGAAGGTGGTGATGATTGTATTGATGAGGGAAGTGAGAAGACTGGAAGCAGGTGAGAGATTGGAAACACTGCCCTGAGAAGTGTATTACTATCTACAAGCTAATGGTAGACAAAGAGCCTGACATTTTAATTAAGACTCTTTGAAAAAGAGGTCTGGTGTAGGGAAGCAGAGCTGCAAGTTATTCTAGTATGTGGGATAGTGAAAGTTTTGCACTAGTGATTGAGACTCCTTAGAAACAAGATAGAGAAAAAGAAAACCAAGGACAGGGTCTTATGAAGATGGGAAGGTGTATGCAACTATTTTTTAGCATTTTTGTGATTACTTTGGGGGAAGGAGGAAGGGAACATTTTAAAAAAGTTTGATAAAGTGGAATTACTTTAATATTTCCTTTATTCTTAATAAAATGCATTTTATTCTTCATCCCATAAGAAGGTAAGTTTTTGTTTGTTTGTTTATTTGTTTTTAGTTATGATGATTCTGCAATACCTTAAAACATTTATTATCTAGTCTTTTGATAGCCATGAGGAGAAGCAAACATTTATTGAGTGGAGTTGTGAAGACAAAGTAATTTAAATAATTTTTAGGAAAGTTAATGTTTCTTTTAAGTATGAAGGGAATAGAAAAATGCCTCTTAATACTGGAAATGTCAAATGAAGGATCTCTTATCTTGGTCTTTTTGTTAATGATTTATATTTTCACTGGGGTTCAGAATGCTGGTAATTTACACTGTCCTTTGAGAATAGCTACAGCTACCTATGGTCCAATCCAACAGAAAATATGTTCAGTTCCTCTGTCACAAAAGCGCATATAAAACTCAAAGTCACTGGAATCTGATCCCAAGGCATACACTGCCAGAAAGTCAGACATATTTTATATTGCATTGGACCCTAAAGTGTTATAAAAAATGGCATATCCTTTTTATTTTTTTTTTCTTTTTGGTGTAGCTTTATGATCAGCAAAGCAGCATCAAGCAGTTTATTGCAGACCTGGTTTATGCCTTGCAAGAGAGCAATGTAGTAGACCCTTGTGCACGCTTTGTTTTCAGCACCAACACTGGAAGCAATTTGGAATCTCATCTAATTTTAGTTGAATCTATGTTCTCTTTGTTGTCTGTGTGTGTATCAATATTGAAAAAAAATTACACCGATTTTTTTTCACTGTTTAAAAAGGCTTTTAATTTGTTTTAGATTAGTCAAACTCTGTTTTTTTACATGATGCTTAACAGTTCTTTTCTTAACCCTTTAATACCATTGTCACTTTACACAGCAAGGACAAAACATGCCATTTCCGTGGGGGATGGGAAAAGGCATTCAGCCACATGTAAATGAGAATTCAGTTCTACAAAGCCAGGAAAGGCATTTGGGCACATTAATTTCTGTAAGAATTTGTATGGATAATCCCCATATAAGTTAATTGGGATGTTTCCTTAGCAAATGAGGTAGCCAGGATCCACATGGAAGTGCCTGTAGCCTTCTGGGAGATTCAGCTGTCACTGATTGGAGTGATGTGAGCAGCCTCCCCTTTGCTCATACAACATCGAGTGTCCTAAGCTGAGCCTTTGCACCTAATTAGATCCTGGTTCAGGGGACTTGTCTTGATTAACCTTTAAATTGTATCTGAAAATGTATCTCTCAATGGTGGCTCTTTTTTTCTTAACCTGTATCCAGTTTTTGAAATGAGCAATGTAGCAACTGTTTCCTTGTAAAATAGTATCTCTAAATTCCTTTACTCCGAGATTCTGATATGGCTACAATTGCCAAAAAAGTGTGTGTGACTATTATGAACCTTGGCCCTACATTAGAAGGAGAATATGAACCACTGATGCTCAAGTTCACTAAAGTTGTTCTGAACCTGTAAGCAAGGGCTTGATCCTTCTTTCAGCAGGTAAGTCCTTTTATCAGGACTTCCTTCAGTTTGGGAATCAGAGAAGGAGCTGTTCTCCTGAGAAGGAAGTCTTGGTGACTCCCTCTGTTTTCTCTAGTTTGTATGTCATGCAGCAAACTGTAATTTGCTGAAATCTTGCTCTGTGGACCAGAAAGGAAAGAAACTCAACAGTATTTTTCTCTCTGCTGCCAAGAGAGCTGAGTCCCTCCAAGCAGGAGGGGATCCTGTGGCTGGGGGAAATGCAGCTGGTTGGGAAGTCAAGGAAGAGCAATCTGTGTGATGTGCCTTTTTTTTGCATTGGTAGTTTCCAATTGTAACTGCTTCTGGGAATTACGGATATTTTGGTTTTAGAAGCAGTCCCTGTATAGCAAGTATCTTATGTGATGGTGACAGAATTATGACATAGGCTGTTTTGTTCAGAGTTCTCATGACTGCATCACTCAATAAATGAGGTATTTTGTTACTAAGTGCCTGACTAGAACTAAAAAAATTTGTAATGTAATTCAAATACACCAACTTGCAGTTTAGCTGTCATTGCAATATTAGTTACAGACGGTTCTTGTGTTTGTTGTTGCCATTCACATTCATGGAAAGCCTTAATAGAAGGAATAGAAAGAGGATTATCACACACTTTCCTCTTGTACAGAAACAGATGACACAAGCACACCAATTTTGTCTCACTTATAAATAGCTCCCGGAAATAGTGGTCTATGAGGGAATAAGGCTGATTGACTCAGTTGTTGTGAATAATTTAGCCTGAAAAATTAGCATTTTTGTACATGTATTATCCACAGAGAAGAGAATCCATCTATTTGTTATTCATAATCTTCCATTTAATAGTTTATGAATTGCTGTCTGGACTTTTTTGAGATGGGCTTAATTCACTGCTTTGTTACATGTGATGTGTGAGGGACTTCTGAGTCATCTTGACAATTTGTGAGTCCTCGCTGGAGGACTGAGACATTAAGCTAGAGAACAACTACAGCAGTCCATGTTTCTCTGTGGTCATATGAGGAGATGGCTGTCACATTCCAGCTTTTTTTGGGAAATGGACATCACCAAGGTGGGCATCATTCAGACTTGCAGTGGTTGTGAAATCTTTTTCATGGTGATTTTTTAATTCAAGTTTGAGCAAGACCTTGTAATCTGGCTTCATTTCCAGAGAAAATTCCCATTTCTTTTGTGAGAATGCAGGGTAATGCAGAGTCAGTGTGGGACTGGGAAATGTGAAATCCATGGTTACAGCCCCCAAGCATGAGCCAATGCATACAGAGACAAGGGAGAGCTGCTAAGTAAAGTAGTGCAAGTGTCAGAAACAGGCTGTGTACATTAGCATGGTATCCTACCTATTAAAAAAAAAAAAAAAATCAAGCTTCTAGTTCAAGAATTTCTTGGATGTCTCTCCTGAGTTGTATTTTGTGTGTGTACATTGTAGATACACACACATGTGATATATGCATGCCTCAGTTTCCCTCTCTTACTCATTTCTGCTCTGTGTGAGAGTGGCCTTACACAGGTCTGTTTCTCTGCAGCAAATAGGAATAGCAATCATTTGCCACTTCCTTCTCAGCATCATTGTATTTTATTAATCCATGTTTTCAGGTGCTATGAGCATGCTGACCATTTGCATTGAAAACCCAAAAATAGTGCTGGATTGCCAGGGTGCATTAATAAGTACCAGGAGGAATTAATGTTATAATCACACAAGCAAATATACAAAGTCACTGAATGTTAGTTTTATGCATGGTTACAATCGATGTCAAAACTATAGGATGTTGTATAATCAAATAATTTATTGGGCACAGCTGGTTAATTGCTTACAGCAAAACAACCTGTAGCTTAATTGCTCCTTCTACTACACTGGTTTTATGCATTGTCCTTCTGGCCCCAATACCCAAAGTAGAAAAACCCTGCCTTAGGCTTCTTGAGGGTTGTGCAAGAAACAGTGGGTCATACCTCATCCATGTCAAATGAATGTTGTTGTCATGGGACATCAATGGCATAATGAAGGGAGAATAAGGGCATTAAGGAGAGTTAGTCCTTCAATAGGACTTCCCTTCTAATTTCATTGATATGCTAAATAGAATTGTATCTTCTTCTTTTTTTTTAACCTAAGAAATGATGATAATGTTACATAAACACTTTGAGGAACAAAAATATGAACCTTGTTGTTCTAAAGTTTTGATAATTTGTTTGTTTCCATTTGAAGTGGAATAGTTTTATACATTTAGAATTGCAATAAGGAAAGTTGCTATGTACTATCAGTTCTAATATTTCTGTTCCTTTGAGTAGTTTTTGACAAGTTCTAGTATTTTAATTTATAAAGTACAAAATTTAATGCCCTGCCACATGGCAGTTGACTATTTTGATTTTCTTTTCAGAGTGTATAGCCGTGTTGTATTCTTGGATACTTGCATGTTTGGGGATCACTCTGAACAGAACTGAGAATGTTTCTTTGAGTCACTGATTGTAAATGAGAGAATTTGAGAAACAGTGCTTCCTTTAATCTTGGGAGGTCTTTACATGAAGTGTTGGATTTTGAAAATAATTACCTTGATTTAGGTGCACGAGTCTATTGAAAGGAGAGGTGATGTTCAGTCAAAATAAGACTTGTGTCTTCAAGTTGCTAATTAATTGTGTCAGCACAAATAGCTGTTCAGCCCTATGATGTAATACTAAATAGTTGCTTATTCCTGTTTTGAAGAGACAAGAGGCACTTTCCCCTGCTTTAATTATATCCATGTTTGAAGATTATGTCAGTCTAACTTTAGACTTCACTGTTAAATACTTCAGATTTTGTGAATAGTTCTGGTGCTAGATACTGTTGTGAATGTATTCATAGGTCTTCACACTTTGTCTTCATCTTTAGAAGCAGTGATTTATTAAACCAGTAAATACATAGGTATAGAAATAAAACTCAAGTTAGTGTATCAGGTAAAACTCTCTACTTTTCATTGCTGTTTTGCTTTTTATTTATGCAGTGCTCAGTTCAATTAATCTGTACTTATTCAATGGGATTGTGAGTTTCTACCGCTTTACAAATAAATAAATACACAAATTGAAGTGGGAATTTCCTCTGCTAATGCACACTGGAATTGGGCAAGATCAGTACCCCACCATTGTTGTCTGTACTGTATTTCCTACCCTTCCTTGTGAGTCTTTTGTTGGCATCCTAACTAAATGGCAGCTCACCCTCTGTCCAGACCATTTAGCACCTTCTTCTCATGTTTTGTTCAGCTGGAATGTGTGTCAAGGCAGGTGCTCCAGTGTCATTTTTAAGTCACGTGGTTTATCACTGTCTCTTGTCTCTGAGGAACTAGAAATGAGAAGCTGTGAACTCTATCTCAGCACTTGTGCAAAGAACCCTGAAATTTGTTCTCATACTTACTGCTTTTACAGACGTGTCTGCCTTGACAGAACAGGGCTGTGTCCTTGGACATTTGGTGGGTTCCTAGTTTTCAGATACGCGTTTGAAGGGAAGGAAAAATAAGTTGAAAATTTAGTTTTCTTTGTGTTTTTTGGCCATTGCTTGCTTAAACTGTTGAATGTGACTAATGTACCTTGTTATACATTTCTTTCTGCTAATTTCTTCCAAGTTAAGTAATGAGATTCCCTTCTTTGATTCCTGACATGTTTGTTTGTTTGCTTATTTTAATCAAGGACAATGGGAAACAGGAAAAAATTTTCTGTTCACTTGCCTGGTGAGCTGTCACTGGAATGATGTTTGTCAGGAAAGGGTAGATATTGTTATGTAGCTCTTTCCAATTTGTTCTACAGGTCCCTCAACAAACTTGAAGCCTCTTTCTAGCAGACCCATGAAAAGTCAGTCAGAAAAATATGCTCTGCAGTGTGCTTAAATACTTAAATATGTTTTGCAGGTATTCAACACCTCCATGGTAAAATTATTAAAGCACCTTAGAAAAATGGTTATGAGCCAGTGCTAATAGTTTAGTGATGCACACAAAAGGCTGTATGTGTATTATTTATCTGTATATTTTGTGCAACTAACTGAATGGCAACACCAAACATTTTCCTTTGGGCCATCCTTCTTTAACCTTGAACCTTTCTCAGTTGGAGACTCAGTTTCCCAGTTTTTCTTGGTACTTTACCAAGTGTAGAGATTTCAAGGAAATAGAACCATAAATTTCTCACAACACTTGGCTGTTGTTTCTGTTGCCAATTTCTAAAGAGGAGCATTGTTTATACAGATCTTAACTCAGGATGCCACGAATGCAGCTCAACAAAACTGCATTAAAAATCACATGAAGGGGAGAAAGTAGGTTAACAAGTACTATAACCAATCCCGAAAAACAATCTCTGTGCTTAATGACATTTAAAACTGGATTAGAGAAAACACGAGGAAGTAAACAAGAGCCAAAGGGAGCAAGCTGCTGCAGAAGGAAGATGGGGCCACATGACTCTTCTCCTCCTTGGTATCAATGGATGTAGGAAGAGTGTAATATATTCAGTGTGCTAACATTTGCATTACAAATGCTTGTACTGGGTTTAGAAAAGACCTAACAGATTGTCATAGCCCAGAGCACTGGCATTACAGTGATTGCTCCAATATAACATGGCTGTTAAACGTTTTCTTAACCCTTGTGCTCCCTTCATCCAGCTTGAAGTAGAGTTATTTGCCTAGAGTGAGCTTTCCTAGACAAATGCACATTTTAGTACCCACAGAGGTCTGAACAAAACAGTTATCTCTTTTAATCACTAGCATCTGAAATATTGCATATTTCAAGGTGATTTTCTGAAGTGTTGGAGTAATGGATGATGCACAGCTCATTCCTCAGAGCACTGCCGAGATTGCACTCTTGGCTGGTGGGAAGATGAAGTATTAATGCAAGGCTTTTCACACATTCTGTTTCTCTTGTAATCTCTCCAGTTTTCTGAAAGCTGTAGGCAATAAAATTGACACTCTTTTGTTGTTTATACCATTGTTACAATGCTCTCATTCAGTTTAATTTCAGTTCTGATTTAGATTGGTGGACGTTGGAAGAGAATCTTGTCTTCTGGTTACTCAGTGAATACTCTATAAAAGAACACATCTGGAAAATTGTGAGGGTTTGTTTTGAGAATATTTTATTTTTAAAAATTCTTCTCTAAAAAAAACCCCACCAAAATTTAATTTGTCTCAAAGTTTTACAGGTAATTTAAAACAAGTAAATCTCACAAATTTTTGAACTTGGTTTTTGGATTTAGAATCACAGAATGGTTTGTGTTTGAAGGGACCTTAAAGATCATCTGGTTCCAACCCCCCTTTCATGGACAGGAACCTCTTCCACTACGACTGATTGCTCAAATCTCCATCCAACCTGGCCTTGAACATTTCCAGGCATGAAACATCCACAGCTTCTCTGGGCAACCTGTTCTGGTGTCTCACCACTCTCACAGTACAGGATTCCTTCCTAAGATCTGATCTAAACCTGCCCTATTTCAGCTTAATGCCATTCCCCCTTGTCCTATAACTACATGTCCTTGGGAAAAGTCCCTCTCCAGCTCTCTTGCAGGCACCCTTTAGGTACTGGAAGGCTGCCAGTTGGTCTCCCTGGAGCCTTCTCTTCTCCAGGCAGAACAATCCCAACTCTCCCTCATCCTTTCCTCACAGGAGAGGTACTCTAGCCCTTCAGTCATCTTCTTGGCCTTCCTCTGGGCTCACTCCAACAGATCCATGTCCCCCTTATGTTGAGGGCTCAGAGCTGGATGCAGAACTCCAGGTGGGATCTCATGAGAACAGAGTGGAATGGGAGAATCACCTCGTTCTACCTGCTGGTCCCTTCTTTTGATGCAGCCCAGGATGCTGTTGGCTTTCTGGGCTGCAAGCCCATGAACTCACTGCTGGCTCACGCTGAGCTTCTTGTCAACTGGCACTCCCAATTCTCCTCAGGGCTGCTCCCCACTTTGCTTGGGATTGCCCCAACTCCAGTGCAGGGCCATGTACTTGGCCTTGTTGAACTTCCTGGGGTTCCATCAACATGTTGACTGCAACTCTGAGTGCAGCCATCCCCCCAGTTCCTTGTCTGCACAGGAGTCCGTATGCCAAATTCACGTCTCTCCAGCTCACAGACACGGATGCCATGTGGGACAGTGCCAAATGCCAAGTAATTCTAAGTGTTTTCCATCCCACTAAAGAAAAACAGATCTGTGCAGACATCTATCGGCCCCAAGTGTGTTTATAAAAATTAATAATCACCTCAGCAAAGCATGCATTGACAAATGTTAAAATGCTCCTGTTCATATTAGTACAAAAAATGTGGATCTGAAGGAATACTGTCACTAAAGTAAAATAAAGCCAAGCTGTTCTCTACTCTGCAGGAGTCCATGAAATGTAACTAAATCAGATTATGAATTGACAAAGGGATTTCTATTTAAATGTTAGTGAATCCACTTCTATCAGTAATAGAGTGCAGCAAGGGGAAAAGGTAGTGATCTTAATTCTAGCCTGCAAACCTAGCAGAAGTGTTTGAACTTCCTTGCTTAAAAACAGTTCCTGAGAGTCTCGTACTGTAAGAAACAACCAGGTAGGATTAACACACTTGCATTCAGATTAAATTCCACTGTCTTTTTGTCTTTTAACAGGATCAGTTCGCATCTCTGTCTCAGGGAACACAGCCTGAACAATCTGGTCTGGACCGGCACAATGTACTAGCATTTTAAGTTTTAATAGAACTTCAATTTGAATAAAAATAAATATAAAATGCTGATAAAAAAATAAATCCATTGTGCTTTTAGAAACTCTATCTCACAGTTGAAGCATCCATGTTTAGACAAATATATATTTTTCTGATTCAAGATCTTTTAGGAGGTGGAAGAACACTCCTTGGTGTTTCAGTTAAAGTACCACTGTCATATTTTCTCTGGCTCAGAGGTGTCATAGGATGGTTTTACTGATGGCTCCAGCTCAAAAACATATAGGAAGGTCACAGCTGTCCAGCTTTCTAGTTCCTTTGATTTTGTCTTTTGGTCAGGAAGATGTAAGAACATCTTTAGAGTTTTACCTCACCTTAGACATTAACTCAGCTCCAGAAAAGTTTTAGTAATACTTAAAACCAAAGAACAAAACCAAAACACCCAAAACCCCCAAACAACCCCAAATCAATTCTTTTGTTATATTAATTTAATAATATTTGAAAAAAATTTAGTCTTTAAACTTATATATAGTTTTAAATTTAACCAGTTTATCAGTGTTTTGTACTGTGATGTCATCTTACATTTGCTATTGGTTATATTTCCAAAACCCCCCTCCTCATTAGCATACAAAATTTCCTTAATATTGATATAAGATGCATCAAGCAATTGTTATATGACCGTTTGCAACTAGAGGTAAGTGCCCTAGATAACTATCTGCAAGAAAAGTATATGACATCAGCATTTAGCAGGCAACTAAAATGTGTACTTTGAAGGAAAGGCATAGAAGTATCTAGAATACTATCTGGAAACTGTTGTCCTTATATAGAGGATCTGTATGGAGTTTGAAGAATGGCAGCTTCAGAAAGTTTGCAAAACCAAAACTGTTTCAACGCAGATACATGCAGCAGAAACAAAGGTTTTCCTTGCTATAAAGAAAGGCATGAGGTCCATGAGTTTTATGACTGGGTAACCCACCCATATTAATTCCTTATTTTATTTAAATGTCCTTTATAGAGTGTATCACCACATTGAAGAAGCTGAATGTATAAAAAAACCCCCATAGATATTCAAAGCAATCTGTTTTGGAATAGAAATATCATCTCTGGTATACTGATGTCTTGTATAAAGCATTAACTTCTTTGAGAAGGCAGTATTTTGGCTCTTGATATTACAGTTTACCATTATTAATTAATTCATGACTTGCAGAAAAAAATCTTCCATAAATATTCTATGTAGAAGACAAAAGGGTCTAACATGAATATTTTTCAAAACATTGTGTGAAAGAGGATATAACAGCATGGTAAAAAAATAGCATCATAAAGCTGCATTCCAGAATTTGTGCAAATGTCCCAAGCAGTAATAAATAGGATTTTGTGGGTGAGGGATGGTCACTGTATCTTTTTTATCACCTCTGAGAGAAATGAGCTGCAATTATCTTGACTATTTCATCAACTTAAAACAACCTTTCATTCTGAATTTTAAGAATGTGTTTTGGCTGAAAGAAAAGGGCAGATTTGTGATTATCTAAATTGTGAAAAGACATAATATTTTATTAGCAGTCTTGGCAGCAGTACTCATGTATGCAAGCTGTAGCACAATCTAAGGTACTTGTTACAGTGAAATCTAATTAAAATTTAAACTAAGCTGATGACATTCAAACTGCCATTGGAGAGGGAGGATTAGTTTCTGTGGGTCTCTTCTTACATGTGTGTGCTTCTGTCATTTTGTTCTTTGGCAGCCAAATAGCTTCTGTCTGAGCTCAAAAATCTGTTAGTCTGCAGTTTTTTGGTGTGCTGTTGTCAGTAAAAAAAACCCACATAGCCTGTTATTTACCATGGTTTTGGGTGATCCTTGATAACTTCTGTGATCCTGGATAGCATCTCTAACCAGGCAGTATCAGTTATCCAACCCCAAAGCCCTGTTTTGGTCCACATTTTTCCCCAGCACTGTTGTAAGGAAGATTTAGATGTGCAAAAGGGGTTTAATGTGAATTTCCTAGATAAGAGTAAGTCAAAATAGTGAACCACCCACTGTTGTGGTGGCTCTACAAGTTCACTGAGAATGGCAGTGGTGAATTTTGTGCTTCACTTTTGCGTGTGAAGAATGACAGCTCAGTACAATGTTTTCCTGTGCAGCATGTCAGCCTGGCATATAAATGCACTCCTCTTGTTGATGTGCACCAAAGGCTTGAGACAGGATTACAGAAGCTGAATAAAGAGCAGGATGTACCATAGTTTGCTTTTACTGATGAATGTGTCTTGGGCTAACTGTCAGCAGGGCTTAGAGGAAACTATCCTTTAAGTCAGGGCTCTGCTACACACATAGTGAGACACTTGCTTTTCTGAAAATTAGCAATTATTCTATGCAAATATCTATGTTGTCACTTTGCTGGATTTGATTCCTACTGTTTGAGCTGGATGCAATCAGCAAATTATCCATTTTCTTCCCTGTTTTCTATAATATTTGTTTTGGAAATCACACCAGTAATGGTGGAAGGTCTATTTCTTTGTGATGTTTATTCCTTCTTTTTGGTACTTAGCCAGAGTAATCCAAATGTATAGGCTGATGAATTCCAAATGGCAAGTGAAGGCAAACTGTGTGGCAAAAGCAGTGAAGAGATTGAGTGCTCAAGTGTTTTGTGCATGTGCATAACATACTAGTTTTTCTTAATTCAGATTTTTTTTCTATGTGTGAAGCTTAACGGAAAAAAAAAAGAGCCTCTTAAAATTTCCATCATTCCCAATCAATTCAAAATACTGTGATAGTATCTGTAACATCGTTTGAATCTCATATCCCTGGTTCCAGTATATGTAGACATGCAAGAAAAAGAGAGTGGTTCTGTAGTTGGTGGAAAGTGTCCTGTAGACAGTGGGAAAGTGAAGATTTTAAAACAGTGAACAAAGTGAACAAAGACTTTGAAACAGTCTAACAACACAGATCTGAGGGAAAAAATTGTAAAGAGATGGTGATATATTACAGGCATCCCTTTAACTACTGATTTTTTCTTGCTGCAGTTGTTTTTGTCTATGTCAGGGGAGTTTTCATTCTGCAGAGTTCTTAAAATGCTTTCATTCAGGGCAATTTGTGGTTATGTTTTAATTTTTTTCCTGGGCAATAAAAGAAAAAAAGATGTGTTGTAATAATTAGCAGATACAGAAGAATGATTGGGAGTCTAATGGAGTTTAATGGAGTTTAATCAAATTTTAGTGTAGCCTGAAATTTGTTTTGAATGGAAACAAAAAGTTCTTTCCTGGTGTTCAACAGGAGTATCTCCTGTGATTTTTGTATCTATTAAGGTGATTGGCAGAATTTTCAATATGTTTTCCAATTATCTCTGCAAACATTTTGGAAAAGTCAATTGCCTAAAGCTCCTTTCCTTTCCTTCCCTGACCCTCTCCCCCTCCTCCTTCCCTCCAATTATGCTACTCCTTATTTAAATAAGTTGGAAAAAGAAAAAAATATTTAGTAACATTTACTATGGCAAGTGTGAAAGGTCGCATTCTTATTGAGAACAAATCAAATTTGGCGAAACTATGAAAATATTTTTACAGTCATTTATATTCTTTAATGATTTTATCAAAATCTGTTATGGGGTGTAATGTGTTGTACTCTCTTGCACTTTGTCACAATAGAGTTAGTACACTGATGGTGTTTTGTGGAAGAGATTGTAAGTATATGTAGTAAATAATTCTAAAATACCACAGTGTTTATAATTCTCAACTCAAAATATATGCAACAAAGAGAAAGTTTTGCAGAGTGGTTTCCTGCTCCTCTCCCTAGAGGAGCTTCATCACATATATAGACAAGGATGCTAATAATCACTGAAGCATTATTGTTTTTAAGGAGAAATCAGGATTTTTTTTGTGAATGGACATGAATTTTATAACCTATTAATGTCTGTTTTGCTCCCCTACAAACTGCCACCTTCCTCCCCACCCCCAGCTCATGATCAATTAGCTGTGAATGGAAATCAAGAGCAGAGACCACTGGTAAATCTAAATATGTAAATGCATTTCAAAAGTGATGACCTTGACATTAAATCTTTAAAAAACCCTCGTCCCTCATCTCATGCTGTTGCCCAGCATCCTGTCTAAGCCTGCTACTAATCCTACTTGCTGCCAGCATATTCATTAGCTATTTAATCTCTTAAATCCTGTGTGAGAATTCACAGAGCAAAGACATTTGCCTGTAATTATATATTTATATATATATATATGTGTGTGTGTGTGTGTGTGTATGAGTGGAATGTCCATGCAAACCAACTTTTATTTCTGCTCTTCCTTGTGTTCTTGCTGTACTTCTCTACCTGCCTCTTTACAAAGACCACCATGGTGCCTGCTGCTCGACCACCTTCTGATGCTGAGTCTTGTCACCAAGCAAACAGATGTGCTGTCTGGAAAAATACCTCTGAGGCTTTGGCAATTAATCTGGGAAGGTTCCCCACCTCTCCATCCTAGATGTCCTGTTTCTGATGGACACTGGCAGTCTGGAAGTCCTTGCTAAGAGGTTGGGTTGATGTCCTCAGCTGGCAGGATGCTGTGGGCCTGAGCAACGTACTCAGTCCTGGGAAAGAGGAAAACAGCAGTGTGTGCAGAACTTCAGGCAAAAGAGCACAGTCAATGCTGTCTCCTGTGAGCTGGCACCAGAGCTGGAGCATCATAAGATGCCATTGCATGGAACTTTTTCCCCCTTAGCCACTGGAGGGTGTTAAATGTGTGCCTGGAGCACCTGGCCAGCAGCAGTCTAGTTCTTGTGCACCATTTCACTGTCTGAACATGTGCAGGGAAGATTGGAGTGTGATTGGGTGCCCTTCTGCTCCACCTAAAACCAGTAATGAAGCCACACTGAAAAACTGCCTTCCAGTATGTACTATATGTATGTGAGTGGACCCCTGGTGGCCTAGCGGTTAAGACGCTGCACTCTCAGCGCTGAGGTCGCAGGTTCAAATCCCGATCCTGCTTCAGGGTCCCCCGGGTAGATGGAGCTCGTCAGCCCCTAAGGCCATCCATCTAAGAGAAGGTCACTCGAA
>JAWWLV010000001.1:6242481-6262286 GCA_035041135.1 Platyrinchus mystaceus
TAAAAAATCCATTGCGCAGGCTTGAAAGGTAAAAACACCTTTCCCAGATCTTCGTTCGCGAAGACTGGCCACGATTATATATATATATATATAATGTACTATACATGATGTATCAATCAAAAAACCCCCACTGTTCAAAGTCTTTTAAGGTCAACTGTGTGTGTTTGATCAGAACTTCCATTGCAGACTCTGAGTTGGGGTGTTGAGGCTGTGAATTGAGTACAGTGTAGGTCACTGTTATGACTATTCAGGTGGTTAACCTTGCTGGTGTTATTTTCCGTGTTGGAGGTGACACCTGAGATCACAAACCTCCGTTAAATGATGCCCATTTTAAATTGACCAACAGATGGCACCATCAGTCTCCTTTTCTCTTGTGGCTTAGAAACAAACCTTAATGCAAACTGTTGTCCAGATCTCTCTGCTGCTAAATTCAGTAATTTCATTCTAATTAATATTTAATTTTAGTTCCTAGTGTCTTATAATAATGCTTAAAATCTGTGCATGCCTACATGTGCAATGAAACAAATTATAAGGATACATATTCATAATTTAACCTGCTAGTGTATTAAATGACTCTTGATTTTCAAGGGGTTTCCAAGTCAATCCTGAATTTGAATGATTAAGTAGAAGAGGCACCACATGCGATTATCTCAGTTTAACAGATGCATACAATTGTGAAGAGCTAAAATGCGGTTTGAAAATTGATTTAAAAAGGTAAATTGCATAAAAAAGTATATTGTACTGATTTCTGGAAACTCTACCTTTTTATTTTCTCAGATTTATAGTAGGTTTTCACTGTATTCTCTAACTTTAAGGTACATCCTCAGGATCCATAGAAAATCCCATCAACTGATGAAAATTATGACTTCCAGCAGCTACTTTTTCTGTACTATCTGAATTCCTAATTAGATTTTTAGAATGTGACATTACTGAGAATGTGTCAGGAATAAGAGCTGCCTGGACACAGAGAAAAATAAAATAAAGTCACAAGGAAAGAAAGAGCAACGTAGAGTTCAAAGGAACAATTATGTATTTTTGAAGGGATGAGTGCTGAGCAATGTGGACATCTAGCTTTGATTAGCTGCTGTGAAAGAGAGACTGCTGAAGCTACACTATGTTTGCTATGACCCTTGCAATAAGAAGGGTTTTTTTTGGCTAGTGTTTAAATGGAATTTCCTGTGTTTCAATTTGTGCCAGTTGTTCCTTGTCCCGTCAACCAGGCACCACTCAGAGGTGTCTGCCTCTATCATCTCAATCCCCTCCTTTCCTTCATTTATACATAATGACAACATCCCTCCTGAGCCTTTTGTAGGCTGAACAGTCCCAGCTCTCACAGCCTCTCCTCATAGGAGAGATGCTTCAGTCCCTTAGACATCTCTGTGGCCCTTTGTTGGACTTGATCCAGTGTGTGGGGAGCGCAGAGCTGGACACGGAACCCCTGACGTGCTCACACCGGGGCTGAGGGGAAGCATCACTTCCCTGTGTTCACAGCACACCACACCCCTTCCACAGCAGCCTTGAAAACATGATGTCCCTTCAGGAAAACACAAAGGTTGCTTTTGAGTTTCAGTCTTTATTATTTTATCCTGAAAGGTGTTAATGGCTCTTAGTATGGAGCCTTTTCCACCCCCCCCTTCCCCCAAAAGCCAGCCATGGTATGAAGATGTCTATCAGCCTGAATACTTTGGAGAGCCCAAGGTTAACTTTGCCACAGTTTTCTTCCGTGGATGATCAGTATGTAACATGTGCAAAGCATCTCTAAAATACTACTACTGAATTGCTTGGTTGTTGACATTGCTTGGTTATTGCAGTTGGTGACTGATTATGCACAAATGTAGGTGACCAAATGAAATGTGAGTGAAATTTGGAACCGTGTTCTATTTTCTCATAAGGGAATAACAGTATCATTACAAATTCCTTGTGGTGACTGAGTACAAATACATGCTTAGCTTGCAAATCACCAAGACAGACTGCTATGAGGGTGCAAAAAGCAGACATAGGGTCTCGAAGCAAACGTAAAGTGAACTTCCTTTACACTCCAGGCTTTGGTTTTTTTCTTTTTTTTTTTTTTTTCCCAGAGGTATTTTTATCATCACAGGTATTTCAGTTATATTTTAATTAAGCTCTATGATTATAAGTGCTTGTCAACTGAGGACATCTATCTGGGTAATTGGAATGATAGTACAAGGGATAATTACAGAATATAAAAAGTAGCTAAAATTGAGTCTGTTCTGGTGCAGTTAAATCCTGCACAGCTGCTCTGCTTTCCTTGTCCCACCTCACTGAGGACTTGGGTCACTGGCTTGCTGTCCACTCACTACATTACTTTAAACTGGATAAGGAAATAGTTTAATGTGAAAACTTAATGATATGGAAATCCAGCAGGGATCTGAATGGAGGAACAGCAACCAGCACACCATCCAAAGCCTCTCCTGTATCATAATGAGGTGTGTTCCACGACAGACAGAAATCTTTCTTCAGCAGATGCTAAATGAATGTATTGTTCCATAATAAATCCTGTTTAGATATCCCCAAGGCCTGTGTCAACATGCTACTTAAGCATATGTTCAAATCCAGTCTGATTTCTTGAAGTACTTAAGCTCTTGTCAGGCTGGGTTACGTGCAAGGGAAGGTTGTAAAACCAGAACCTGTTAATAAATACCTGCTCTATTAAGCTAAGATTTGTTAGCCCTTTTTCACCAATGCTTTGCTTAGGTAGGGTTTAATATAAAAGCATAATTATTTTTTTGTTTTGTTTTTGATTGGTTTTAAGTTGCTGGAAATCATCAGTAATATAAGAACAAATTATTCTTCATTTTAGGTCTGATTTCAAAGACACAGTGAAAGTTAGTAAGTAAGTAGAATTTTCCACTTAAGTCAACAGGGAGCAGCACCAGGCCTTTGCATTCTTAAAAGTTTTCCAGAAAGCCTTAGATTTCCTTCAGCATGCACATCATTACAATTTAGAGTCCCTAAGAAAGCCATTGACTCCAAAAGGAGTGAATGTGAATCCAAATTTTCATGCAGAATTCTGAAATCCAGCACTTCTTAATTACGTTATTCATGGAATAAAACCCTAAGGGTTGGAGGGAAAGCTTCAGAAAAAGAAACACCATTTCTAAAATCTAAAAAAACCCCCCAAACCTTTGCAGCTCCAACATATTTTGTATGTTGATTTTTGTGGTGTCCTTGCTTCTTATGTCATGCTTCTTTTCCTTAACCTGACTTTTTGAAAAGGGAAGAAGCCAGCAGTTCTCTCACATCCACTCCTTTACTGTTTCAGGACACTTCAGCAGAAAAATAGTTCAGCTGTTCCTTTCCCTCTAAATCTAAAGGAAAGTTTCTGAGTTAAGGAATTCCTTTGTAACCCCAGGAAGGCAGCAGTATATTTCTGTTTAGCTTTGCTGGGCCTTTGCATGAGTTTCATCTTCTGTTGATTTATGGTGAGCAGGGGTAATTCTATAGGACACAAAGTATTGTATCTTGATTTGTGTGCTGGAACCTCACTGTAAATTTGTTGTCCAAGGTGTTTCCCTTTCATAATTAAATTTCAGTATCTAGTTTTATTGCTGTTCTCAGGGATAAATCTTCAATCTGAGAGCTTTCATCCTCTACATCTTTATTGCTCTCATTTTTATTACAGGTAAGGGATTATTTTTTACTGTCTTCCCAATGATCTTGACAGAAACCTAACATATATTGGTCTGTACCTTCTAATTTATTCATTGACTGGAGAAACCTTTTATTAATAAGCTTTTTACATATTGCCCTGTACTGTTATGTTCTCTTCAGCTTATATGCAGGTGCCTTCTGATTTCCTACAGAATTTTCAACCTTCCTGGTCTCTGTTCTTTAGGCCACCCATCGTGCTGTCCTCAGGCAGCATGCATAATTGTTAGTACTACTAAAGGAATTTATGTGAAGTCTTACACTGTAACAAAACCAAAAACTCTGGAAAGTAGAAAATCAAGTTTCAGCTATAGCAGCAAACCCTAAACCCCCATTGTGGAATTATTGCCTGGTGCATATGGAGTTTTCTTGGAAGACAGAGAGAACAATAAACTCATAGTTGCTATTTGGTACATAACTTTTCTAGGGAATAGCTCAAATGGCTGAAACATTTGTGAAAATGACATTGATAGCCTTGTCTTTAAAAATAAAATGAAGCTCCAGGTATGAGAATTAGAACAGAAAACAAAGGCAATACACAGGAATTAAAACAGCGTAAACTGTAATTGCAGCATTTAACATTTATGCTGTAATGTCATAAATGTCAGCCAGTAGAGCCTTCAGCAGAGATTAAATTGCTTTACTTCACCAGTGGGATGGGCACGTATAGTAATCATTCCAGGTGTTTCTTGTGCACAGCTGTCCCAAGATCTCTCTTGGCAAAGAGTCTATCCTTTGCTACCTTTGAAAGACTCTTCTTTTGGGATTTGTCACGATGTTACCCAGGATTTATGTTAATTGGGGAGCCAAGATGTTGCCATGGCAATCTCGGCTGTTTATGGCTTTTTGATATAATAAGCAACAGTCATTGTAGAACTGCTTCTAAAAAAATTTAAGAGGTGTGTTAGTGACAGATGAACACATGATGCAATGAGCCATCTTTCTGCTTTTACAGGAAAGAAAAAAGAAATGAAACCTGATTTCCCCCACACAGCTTAGGTTATGTATACAAAGGTCAGAGTGAAGCCTGGATTGCACTTTGAACGCTGCAACTTTCTGCATTAAAGTATGTTAATGTTCAAGTGCTTTTTTCTTGGTGAGTCTCTGTTGGGTTGGATCACATTTATGGAGCTGGAGATGCTCCCTCTGGTGGCTCATCTATCACTTGGCATCTTCTACATTTTTATAAGCTGGTTTCTGCATAGTCCAGTGGATAAAACAACCACAAAAGCATTGGTTCAAATGATGCTGGAAATGTGGCAATGGATTTCAATTTGCATTCAGCAAATGGTGATAAGTGGGTACTGCTGGGGTGGTTTGTTGAGCACGCCCGCACTTCATCATAAACTTACCTGCACACCTCAAACATGACTTTTGATCCCTGAAAAATTAATTTGGCCATCCCTTGACAGAGGTTGCTAACACTGTTGAAGTTTGGGGAGAAAACCATCTTGCTCATCCCAAAGACGTTTTATTTATTATTTATGCTTTGCCATCTTTAAGGAAAAAGATATTTATTTTATGTTGAGAAAGAAAGGGAGAAGAGGCTGCGTATCTTTTTAATTAGAATGTATTTTATTACATCTTGTGATGGGGAAAAATATTGTATGTAGAAGAAAAAATTAAATATAAACCAACCCCAAACCAAACCACGTGGATTTGAGCAATAAGGGCTCTGGAGTAGAGAGCTTTGGAGCCAGGTGTTCTGGCCAGGCAAGGCATTTTTACTGACTGCCTACAACAGTGACTGTGCATTTAGCAATATATAGGACTTGCAAGGAGATTTTTTTTCAGTATTTTGAAGTGACATTCCAAACAGTTGGATTCAAGGTAATTAATAAATTGTCTCTGTGAGGTATAATTTTAACAGGAAAGGTAACACCTTATAGAACTCATAGGAAGGATATTTTCAAGCTTTTTCAAGTAACTTTGGAAGAAACCTCAATTTCATATGTAAATGCAGGTGTTTTGGAAGCAGTTTCAAGGATCAGTTTTCTCTAATAGGTGATATAAACACTACCTGATGCTACCCATCCTTTGGGATTTATAGCCTTTGTAATCAGTTCAGTCTATCACTTCTGATTTGATTGTGATGATATCAAAACTTCGTCGGTGTCAACTTGTACTCGCTCTTTCTTTGCGGAAGCGTTTATAAAACCTGGTATTTAAAAAACCCCAAACCTGTAAGTGTTCTTTTCAGCTTTGATGACAATAAGTGTTTTGTGTTTTGAATGTTTTCCAAAAGTCTCAACTACTGGAATAAATAAATTGCTCTGAAAACATTGGCTTTCACTAAAATTAAATGAAAGGTAAGTAAGAAGGTCCGCAGTCTGCCTTTGCAGAGGAACTCTTTAGATGCTGACCTGATTATACGCTGTTGATCCAAATGTGAAAAGTAAAAGCTAAATAATCACAAATTTCATGACATTGAAACTTGCCTAAAAGTTTTAGAAGTCAGGTTGCAGTTTCTCCTTTAATTTCAAAATAGTGAGATTCAGAATGACTAAACATCATCTGTTGAAGATAAAAATGTGTTATGTTTTCAGTGACCAAGAAAAGAACTGCTCCAGAAACTGCTCCGGCTAGCTCAGAAACAATTGTTGACCAGAGAATTATTTTTTTTCCTGTTTTCTATGCAATTTCATGCCTTTACTTTCAGTCTTAATGAATGTGTATTTTTTGTTATCTGTCAAGCAATTGACAGTATTCCAAATTTAGACTTTTTCTGATCCAAACTGCTAACTACAGCCATTCAAAAATTAAATCTTGTTCCTGCCCTCTTCCTGAGGGAAATTGGTCCCTTAGTCATACTACCATGATTTGGGAAACCAAAGAATTTTATTGCCCTTTAAAAGTCAGTTTATTTTCTTTGCATTTCTCAGTGATAGAAATTTCCTTTTCCTGCAGCAGGAAACCCATGGTGCTGAAGGTGGCTTCTGATTTAAACAGTTAAGTATCAAGAAGTAATTCCTATTTTGTCAGATTTATTTAAAAAGTCATGCTAGCTAGCAGTGATGTGCAGTTTCAGTCTGTAGTCCAATTTTCTGGACTACAGCAGAGTAATCTTGTACATATTGTTTGGCATGTAACATTGGTACCCTGATGCAATCCCAAGGTTAATATGCACCATCACCTCTGAGGTTTCCACATCGTGTTTTCAGTCTACTGGTTGATGTTAACACATTTTGATGAAAGGTCTGATGTCTCAGATATATTTCCAGTTTCAAGCTTAGCTTAACCTCAAGAAAATGGCGGGATGTTCCTGGAGAACGTGTTGTTGGGGAGATTGGCAAGGAGGAGGACAGAGAATTTGGGATTCCCATGTTCATTAGCAGCCAGCTGTTAGATTGAGCCACAGATCTTTAGAGAGTCAGGCCTCTTTTGTTCTGATTTACGCAGAAATTTCCTTGGTTTTCAGGCCTTTGTGCACCATAGTAGGAGCAAAGATGAAGAGAAGGCTGGAAAAGCATCTCCAAGGGCAAATTTCCCCCTAGTGGACTATAATAAGGAGATTAATTTTTTTTGTTCTTTCTCCCGTTGTCTTCACGTTCTCACATGGGACCAGATCAGTGAGGCTCCTGTAGCAAAAGAATAAATTGCTCTGAACTATAGCCTATTGTGCTTCAAGAAGGAAGGACAGGATGGAGGAGAGATGAGAACAGGAATGCTGTAAAAAAACTTATGCTTCAAACTAGTTTAAATTTGCCTGTAAACATGCAGTAGGCAGCATAGATGAGAAACATTTCCCGGTGCTCAGTATTTAACTACGGGTATAAAAGCAGCCTTATTTAAATAAAAAGGTTAACAAATTAATTCAGACTAACATTGGGGATTTAAAGTTTTAGCTTGCTTTTCCAGAAGACTCTTAGAGCACTTGTGGAAATGGAACAGTCTCCGTAGTCTTAGAGATTGTAGAGACACTTCAGGTTCAATTTTGATTTAATAAGTCTTCCAGCTAAATGTTATCAGTAGAGTAGCAGAAGAATTGCCTTACAAGATGCCTTTCACTGGTAACAAAGAATAAGTAGTCCTGATTTGCCTTATATAAGGATGTTTTCAGTTAATTTTCCTTGTCCTGTAAAGATCTCCAGGTCTTCAGCCTCCATAGAAATGAATGTGTACTTCCACAGATTAATTCTGTGAAGGGAGACTTCAGGAGGTTAAAAAATGTTTCCTATTATACAGGTGTTCCTTACGTTTAGGCACTTGGAATCCACCTTGGAGCATTACCAGAAGCTTCTTATGATAAAAACAAGTCCAAATTGATCCACTGTGGAAACTTCCACAGTAGAAGAACGTATCCCTTCAGGGGCAGGTTGGCTTTTTTTTTAAACAGTGCTTTATATTCCTTCAGAAGTTTTTCATTTTTTCATTTAAAAAAGAAAAACCAAATCCTAGTAATTGAAGTGTTACCGTTCAGGTAGGCCACTAAAGAAATCCTGCTGAGTCACTGATAACTGTGGTATTTTGAATGTGATAGTTTTATACTTATTGTGGGAAATTTATATGTATTCTCATGAAGGTTCCCGAGCCAATATCTACTAGACTTGCCCATGATACATTTGTTTTGGTTTTTTTTTTAAAACCACATCTGAGATCAGATACCTAAAGGTACAGGGCATCTCCAGCCAAGACCAGGATTATTTCTGTTCTATGGATTTGTTGTAGTAGAAGATGAGGTTGATAAATTCAGCTTAGCAAGCAGACTTCTTTGCTTGTGCACTGCTGATAAGTAGCCACACTTAACTGCTCCACTGAAGACAAATATTTCTGTACTTTTGGACATTGATTGCTGTTAACAAGTGCCACATACAGCTCCTTCTGTTTCTTGTAATCTCTGTCAGAATCACCTGTACTCTCTTGTTCCCACGGTGCTTAATGCTGTTTCAAAACTTTCCTCGGGAATTTATTGTGGTCACGGATATTTGTGCATAACTTTTCAATCTATTTGTGGCTATGTGATTCTCTTAAAGTATTTGGAATTAATATCTGCTGTTTCTTCAACAGTGACTTAACTCCAAAAACATTTTTACTGTTGCACATTTAAGTGTTGCAAGGAAAATGAGAAAAAGTTTACATGCGCTGTCTAAAAGACAAATAAAAAGAGAGAATTTCAAATATTCTTTTCTACTGCTGCAGATGAGTTACACATGTTCTGCCCCAGCACTTCAGAAAAATAAGAGATCCCTGTCTTCTAAGAGTCACATGCTTTGATTTAATGAATAAGCAGAAACACAGCACAAATCACTGAAAATCTGAGTGTGAAGGAACATGCAAGGAGGTGAAATAACCTCTGTGTAAGACTTGGGCATTCAGTATCAATGAGATGCTGCATCAAGTAATGTACTAAGGCTCTTCTTCCATCTCTAGTGTCTGAAAACAACTGACTGATTTGGGTCTTTCTTTAAAACTGTGCATGTGCGTGTTGCACATGCACAGAGATCTAGATGTGTGCTCATGTGTTCTACTGGGTTTGAATTTTGGCTTGTGAAGGTTCAGAAGCACCTGATTTTGTATTTAATAAGCTGTATGAGGAGAGAGAATGAAGACTAAAAGAATAAGAACACAACAAATGTATCAAGAAGCTAAATAATCATCCTTAATAATCATTAATATATGCCTAAACCATGCTTTCATTGCTTCTAAGGCTTATCCATTACTACTGAAGGGATATTTTTATTGAGCATCTCTTACAGTAAAATGTTCTTTTCATTTGACTTTGGATAACCTTGTTGTCTGAAAGGCCAGGCTGTGCTCAGGTCCTGTTAGAAGGTAGGATTGGTTTGCCAAAACCTAAGAGACTGGTGTCTCTTGCCTTACCAGCTTACTCTGAGCTGCTCTCAGCAGAGACTAGAAAACAAAGACTGTCACCATCATGAATTTTGCTTAGACAAGCATGCAGATAAGGCAGGGTGTTCTCCCCTAAAACGGGAGGTACCTGAGGGATGCCCATAGCTCTAAATAACAAATTGGTGTTATGATGTTCCACTGAACCTAGAATATAATCAAATGAAAAGGGAAGCATATATCATAATGACAGTAACTGGGTCATTCTTTTGATGTCATCAGTTATTCAGAGGCTGATTTAAAAATTTAATTCTTTTAAAGCAGTTTGTCCAGAATTAGCATTAGAAATTGTCCTTTTTTTTTTTTTTTTTTAATCAAAACTACTTTTTGCATCTGGTTTCCTGTTCTTGTACTTGTTCCCAGTACAAAAGAGATGAAGCTACCAGAGAGAGTCCAGTTAAAGGCCACTAAAAGGATTAAGGGACTGGAACACATCTCTTGTGAGGAAAGGCTGAGACAACTGGGGTTGTTCAGCCCAGCAAAGAAAAGGTGTGGGCAGCATCTCATCCATGTTTCCAGGAACTGAGAGGATGTAAAGAAGCTGAAGCCAAACTCTCTTCAGCAGTGCCCAGTGACAGGACAAGATGCAACGGGCACAAACTGCAACACAGGAGATCCCTTCTGAACAACAGAAGACATTTTTTCACCATGATGGTGACTAAGCAGTGTCTCAGTTTCCCAGAGAGGTTGTGGAGTATCCATTCTTGGTGGCATTAAAAAGCTGTCTGGATCCGATCCTGGGCAACTGGGTGGCCCTGCTTGGGCAGGAGGCTTGGACCAGATGAACTCCAGAGGTCCCTTCTGAATTCAACCTTCTGTACCTGTATTTTTATGCCCTAGTCATGCTTTGAACTAAAAGCAAATCCTGCACAAATTCGCATTCAATCATTGCCAATTAGGCAATTCCCTTGAATTCTTGCACAGTGGCAAACGTACTGATAGCAGAAGCTTGATTTTCTTTGTGACATCTCTTGCACTTACGCAGCACACTCTTGAAGACGCTAATAAGATAGATAATAGCTTTTGGGTCAGATCTCTGAAACTTGGTCCCTAGATTTAAGTACTCGATTGCAAAACCAATGAGTAATAGGTAAAATTATTCTTCTAAAATGTGCTTCAAAATAGTTGCTGAGTAGAGCAAGACTATCTTTACAGTTACTCATGTGTGTAAAACCATGTACCAAAAAATATCCATGATGAAAGTCAGACCTGTTAAAAAATACTGTGAGTTGGAAGGCTATTACAAGAGAAATGAGAGGTCCTTAATGCAAAGCCTTACATGGAGAAGAGGGAAGTATAATTCACTGTGTCAAATATTCTAATTTGCAGGTTCCTGTTCTATTATAATGAGGGGATAGGAGTAATAAATGGAAGGATAGCTTTCCATGAAGCAAATAAGATGGAAGAATGAATATATCACTTTTACTTCTTCTGTAACTTCTCCTGAATTTATTTCTCTCTCATCTTTTTTTTGAGTGATTATTAGTGTTGATCACCGTCTAGCCCAGAGCTGATAAAATAATAAAGATAATACCGTTCCCATAGGTGCTATTACTATTTCCATATCACAGACATCACCTAGAGAATTCCATCCCTTTTTTCATAAATCATGGTTAAGACACAGGGATTTTGTAGTGGAGAGAGAAAAGAGATGAGGAGGAGATTGGCCAACATTACTTTTTTTTAGAAGCATTTTGTATGCATCCAGTTTGCCCAGAGATAATTGAGAGGAAAAGATGTGAGGGGATGATAGAGGGAGAGAAACTAAAGGCTGATAAAATTTTCAGATGGGATGTGTGTGTTATGAATGAGAAGGCAGAGCAGGTATGATCTTAGACTAAGATTTTTGATGAATGAAGAAATTTAAGGCATCAAATCTGATATTGAGTTACATAAACATGCTGGTGCACACAAGGACTTCACTACATAATACGGAAACAATCTCTAGATAGACATAAGAGGTGAAAAATTTTAGGAACCTGTTTGTATTCAGTATCTTCAGTCCAGTGACATCACTCACGAAATCCAATCTAATGATTTTATAGTAACAACTCAGCACACTGTAAAGTCACATTATTATTTCCAGCTTCTGGCTGTAGGTCTGACAACTGCTTCAAACTACTCAGGTATTGCACATCCTGAAAACAATGGGCTTTATTGGTAGTTATTCTCCACCAGGTGAATATACAGCGTGTTGATAACTATCTACTCCTCCAAAGTGAAAACAATCATATTCATAATATATTTCTTTCCCTTCTCTGCTGCCCAAATGTTTACCTGGTTACTCAGCATAGCAACCTGTCAACCATATGGATGCCATTCAGCCATTTTTGCTTCTCAGAATGCCGTTGAACGGGGCCCACACAACCAAATGTCCAAATCCTGCGATTCGGTGTGACTCAATAGAGTTTTGAGAAAGACCACAATTTTCTCAAGTGGCAGCAGGCACCTGTGTCTCTGCTTTACTCAGATTCCTGTCAAAAAAAAACCCCAAAGTACCCTCATGTCCACAGACAGAAGTTCAGTCTGCTGAGCTGCAAAGTTGCATAACTATCTTCTTTACTGATGTGGCTTTGCAGCTGTAACAGGAGTAATATTAGGTTAAATGGATTAAAAAAAGAAAAAAAAAAGAGTATAGCAGTTTGCAATAACCTTGGTCAGGTTGAAAAGGGGAAAAAACATGTGAAAGTTATCGCCTGGTGCAGAGACACATTAAAATAGTAATAGTATAGATAAATCATAGTTCAGATGAGCTACTAAGGTGTTTTCAAGCTGCTGTTAATACTTTCACTTGTATTCCACTGTTGGTTTACCATTACACTTACTAGCAGTAATAGCTTCTAACCAGCACAATCTTCACAGGAACATTTTCCCAAATGTGTCATATCATTGGCTCAGTTATGTAAAAATGCCCAGGGAGCCCACAGGCTGACAGTGATGCCTTGCTACTGTCCAACATTTAAAAAAGGGGCCAAGGAGCCTGAATTGTGCCCCTTTTATTTTGATTTGAAGTACCTGGGGGTGCCTAGAGCTTTGTGGGGGGGATAAAGAGAAAGGAGTCATGTCTAAAAGTTAAATCTAATTTTGAATATTCTCATTAGATCGACGTTTTCTGACAAGGTCCAATGCAAACAGAAATACTAACCCCAGTTTGGTCTCTAATCCTGAATCACCTAGTTAGTCTAAACCCTATTTGGCCATCCTTTGGACTCTCTAATGACAATAGGAATATTTTAAACCATCCAGAACGCTCAGTTTTGCTCAGCTGCCCACACTTTGCCATGGTTACATGAAAGAAGTAACTTTGTGACACACGTTTGGCATTTCTTGGCATTTGTTTGTTTGTTCCAAGCTGCGGGAGGGCCATCAGCGATACAGATCTGAGAGAGGATGTTTGAGTTTACATCCCCCCCAGCCCCCAGGCTGTTAATTTTAGCAGTGTGAGTGGAACTCGTTCGGAGCGTTTGGGGTGTGCCAGGGTGGGGGTGGCACAAGGGGGGGTGTGTGCCACGGAACAGCAGGTGAAGGTGGTTTCATTGCCATGGGAACCACGAGGGGAAGGGAGCAGATCTGGTGTGGTGGGGAGGGGCGCACAAAGAGACGTGTTATTGTGCAGATGTATTTATTTTTGAAATTGTTTGCGGCATGGAAATGTCACCGGTGCAGACTTTGACTCAGAGAGGACCGGCAGTGGCCTTGGTTTAAAGCAGCTCTGCACCTGCCAGGATTATCCTCACAAAGTTCCCACCAAAATGTTTTCCTCTGATACGTGTTAAAATTGCTGGTGTTGTGAGTATACATTCTTATAACTTGACAGCAGTTTCATCCACTGGAGATTTCATTGGTGGATCCTGCTTCAAAAAGTAAGCATATGATTTTGCTTCACATTAAAATTAAGAGCATCTTTGGCACCCCCAGGCATTCCTTATGTTGTCCCTGTAGCTCCCAAACCAAAATTCCCTTCCTTCCATCTTTAGTATGACCCTTTCAGTTTCTTGAATTTTGAGATTTGGTTCAGATAAGTTGTAAATATGAGTTCTGCCCGGTGCAATATCTCAGTCGTGACTCAAGCTACAATGCTCTCATTGCAATAAAAGCTGCAAATATTAAACTTAAGTGATGCTTTTAATTATGATTCTAGTCTATCAGGAAGACTAAAATCAAATAATATTCTAAACTTGCCTTGCATTTGCACTGATTTAATCAGCTCTCTAAAGGGGAGTGGACTTCTTTTTGGCAGCCATTAAAGATGTTGATTGCAAGTGACTACAAAGGTTGCATTTCCCAATAAAGATATTCTATGGGAAATATTATGAACATTTATTTAAGAAATTATAAAGTACAGTAGATGCCTTTTGCCTCTTTTTTTATTTTATTTTATTTTATTAGACAGAAGTGAATCTCCATTGACAATCACCAATAAGAGCATTTAACATTGAAAGAGTATTAGCTTTACCTAGTTTCCAGCCAATTGCATCTTCCTACAAAAGAAGATTCAATTTAAATATAGAAGAAACATTGAAAAAATATAGAAGAAACATCAACTATGTAAAACTTCAAAAAGTGTTCTTTAATTGCACCTTGTTTGCTATGCTTCTACACCAGAGGTGACATTACATATGATTAGTAAACACACATTGTCCATTTTTTGAATTGATAATTGAATTACTACAGTTTTTTAGAGTAAAAAAGAAAAGTAGTTCTGCTGAACCTATTTACCCATTAGTTCATAATGTTGTATGACATAGGTTTTGAAATAGTTTCTTTGAATGAATATTCTTTACACCTGCAAGTCAAACTGCTGCTGCCTAAACCTGAAAAACATCACTTCAATAAACTTTCAGTCTACTTAATGATTTTTCCCATTGATCTTGTGATTTGGCCTACTTTAAAACTTCAACACAAACATGAACCGCTTAAGACATTAAACCTAAATTATGTTTAGAGTTGTTCGTATTAAGTTGTGGTAAATTTAGAGCTTAATGTAGTTGTCCTGCTTTAAATTTAATTTTAAATAGGCTTGCTTTATAAGATATATAAAAGAACATAGCATTTTTTAAAATGAATTTATACACCTTTTGGAATGCTGATTTATCTGGGTTTGCACTTCATTATGTCCACAGATTTCAAATAGCACTAGACTGGACCTTCTCTAAAACAGACTTTTCAGTGAGTATTATATTAATTATATCTATTTAAATACAAAGAAATTCCTTGTTAACAGGAGCAAATTATTTTCAACTTTTGGTGGGGCTAATAAGACCACACCATTGCTTTCCAACTTACATGGAATAACTTTTTAGCCAAGGACACAACTCAAAGCAAAGGACCTATGGCAAAATCATCTGATTTTAATTGGAATTTGTTTAACTGTTATGTGTAGTACTGAAGGCCATTTACTCTGACAAGAAATGTTAAATAAACCAGTAACAAATCAAAATAGGAGACAGGATACAGTCCTCTTTCCTCTTTTGATAATTTGGCAAGGTAAGAAGTGATTTATTGACTACTGAAATTCAAAGGATTGGTCACATATGGAAAAATATTTTTTTAATTAGGACAATACTGTAAATTTAAGCTTCTCAATGTGTTATGGAAGTTGTTCCTAATTACATATTTTAATGGTAACTAACTAGTTGTATTTATAGTCTGTTCCATATATCCAGCATTAACTGTTTCTTTTCAAATGAACATTTCCCCTCCCCTTCTCTACTTCTATAATACAGTAAAACATGTGGCATGAGGATATATATGTTTGATGCAAATGCTTTTTTAGTATTGTACACTTCCTTGCTATAGACAGACCTTAACAATTAAATGCTGATCAGTTAGTATACTTGCATTTATAAACCCTGAAGTTTTTTGACAGCAGTACTGGATTATGGCCACTTTAGATCAAGGAGAATTAGGGGGTTTTTTACTACTTAGTATATTTTTTTAAAAAAATATTTATTATTTTTTGTTCCCCTGCTTTCCTTTAGAAAAATAAATCTGTTTTTCTTTAAAGAACTAGAACAACTATTTAGAAGTCGACTTTGTTTCAGAAGAGGTGGGCAGAGATAGGTCAATTTTGGATAACCCCCCTCCAGCCCTCTTCTGAAACAGCAAAGATTTTGTTACCAGCAGATCATTTGGTGACCACTTCATAGCTGACAAAGCTTGAAAGTCTTCTGTTGCTTTGCACTTAATTACACTCCCAGTTTTCATTAGAATGCAATGCACCAGATGAGAAAAACATGACAGGCTTTGATTGGCACTGATAGTAAATGACTTTTAGTTCAGCTGTGTACATCTACAGAAGCTTTGATAAAAGTTCTTTAGATCAGCAGAGAGGTTAGACAAGGATTTACAAAATTTCTGATTTTTTCAAGTGTCAGTTCTTCTCTTTATAAATTTAGTTGTAAAAATAATTTGGTAGGCTGAAACAGTGGGAAAATTTATGTCACATGATTTTTACTGCCTTGGATTTGTATAAGTAATCCCTCCTTACCGAGGTGGCTGTCGGATTCAGTGCAGGAAAATTCACTGGTTTTGCAGTATTTTTTTTCAATAAAGAGCAACTTCCATATCAAATTAGAAAAGATGAAGGAGAATATGTGCCATAGTTTTCACAGCTGCTTAAAAATCAGCAGCATTTTTAAAATCTGCTAATGAGATCCTGAAATATTTAAAAACCACAGAGGAAGGATTAATACTGGTGCAATAGTGCAAAAAGAGGTAAGAAGTTTTGTAGTGTGAAATGTCATCCCAACCTCTAAGCAGATTTATTTAAAGTGCAAGGCTAAGGAGAATTCTTTAAAGTGTATTGATGAAGTAAATCTGCATGGGAGCTTTGATTCATTCGTGTGTGCATTTTAATGGTGGTTGTTTTTTTGTGCCAGAAAAAGAGAATTGCACAATAGTGTAATATGATGTTCAAATGTTGGAAGAAATAGAAAAATGAAGTTGTATTTAGCTGAATGCAGAATAATAGACTCTACAAATGTCAATTGACAGTATCATGTCAGTTTTTATAATGCTGTTTGTTCCATTTTTTGGTCACATTGCTCTTCACTAAGCAAATCATACATTTTTACCTCAGCTATGTCACCTATTTTCATGTTGATTAATTCATGTAGTCATCTACATAATTTTTAAATCAAGTAATTTTGATTTAAAATTTCTGGTAAATAGTGGAAAAAAATCAAAAAACAGGAAAACATTTTATTTCAAAACAGCCAGTTCTGTTAACACATAGTTTTCATCATATATTTCCATTTGTTTTTAATTACTAAGTACATTTTCATGAAAATTACGAACTTTTGTGGGTTAAGGGTTCCTCTGCTCCTGCTGTTTATTTCTTTCATGCAGACATACTTCACTGTTTCTGGCAACCAGACTATCTTTAAAGCAGCACATGGTAACACTGCAAACTCTGAACACTGACTTCAGTGAGAAACATGGAACAAGACAAAGCCTGGGTCAAATCTTGAGGTGGTGTAAACTCATAAACTATTAACTTGAGCCAGACTTCCAGGTTTCCACTATCTGAGCACCTTATTTTTGTATGAATCCCCATGTAAATATCTTCAAAAACCTTTTGAGAGGTGAAAACTGAAATTGCATGGTGGCAGAACCTCTGTAAATAATAAAATTTCAAGCTTGCCATACAGCATTCCTTTGGCTTTTGTGGTTGACTTTGTACATATAATATAAACATAATGAGCATATGAGATGGGTTTCAATGAGATCAATATCTGTATTGCATGAATTAACAGTAGTTTTATCAGGACTGGATGAAGTCTTGATCTAAATAGGAATGCAGCTTGGCTGCATAATTGTGCCCATGTCATATGTGAGGGGAAAGAACATTTTACTCAACAGTGCTAGTAAGGCTGGAAGGGAGAATTAAAGAATCTTCATTAATCTGTAAGATCTATAAGTAATATTTCCTACATAATTTTATTCATGGTTTATCTTCCATTTCAGACTTTAAGATGTCAATGTTACAGAACAAGCTTTCTCCTGAAACCAAAAAAATCCCACAGAAAAATATATTCTCCTCAAAATCTTTCTTTTGAGTGTATTTCTTCCTTAAGAACTGTGCTAATATAGCCATAATTTTTCAGTGCCAAAAGTTAAGTGGCATTAGGAAATATTAGGTAGGCAGCTTCCCAGCTTGTTTCCACTGCTGTGGCACAGGCCTTGACATCCAAGCTGTGCTGGCACGACTGTTTGTGGGACAATCCTGTGAGCTAGGCTGGTGTGCTGTCTGCATTAAAATAATGCAGAAGATGTGATTTCAAACTGTCACCTCACCAAATACAACCCTGCCACAAACTGACCATGCTTCAATGGACATGGGAATCTCACTTAGCAAAATGGTACTACTGAAGGACAATTCAGGAGAGACCAGCCACATCAAGTTATTTTATTCTTTATCAGCATCTAATTAATTTGTATTAAATGCTGGCTACATAGCTGGGAGTGTCAGGAAGCCTATATGCTAATTGCCTTTAAAAATGAATGCATCAGAGCACTGGGACATTTCTGTTGTGTTCTTAGATTATTCATATAAATTACGAGGTTATCAAATGCAAATGTGAAATTGTCAGGCATATGCTCAGATATAAGCTGTGTAATTACTCAGGGTGTCATCTCAGGCTTCAAGCAACCAGAAACTTCTGTTTCTACATAAAACATCATCGAGGTATTATAAAGCCTTTAGCAACAGAGCACAATTAAAATACCTCAGGCAGTGAAACCTATTAATATAAAAGAGACTAAGTTCAAGAGAAATAGTTGGGTCATGCCTGTTTGACAGTGACAGGAGCACAGAGCCCTTGCAGATTAAATCACCCTGCTGAGCCTCTGAATCCTCTGCATGGTAATGTCACAGCAGAGTGCCTGAGCTGCCACGTTTAGAGATAATTTGGACATCTCTATGCTCCACCTTAGTGGCTACAGGCAGCAGTGGTCCTTCTTTTGTGAGTTCAAATCACATCAAGGCAGTAATAGTACAACACAGTCCAGATGTTTATGTTACCTCCTCCAACTGCAGCCGTATTAGGCTGAGTGTCCTGTCCTACTGCTGACTCCCTCTGCTCCCGTGGCCAAGTCCTCACAACCATCTGTACAGGCACAGGCATTTCAAGCAGCTTAGGTGCAAACCACTTCTGTTTGGGAAGTCAGTGGAGCAGTGGTTATTATGGGGCCAAACCTGCTGTCATGTGTTCTGCAGGAGCAATAAAAACCCCCCAACTCACAATTAACCATATCCTTTGAGATCAAGAACTCTCTGTCAACATGTTGAGTTACAAAAACAAATTATACAGACAGCTTCTTAGTGTTTATACAGTGCTTTTACAGTAAACCTATATTGTTTTCATCTTTTCAGCTTGAAAAAAATGAGGTACAGTGCACTGTAGTGAAACAGCTTTACTTGCAGGCACTTTGCTAAGCTATCTTCATAGATGATTTTTGAAAACAATAGTGAAATGTTCAGAATAGTATCCAGGCACTTAAAATTCGCACACAAACATTATGTGCTGGAAACTTTCACTGCACTGTTACTGCCTTTACACCATGTAGAGTTTACATTACGCACATAAAGAAAACATCTGTATTTTCTAATTATAGAAGCTTTAATAAACACCAGCTTTGAACCATGACTTTTTCTATATCTATGGAAGCACAGCATACACAACTGCAAGATATTTCCATGTGCTACCTTTCTGATGTGTGTGGGACCTGACCCCAAACAAGTATCTCTATGCAGATAAAGGTGGGGTCTGGATACAGTTAATTTTTAAACTCTACTGAAATTGCCAGCTTTGAGGATTTCTGGAATGGCAACATCCCATCCTTGGAAAGAGAACAATTTATTTCATGTAAACATGTAAAGAGCTTACAGATGAAAATTGCTCTCAATCACTCCTTGCATGGCCTATCCTTGAAAGGATCATCAATTTTCATTTCTTTCTACATCATTACTGAATTACTCGTTTCTCAATTAATGGTCCATGACCTTAAAAAATGGTGGACCAGAACTTTCCCTGTCATCCCACCTGATGACCCTGTACTTTTTAAGAGGGCAACATCTCTTCCCATCACAACAGTTATGAGAGTAGAGCTATCAGTGGCACAGTCCAGAGGCACATTTTGCAGTTTTTTCCAGGCAAACTGGAGCTATATATCCTTGTCTAGTGACAGCCTCCATCATTAATAAGTGGTCAGTCTTCGCGAACGAAGATCTGGGAAAGATGTTTTTACCTTTCAAGCCTGCGCAATGGATTTTTTAGGTGAGACAC
>JAWWLV010000001.1:6269550-6287120 GCA_035041135.1 Platyrinchus mystaceus
TCTGACTGTTCCACAGACTGTTTGTTTTTCATATTGTACTCAGTGAACAGTGAAATAGTCTAAAAAATGAGAAGATACATCAGATGCTGATTTGAATTTATTATAAATCAGCAACTAGTAGTCATATCATCTTACCTTATTTCGCCAGAGAACATGAAACACATAACAGGAACACAAGTTCCATTTCCACAAGTCTGAGAAAACGCTTCATTAAATGACAATTTCTTAGGTGACTTTTTCACCTTCCGTATTTGATCAGTTGTGCAGTGCATGGCTTTCTCTTAAACGGTCTGGATTCAGAGAAGTAAGAGCAGAAGGATGTAACAGCTGCCCCTAGCTAGCCACAAACCTCGATGTAAGAGCACATGAGACAAACAGCTGGCAGGGGCCTGTAGATGCAGTAAATCCTTCAGAGTGTGTTGGTGTGAGGCTTTGGTACATGGTTCTTCCCAGATCACTGAGTCCTACCCCAAAAGAAACAACATACCAGGGTGAAACTCACCCTGCAGATTTCATGGCAAAAAATCAGAAAGAGCCTCTGTAGCCCATGGAAATGTCACATTTTTAATATATGAAAGGGTTTCTGTGTATTGCAGTGTCAAAATCTTCTCCTGTGTCATCAACACAATCCTACCCATTGAATTGAATGTGTCACTCATCTGGCAACTGAATTTGAAATTAATCTGTCAATTATCTGAGGATGATGCAGAGGCTGGGAACAGTTAGTTGCAGCAGGTGTGATGAAATTCCATGTGTCTGTTGTTTCAATCATTTGTGTGCTTAGAACAAAATCAACACTTTGTACTTGCAGAGATGAAAAGGTATTAATCAGTATTTAGCACAGCCCAAAATTTGAGCCTGGGTGAGGGGTACCTAAGCTATCCTGGCTAGGGAAACAAAACTCTTTATCTGTTTTCAATAAACTCTTAGAGTTACTCCATCATCTCAATTTTCCACTTCAAATTGGATCTGATACACCATAGGTACTAAAATTTAAAAACAAGCTCATTTTTCTGTAATAAGACCAAATAATTTTTCTGTGTAGAGTTCTCTTCAGTGTCCTTCATGAAGGAGTATCAAACTTTTCTTTTGAACAGATGGATTTAGCTCAGCCCTGTGGTAAACTGATGGTTTATGCTTTAGCCAAGTGGTCAGAACCCTCTTTTCTGGAGAAGACTTATGACAGTAGATGATACCTAAAAGGATTGAGAAACATGATGAATTGTCCATTCTGTTTCCTCCCATATTATGCCTTTTCCCCAGGACTTTTGGAAGTAGGAAGGAATAGGTTAATTCATTACATTTTATTCAATACCTTCTGTTGGCAAGGTCCAAATGGTATCTACTTGAAAACTACCACAATATTCTTGCACTGAATTAAATGGGAGAATTTCTTTGCTGGAATAGAGATGCTTCTAGGGTCTAATTCACTTTTGGTTTTGGACAGCGAGTGCCTCTTCATGCTGGGGCAATGTAAATGCTCATCTCTGTTTTAAGAGCACAGTCCTTACATCGAGTAAGGACTCTTCCATCTCCCTTTCAGTTGGGAGGACCCTAAACCAGGGCAGATAAACTGAGTTAGTTACTATTACATAGTTTTCTGGTGGCTACATGATTTATCATGTGCTTTCCCTCATAGTTTTTTTCATATGGAGAGAGCTCCTTAATATAACTGCAGGAATTGTGGTAAAGAGCATGTAGAACTTGCACCAAAGGGTATTTTCAAAGCATTGAGTTTTCCAAGAACTCCTAAAGGTAGTGGCTTTGACTTTAAATAATGTAATTCTTGTCTTTCCTAACAATTTTATATTAAGCTACAGCCTCATTCAATTGCATGGCAAGCAGTCCTATTCTGGGTAGTTTATTCGGTGTATTATTTGAAGGTTCAATTTTCATCTACGTTATGAGAAATACATGAAAATAGCATCCTCTACTTATCAGTATGTAGTGTTTTTTTCATATTTTATGTGAAATTAAAATAGAAGTAAGGTAAAAATATGACAGAATTAATGTAGTACATAACTCTGGGGGCATCACTGTCTGGCAGAAATATTCCTAATGAAATCATCATTCAAAGGAAACCTTGCTTCAAGTTACAGAATGCTCATGAAAACAAGAGATTAATGTGCTTAAAGGAAAAGTAGATAAACAGACAGAAGGCATGATTGAATAAAATTCTCCCAACTTGGGTAGTTTGTATTTCGTTTTGTACTTATAAATCCGTGTTATAGATGCCTAGAAGAGACTTGGTATTTTCCCCAGGCTTTCCATCACTAAGTCATTACTGTGGATTTCTCTGCTGAACTCCTGACTGATATCATACCACTGACTGTCCTGTGGCAACTACTCCCCAGCAATTTGGCTCATTCGTATTATTCACTTTTAATCAGATAAGATATATTCTTCACCACCTGCTCTCATCCTCTGTAGGCTTTCTTTAAACTTATTAAGAACTGACTGAAACCCCGTGTGGTAATAAAGGTAGCCCCATTAAAAAAATAATAAAAAAAAAATTCTTGCAATGTAGGATAAAACTTACAGTTTCACTACTTTAAGGGACTTTTTTATGATCATGTTGGATGGGTTCTATCACGAATTTAGACCTATTTCAAATGAAGTGGCTTTTATGTCCAAGAAGGCACAGACTCATTCTGGAGTTCTACTTCCTCCTGCAATTCAAGCTGCAAACTGAAATCAGACAATTTTCAGGTGTTTCCAGTAGTTGCTCAGAGAGCAATACTTTATTAGTTTCCCTTTCTATGTTGTTTGTAGTTCCTGTGCCCCCAGAAAAATGCAGATTTGACTTCAGAGACTGCTGGTGTGGTGCCTGAGGAGTCGGTATCAACTGCTCCACAGCTCTACTGAACTCTGAGTTGAGATCACCATCTGAATTTCTCCTCCCATGATAAGCATCTTCCTCTCACCAAGCATGGAGAGGCATCATTCAGTATGACTCTGGACCACATTCAGGAGCAGTATTTTATTTCCCTTGAGGAACAGTGGTCATATTACCCACTTAAAATAGTCCAGGTTTTGATTTTTCATTTGAGAAGCAAAATTATTCCTGGCTAGCCTGAGTTATGAAAGATTGACTTTGAAGAACAATAAAAAACTGCTGATGCAATTATAATGAAAATACTATTCTGAGGTAAGGCTATAGGAAGAACAAGGATATATAAAAGCAATTTAATTTCATGGATTTTGGAAGCATTGCCCTTCATCTATTTAAGATCTATTTTTATTAAATTTTTTCAGCCTGGAGGTTAATTCATTTCACGTTTGTCTTTCAGCATATTATCGATTTAAGCAGCAGGTTGCATGACAGTGGTCTAGAAATATTAATTTTCATGTATGATTTTATATTTCTTGAGCAAGAAACAAATGGTTTTCTCATAAAGCTTCTTTCACTTGGTTGGTTTTTTCAAAAACTACGCTAAATGCAGATTGATTCACTAATGAATGGTCACATGATCCTCAGGATAATGAAATTTGTTTATAGTGGTCTGTGCTCTCTGTCCTTTACTTCTCCTGCTAGGATCTTTCCTGTTCTCTCCCATGTAATACCCTCAGATCTCTCGCTCCACTGTGTTCTTACCTCCTTCTCCAATCTCCCAAACCCAACAGATCTCACCATGGGCCTTACCCTCTTCCCCCAGCCTGCTGGCAGGACCAGAGTCAGACTGACCAGCTGGTGAGCACAGACTGCCTTGCTACAAACAGGAACTTCTCAAGTAAGTGGTGCTCTGTAGTGTTAATTAACAGGGTATTCATTTAATTCATACACAGCAGCGGCTCATGCTGGGAGCCAGATCTTTGATTGACAAAATCTTGTGTGCTCCAGCTAAACCAAGCCCTTTGTTGATTTAAACCAGGACCTAATCCTTAAAGTGCAAGTAGTAGTCCTGTAAGAAACTGCTGGGTGATCTCAGAAGGTGAAGTTATCATGTCTCTGATCCTGCAGTTTTCTACAAGTTATTATACTGATTCATTCTTACTTCCAGCCTGGCCTGAACTTCCATGCCACTGCTGCAAAATGCTTTTTTCAGAGGTTCACTGTGTTCCAAGAGTTCTGGAGAAATCTATTGGTGAGTTTAGTTCTCCTTTTGAAGTCAGGTGGCATTCAGTTTCGGAAGAAGCCCGACTTACCTTGCATGTTATTTAAAAGGGACTTTTATACCTCAACCCTTAGTTTAGAAATGTGTCTTTTCAAGCAGAGCTATGTGTTCACATATGTACCAAAGTGCCGGAATGTATAATGCCACATATGAGCCTAAAAAAAAAAAAGAAAAGGAAATTTTCCTCTATCAGTTTTATCAAAATGTTTTATTCTTGTTGCAAACCACACAGTTTGCTTACACAACTGTTCTTTGAGTCATGCAATTATTATTTTTTTAATATTCCTTACCTTTTATTTAAAACTCAAACAAAATTTTGTTCTCACAGTTACTGTGAAAACGCAAGAACTGTGTTTTCCAAATGATCCAACCCAAATAAAACCAAAGGCAGTGTAAAACCAGAATGAACCCAAAAGCTTAGAAGCCCAATGTATAATAAATAATTCAGATGAGCTCATTCTTAAATTCAATTATTTTAAAGTTGATTTGAAGTTGTGATTTTAGGAGGACACCAGCTTGTGAGTTTTGATTACAATAAACCAAAAATAGAGCTTCACTGTAATCAGGTTATTAAAATGGAGAAAATAACCAGCAGATCTTACCTCATGGGCAACCTTCCAGAAACAGTCCAATCAGTGCTTGTGCTAAGGCAGTGAAAATGGACATATCAGATGTGGAGACAATTATATCCAGCTATCACTACTCAAGTCTCTGTTAAGTGTTAACCAGAAGGGAAGGTGTCATCGTGCCCGGAGCCCTGCATAGACCCAAAACTTTCGGCTTCTTGCCAGTGACGTCCATCTGCTGGACACAAATCGATATTACAGCAGCCAAAGTCAACAGCTTCCTAAAAGGTGTGTCAGCACTGTCTGTGTGTGTAATTGGGATTTAATTTTCTTAACGGAGATGGGTTTATTTGTAAATGCTTGTAGCTTGCGGGAGAGTTTATGGGATGGACTGATTTCCTCACTAAGCCTATCGCTCTTGACTGAGATATATTTTTACTTCCCACACACACACACATTCTTACTTACGTCCTGCTGAGACTGCTGCTGGTGACATTTTCTTCAAGTTCAAGATCTGGACAGTGGCTGCTTCCCAGATGATAAATTTACCACCAGAAAACAAGTGGAAATTTTGGAAAAAAATTTTGGTCTCTCACTGTCTGAGAGACCAAAACACTCTAAGTGAGTTAAAGGCACAGTTCTGCAATTCCTCTCTGTTTTAGCAGACATCACACCAGGAATACTCCTGAGAGACTTAAATGAATCCTCTTGTATGCACTAGATCTTGCTGCCTTGGAGATGTACAACTGGCATATGTAATAGCACAGTGTACCTGAACTGTGTTTAAAAATAGGCAGCCTGTGAAACAGAAAGGTAAAAGCTTGAATTAGCATGATTAACAAACAAAACAGTTTTATATCCCTTTTATTTCTGATGAATAATTCAGAGCATTCCAAGTCCCTCATGGGGAGTCCCAAGTCCATCATGTTGGTTACCATAACCCATGGAATTAAACATGAGCCTGAGAACAAGAAACAAATTATAAAACCCTCTTGAAAATGTCATATGGTTTTCAGACCATCTAATCAAAATTATTCAAAAGTAAAGTGTTTTGCAGTACCAAACAAAGTGTTGAACTGCCAGAAATGGGAATCCTGCTGAATTTCACGTCCTCCCCCCATGTCAACATGGAAAGATAGCACTGTTGCTGCCTGTATGCTGCACTTGTCTGTTCTCCCTGGAGTGTCTCTTAACTAACTGACTGAAGTGATTAACTGATAGATCCATGTTTCTGAATCCCAGCCAACACAATGATCATTGACTTCAGTAGTTGAACAGAAGGGCAGTAACCACAGTGTAACTGGAAAGTGGTTGTAGGTCTTGCTTTGATGGCCTCTGAGCATTGAGAGTCCTGCTGCACATATTCTTTTTTTCCTTCAAGTACCTCTATCAGGCTAATTAATTACCCAGTGAGCTGTGCTGTCCCTAAAGCTTTGCAGACTGAGTAGAGCAGCATTCCCAAACATTAACTACTCTTAAAAATTGATGTTTGCCATTTGACAAGACATTTTCTCCTTGTGGTGTGTTTTGTGAGCTTGCTTGAGCAGGGAAGTTCCTCTGATATGGGATACTCTAGCAAAAAGCTTCAGGGTTACTTGGCAATTCTGTATGAAAAACACACTGTTCTCAACAATTTTTAATTCTGAAACCTTTTAAGGCTGCTCTAAACAGAGGAAGTCAATAAAACCCTACACCCAAGTTGTCATTTGGACTATTCAAAAGTACAATAAATAGTGAGACAATTGGTAGGTGACGTGTTGGTGTGTATTGGTGCTTTGCTACACGCAGTGGATTAACTTTCTGATTTGACTAATTTAAAATTCGCAATGTGCACTCAGCTTTCTTTTTTTTGAGAGGGAAAGCCATGCACAAATGAAACAACTTCATTTTCTTTTGCACCTCGAAAATATTCATTATTGCTGTTAGTACTAGCATTCATAGAGCATCAATTCTATTCCTTGTACACAGCAATATGAAAATCAACAATAATACCTGATCAACTTCTATCTGTGCATGGTGATGTTTGTATTCCCTTTAAAGAGAAGGTGTGAAGGGAGAGAGTTGTTCAATTACTGAAATAGCTGTATATGTCTCTCTGAATCTTTTAGAGAAAGTAAATTCTCATATCTGATGGAAGCAATATTGACATTTGCAAAGACTCTGGTGGAGGTTGTCACCCTTTTATTTGCAGAAATTTCTGTCTTCTGTAAAGATTTGTGTCCCTTCATTCTAGGTCTGTGGAAGCTCTACTTTCACTCTGGGGAGGCAGAAGCCTCATGCCAAACAGGCTTTGCTTCCAACCAGTTTTCAATACAGAGCATTAAGTGGTCTTTCCAATGTCCTGGAGTCATCTCCAGGCACTGACCATGACAACAAGTGAGACACAGATCGAAACTACTCCTGGACCTTAGGACTGATTTTCATATTGTTTTACCATATAGATGCCATTTAGAACAAAGGGAATATCTCTGCCAAGTTAAATATTCTGAGAATGGAGAAATTACCTTTATAAATACTGCAATATGCCTAAGGGACATTTTTTTCTTACACAGTGTTATTTTAAAAGTAATCAAATCTCCTAGGAGTGCAATGTCACATGAAGTGATTTAGAGTGTCAGAAGATGACCACAAAAGTTAAAGTTACTATTTCATCTTTGTCATTGTTTCTGCTGTGCCCAAACTTAACAAAACACAATAATGCATGTAAGAGATCTGGCAGGCCAGTCTGTCCCTCCCGAGGCACAATGGGAGGAATCAAGAATAGAGCAGCAGCCTGAATTCTGAATAGTCTTGTTTTCATGGGCTCTTACATAAGCCTTTTTTTTCCCTTCTGACTCTGTATTTACCAAGTCAAGGGTCTATCTCATTGTTCCATTAGTGCACTACCTGAATTTACAGGAAACCAATGAAATATGGCAATAAATCTTATTAGATATTGCCTGTGGAACATAGTCCCAAATGCTCTCCTGAGCGATCCACATCCCTCTCAAGCAGATATCAAAGATGGTGAGATTATATGCAGGAAAAAGAACAGCAAACTTTTTCAAAATGGTGATATATAAACAGCACAATACAAATGCCGTTCTTTGGGCGGCGAGATTTTTCAAATTATCTGTGTATAAAACCACTGATGGGATGAGTAGAGGGGACAAAGTGCTCCCACCTTCATTCCTCTCTCACTCCGTGTTCCTGGCAGGAGTCTGTATAGGCCAGGACTACAGCAGCTGTCCCCCTGCTGACAGACCCCACAGCTGATGAGCTTCATATGTTCATCAGACTTCAGTACAGCTCAACAAACAAACAATCCTTTAAAGGATTAATTTTCATACAGTTTAGCCTGAAGAAAGGAGATGCAGTTTTTAAAAAGTGTGTTTCTTGCCTTGCTGTGGGTGAGGTACCTGGCTCATTTGTCCTTCATAACTTGCAGCTCTGAATGTTTCTGAGAATGTTAGGGATGCTTCCCTCCTGCATTGCTTCCCATCATGTAACTGCTGGATCTGTGACATGTTGTTGAGCAGGCCTGTTTGCTTGCCATGTTAGAATTCATAATTTATAATTAGGCTGATGTTATCTATAACCCATTCAACAGATACAGGTAGGCTTTGAGATGTTTCTGTCCTCCAGGTGAACATTCACTGTGACCAAAAGCTCTTGGGTTTCTCCTGGTTCTCAAGAAGTTCCTCACTGGGCCAGCAGGATCTTCCTTGGCACTGTCAGGAATGAACTGTTTCTTGGCATGTGCAGAAGCTGAGTGCTAGACACCTGGAGAACTTTAAAATTGAAATGGATACCTACTTAGGTTTAAGAGCCTTCAGAGCTGGGCAGCAGCAGAGGTTTTTAGTATCACTGTTTGCAATTGCAGCTAACTTCTGCCTGGCTGCCTGCTTGGATACCTAAATACCTTTTTGGGATCTGGCCCCAAGCATTTTTTTTTAACTTTCTTATGCATTAAATAATAAAGACCAGGCAATTAAGAAGTCTTGATTAACTGTGTCAGCCTCTTGAAAAGAGCTACAAATCAGCCTCATTTCCTCCTCTTGAGAATCATTAGATCGTTTGTTACAAGGGCAAAGGGAGCCTCGGCAGCATTTCATGGCAGAAGCTCATAGGGCTGCTCTATGGAGTGCTCTGTTCAGTTGTTTACAAACCAAGTGTGATAGATTGAGCATCCCAGTTGGATGTTTAGTTTGAAAAGTGATATGTCAGTTGCTATTTAATTAGGACTCTGCAGCCCACCTTTCTCAGATGCTGCAGCTTATTAAAGCATTCCCTGATTGGGAATATGCAGATGCTGTTGGTGGAAGAAATAGCTGCCTTTAGTCAGAGTAAAAGCATTTTGCCACCTCTAACTTGGAGTTATGGCAGCAGGCTTGGACCCCAGGGCTTAGGTGTAAGGACAGAGCAGACAAATAAGCTTCTATTTTCCTTCCAAGGAAAATGCTGTCAGAGAGGAGTGTTGCTGTGCTTCCTGTCCCAGGAGAGGAAATGCTTCTCCGTTGCTGCCTGTGTATCCCCCTCACATGGCTCTTCTCTGCAAGAACTTCAGGAACAGATGAGCAGCTTCTCTGTTGCTAGCTCATTTGGGCTGGGATGTGAGAGCAACAGCAAGCAGCTTAATTTGGTGTTTAATACCCCCGTGAGAGGCCTGCAAAGAATAAGGTGCTTGCACTAAAAGAACACGACAGTGTTTAAGGCCAGGTTGGACAAAGACCTTGAGAAACCTGTTCTAGTGGAAGGTGTCTCTGCCCATGGCAGGGGAGTTGGGATTAGATGATTTTTAAGGCCTCTTCCAACCCAAGCCATTCCATGATTCTCCAGTGGTGCGGTCTTCTCTTATTTGGAACGCAATTAGCACTTCTTTACAAAATTAGAGGCTTTGAGGCTGCAAAGAGACGCCCTGCTATGCTCTACTGAAACTGTAAAGATATCTCTAAAATAAAAAGACAACCTCAAACTCACCTGCAAACTCACCCTGATGGTGCTCAGGGGAACTGATACACTTGGAGAATTATACATCTTCTTGATACTAAGCTGCAGCAGCTGTGCCAGTGCCTTAAGCCTGTCTGTTTGCTTCAAATGCACCTTTTGAGAGGTGACAATTCTCTGTCTCGCTTTGAAATATGAAAGATGAGTTTAGAAGAAAGCATCTAATCTGTGTGTAGATATACTTACATAATTTTTTATAGAAAAGCTGACAATAATGAAGTAAAACATCAAGTACTGTTGTGCTGGACCCCCCTCCTCCAAAAAACCCTGTTGTATGTACTTTTAAGGCAGAAGCACAGTATTTCTTCTAGATGTTAGAGATAATCCATGTGTGTGTGTGTGTGTGTGGAGGGACAAGGACCGTTTAACAGGTGAGAACATTCCAGTAAGGAAGAAAAAGATGGAGCTTAATCTTCAGCTCTCTTATACCTGACTTCGGGAGCGTTATCTCTATTCAGTAGTTTGCTTTGTCTTTTGTGCAAGCAAAATTCTACTGTATTTCCCAACTCCTCTGGCATTCAGGAAGTGAGCAATATCTTCCTTTTTAACTTTGGTGGGGTTTTTTTTCAGGCAGTTTCAGGATGCTGGTTTTGCTCACTTAAAGACCTCCTTTTCTTGTTGAGGCAGTCACATCCCATAGCACAGAGGTGCCCACAGAGTAGGAAATAATCAAGTCAATGAATCTTGCTCCCTACAAGAGACCAAGCAAGCTGCATGACTCAAGCCTGTGCTGGAATGACAAAGTTCTGGGCATGATCTTGAGCTGATTAAGCCCACACAGCCTCTCTATCTCCACCAGTAAAGGAAATAATGGTGATAGCTCACATGGTCATTGTGGGAATTAGTGTATTCATATATAAATATTTTACACATTTTACTATGCAACATATTATTTCACTAGGAATTAATTACTTGCTTTCCCACTCATACAGAGTATTCTGGTGATGGGAAAGGAACGATGTCATAGACAACTGAGAAGAGCTGGCTAAGCATTATCAATAGCTGCATTTTATTTACCAGGAGACTGGCAATCCTCTAGAAGTATTTTTCTAGCCATTTCCTTCACCATACACATAAATTCCTTAGATGAGCAAAAGAAAGCTAATAAAAAGTCTAAGCTAATGAGACCACAAGAACAATATGAAAAGAAACTGGGAAATGCTGACTGTCTTGATTATATAATAATCTAGTATGGGAGAAATTTGTATTATTACTCTAATGTACACTCTTGGCCAAAGGATTAACCCCCCCCCAACAGTTGTTAAATTGTTAAAGGCATTTATGAAACTGCAGGAAAACAATTTTTCACTTCCATTTACATGTATATATATTTAGAGCTGGGAAATGGCATGTGGTAATAAAAACATGGCAGTGTTCCTCGTAGCAAATGCTTTCTGTCATGTAAACCAAAAAAAGGGTCTACATTGCCCCACTTTTGTGAAAAAGAGTGTTCATCAAATGTTCCTATAGTCACTATTCACACCCAATAAAACATAAGGAGTGTTTCTAGCTGAAATATTATTGAAACCACTTACGTTGAGCAGAGGGAAAGGAGGAGGAAGTAAAAACTGGACACAGTAGCGCAATTATTTTGTTTCATGAGAAGTTACATGGAGTAGCCTACCTGGGAAAGATGGACTTGCAATATTTGGTGGCAAAACTCTTTGTGATATTTGTCTGGGGGGTGAAGCAGGAATACAAAATCATTCCTATTTTCCTGCAGATTGCAATATCTGAATGCAAGACGGGGAAGAATGTTAGCTATGCCAGCAGGGATGGTTGTAGAGCACCTAGGCATCACAGGGAAGTCTGACTGTAAGACTGTGGGGTGTTTTTTTTCAAACTAAGAATTAATCCAAGATGAAACCGATTGCTATTTCACTCTGTTAGTCCTAGCTTGGACTTGTGTCTCTGTCCTGTTAACCCTACAGACACACATGCCTATGCTCACATGAAGCAAGCCTTAGCCCTACCTTAGGGTTTGTTGGACTGGGTCAAACCCTTTGCAGTCAGCTGATGCAAACATGCTCTGCTACAGTCACTTTAGTGACTCGGGTTTGTTCTAAATGTGCTGGGCTAATATTTTGCTGTGGGCTTCTCTCTGGGCCAGGCACTGTCAGCTTGCCCCCAGCTACTCTCTATCTGCAGATACTCATCAAAAATGTGCCCATAGGAATGCCCTTCCCCACTTACAGGTGGTGTGTCAAAGACTGGAGCACTGCTGTGACATTCTGTCAGCAACCACGCTGATGACAACAGGACCGATTTCAGAGCGAAGTGTCAGTCAGTTGATTATGAACTAGTCTCTGGTCCCCAGCCTGCAGAGAAACAAAAACATATTCTCCCAGGCTTTTCAGTTGCCAGGGACTGCTGGGCTTCATCCTCAATTGCTCCACATTCACCACTTTTGCTGCAGCCTGAGAGCTTCACGAGGGAAGCGGGGAGGGAAGCTGTGCTCAATCTGTGGCCAGTTAGGGACCAAAGAAACCCGCAGGGTAACTGGGAACAGCAGTGAAGCTGCCCTGCATTGGGCCAGCTGCTGCTACTGTACCATCTGGAAGGCTGAGGGAGCACCCCAATGTGCCTTCTTTCCTTTTTTTTCTGATGAGGAGAAGAGAAGAGCATCATCCAGCATATGAGCATATTTCAATCAGTTTACTGCTTCTCCTTTGCAGTTACTTCCCAGCTGCTTCACACTTCCCTGTCAGATGCAACAGGGCCCCAGATTTCAACTGCTGAGATGGAAACATGCTTAATAATAGATTATGAAAAAAACATGGTGAAAAATTCCAGTATAGATGGAGGATTTTAGTGCCAGATTGTGCCCTGGGATTCCAATGCATATCTTCCATTAAAGCCATTAAAAATGTTTGCATTTCAAGGAAGAATTTGGACTTTTGACACAATTGCCTCTTTTTCTTTGGGAGCCAAACATTTTCTGTGGTAACAGAATGTATTATAACAAGAATAAATATAATGCATTCAGGCACTAAAATGAATAACAGTCCTTGATCTATTTGCTGAAGATTACAGGCGTGAGATGTGAAAGCTGTTAGTGGCTTGAAGAAAGATATTTGCTGTAATTGGCACTGCAGCTTTGGTTTTATTGCAAAATACAAGAGAGATGACCGGAGAGGTGTGCAGATCCTCACATGCTATGGAGAGGTTGCACTGCATCTCACAGTCCTAAATTTGGCCAGTGGTTGCTGTATTTCATTGCCTTTTGAATCTAGAAGTCCTAAAATCCCGGGGTTGTGTACTTGCCACACACAAACTGATGCCTCCTGTTCCAGAGGGGTCAAAACCTTGGTGGTGATTGTGTATGGCTGCATGTATAAGGGAAATGTTAAGCCTGTTTCCTGTACTCACAAGGTGCTGTATGGATTAAAATAGCGTTGTAGGAATGGAACACTTTTTTCACTCAAACACTCAACCCTTCAATTTCCCTATTCTTTCAAATTGGAGCAATATAAGCATATACAGAGTGAAACTTTGTCCTCCAGAATGGAAATAACTCCCATCCTTCTCTCCCTCTTCAAGTGTTTGGGGCAGTCTGTTTCCATTCCTGCAGTAATGGAAGTGAGTGCCTGCCTGCCTACCTCCAATGTGTGCTTCTTCCCCGGGGAATGGGGGAAGAAGGAGCTCAGCCCAGGAGTTTTTGAGCTCTCCATTGCCTCCTGCTTTTCTGGGACTTGCAGTGTACCTGCTGGAAGTGTAGATCCCAGTGGTGATGGCACTGCAGTTTTACAGGAATATGCCTACCATCCCTTGAGCCCTGAGGTCAAGATAAACTTCTTGGCTGGGCTACCCAGTACAATGTAATTTGAAAACCTTCAGAAATTTGTGTGGTGGCAGATCTCAATGGAAACTTAACTTGCTTTAGAGAGTGTTTGTCCAAATTGAGTGTTGTCCACAAGAAAATGCTGTTGCATCAATCAAAGTTGACTTTTAAAAAAATAAATAAATTACTGTCCATCTCATCAGAGAATTCCCAGCTAGTTGTGAACAAACATTGTTTTTAATGTTACTATTCCTTTATATATAAGGCATAGAAAATGCCTGGTGTGTATTTCCTTGGGATGCCATGTGTCTTCCAATTTGGTCTCCTTGTTTAGGAAAGAACTAACAGTGTTACATTTTTGGCTCTTGAGCGGCCCATAACAGCAAAGCCAAGGGGCTTTGCCTGTAAATACTAGCCACAGCTAGTAAGGGTGTGGTTTCCAATGATTTAAATACTTCTAGAATGCCAGCAGAGGGTGAAACAAGGAGGAGGGGGGGAATAAAGGAGGGGAGTTGTTGTTTTGTTTGTTTTGATCTCTGTGGAACTGCTTAACTGCACAGAGCTGTCTCCTCAAAGAAATATTTGGAAATAATTCTATAGTGGTGAGAAGGGAGGGGAAGGACCCTTACTTCTTGTTGTTATTGTTCAAAGGGTTGGAAAGGCTTGTAAACTGTTTCTCAGCATTTATTGAGGCCTTAACATAAATTTTCTGATCTGTGGAAATGGTGAGCACCTCCAACTCCAACATAAAATCTCATCTTCAAACAGACAAGTAAATGAATGCTTGAGGAGCCTGTGCAGATTGCTTGTACCACGTTTCTATGCTCTTCATCTCTCCTCCTGGACTACAGTGTACCAGACAAGCCATGTTCCCTTGATGTTACAACCCAGGCAGCTGCTGTATCAAGTCAAGTTTGGAGGTGGTGCTTAATTAGTGCTCCTTGAGGATTTTCTGACTTTTATTTCTTGTGGTTACCATTACCATCACCAAAGTTCAGCAGTTCCAAGGACTGGTGTACCCTGATGGATTTCAGAAGCTAGAACACATAGCAAAGATGAATGAACTTTATTTAAAATAGAACCAGTCAGTTCTTTTCCCCATTAAAGAAACAGACTGTCAGAAAGGTGGGATGTTTCCTTTCTGTAAAGAAGGTCTTACACCAGTCATATCTTAGCTGATTCCCCTCCTCTCCTTTTGTCAGTGTGATGCATCTGGATTAGCAAGCTGTGCTTTTCATTCCAGAGTGATGAAAGGGGACAATAATAAATTACAACGCCTTTTAAGAAGTCTCCAAATCTTATCAGATCTCACATTTCATCCTGGCTGCCCTTTCATGCCATTCTTTAACTATTACTCTAATTGCCACCCAAAATTTACTATTTTGAGTGTACTGAATTTCTTGCATTTAAGTACTAGGTGCTTGCAGCTACTGTTGTGAAATAATATGGAGGCAGAAAGCAGAGACCCTCTCTCTTCCTTTTTTGTAATTTCCTACTCCTTGTGAAATCCCCAAACTCACAACCTCCCACGTTTCTGAAAAGAGTGACCCTGTATGTACTCTGAGGTATTGTTACACTGCTGGAAATCTGAGGCTGCTTCTTATGGGGTGGAGGGGAAAGAGTTGAGAAAGGTGATGGGTTTACCCCAGCTGTCCCATGATGCTTGAATACTGGGAATAGAAAACAATATAACCAATATCTGAAAATGCAGTGACTTACCACTCTTTTATATAAATTCCAGATTATGAGCCAAACTCACTGTTGACATAAGCGGATGCAAATCTAATGAAGTCACTGCAGTTACTTCTACTTGTGCCAGAGGTGAATTTGTCCCTATTTTTGGAACATGCTAGTTTTGTGCTACAGCATTGGCACACTGTATGATGTCAAAATCCTTTTGAGCAATGGCAGCATGCCACTGGCTGACTGACACGGTGCATCGTGTCAAATATCTGCCTGATAATGGTCCTGATCTGCTTTTTGACATGATGCATCATGCCACTGTATTGTGCCCCAAAGGCATCTGACAGGAATTGTGGCAGGATCTGATAATAAGGAATGTGTGCTAACTGAATATCAGAGCATTTTGGCATCTTGCAGAAAACAGTGATCTCTGTGTTAGTGCATTTATAAACCTCTTGGAAGTGCCTCATGTACTTGGGTGAAAAATGATCACTAATGTACTCCCACTTCAATGTGTCACATTAACATACTAGATGATAAATCATTCTCTGTTTTGGTTTGTTCTGCTTTAAGGATCGATATTGAATTTTCTCCTAAAAATGATCAATTGGTATTGAAAGAACTTGTTTCTATATTTGTGATTTTACAGACTTGTTTGGTTACTGCTATTAAGTGTGTTATTAAGGAGGGTGTTGTTCTGGTTTTTTTGGGTTTGGGTGTTTTTTTTTTTTTTTTTTTTTTTTTTTTTATAAACTAGCATCAGGCCTCATTGCCTTTGCATCTGAAAGCGTTTTACCTCAGACAGAACGGTGCTAAACAACATTTTCCCTAAAACAGGAAACATGTTTCACAATCCTCTGCGGCAAGCGGCACAAGCTTCCCTGAGAGGATCTGCGAGGGTGGATAGCAGCCAGTCATCCAAACGCGAGGAGGAGGCCGGGTGCCAGGAGACAGGGCGGCCAGAGGAATGCCTGGAGGCAGCCTGGCCATATGCTTGCGGTAAAAACCTCCAGGTCAGGCTCAGGCTCGTGTCCAGGAACAGCGAACTTCAGAAGGTGGTACTTGTTATTGCCGACCGACGGCCTCCGGCTCCTGCAAACCTTGCTGTCGGGATAATGTTCTGCCTTGGGCTTGTTGTTGCAGTAGGAAATGAGGGGAAAAAGAGATTTTTGAAATTAATAGGGCCCAGATCGAGCAGAGGTTTGTAGGCAGCAATCAGCACTTGGATTTTCTGTTTTTGCAAAGAAACCGTTCAGAAGTCCATATATTTGGTATAGCAAAGTGTGTGCTGCAAGTGTGTTGTACCCTTGCAGATACTTCTGACTGCAGAGTTTAACACTTTAGATTGAATCCATTTACACAGATATACAAAATGCAACAGGACCAAGTTATCAGAATTCTATTAAAAAGGTATATACCTACCTTGAAATCTGTATGCCCAAAACTTAAAAAAAAGCCAAACAAACAAAAAAAACCCTAAACACTCCTGCAGGAAATTGGATCTTTGTTCAAAGTATTGCAGTTGAATATTTTGGAGAAATTCTTTCTGTAAACAGGGAATCCTACTGGGGTCAGACAGAGCTATTTTAACCTTCTGTATTCATCTAACTGTTCTGGCCGAGGAGAAGTGTGTGTGTGTTTGTGTGTGTATACAAAGAGAGAGAGAGTACAAATTTAGAATTTTTGATTGAAGGCTTCAATTTCTGGACACTATTAAATGTAGGTAAACTTCAAAACAAATTTTGTGAAAAAGAAATTTGAAACAGTAATGAGTTGTAGACCAAATGAGAAGAATTACAAGAGCAAACAAGTGTAAATCATTCCCAGGCTCATAAGCTGGAATAATGCTAACAAGCCATATGCATAGTCTTTTCCATGTGAGGAATGGCATCGAAAGCCTCCGGGTGCGGGACTGCAGTAGGGGCAGCTGGCTGGGAGAAATGTGCACACAGAGGTAGGCCATGAATATCTGTGAATATGAATAGTTTTGAATATGACTGTAACCATTACAACCAGATCCTGGGTTTTCAAGGAGAACAGTACACTTATTTTTAAAACATTGTGGACCAAATGTGGGGAGGGAAGAAAATCTCGGGGCTAGCCAACAATCTATCCTCTGGAACAAGCAGGTTCCTCCTTCCTCATCAATGAATTTCTAGGATGACACCTTCGGGAGCTGGGAAGTGCGGCTGACACAGGTGTCACCTTGCTTAGGCTTAGCCGAGCTTCTCAGGGACCAAAAACCCGGCAAAAGAGGCGCTTCCCGCTCCGGCACAGAAGCGGCGGGGAGCCAACAAACTGGTACCCACGCGTGCGGTGCCTGGGAGCGATGGGGAGGCGCGGGAGGGGCAGGGGCAGGTGCTGCGCGCCCGCGGAGCGGCGGGCGGGGCGCGGTGGGGTCTCCGCCCTCCCGGCGCTGCCGCGGCCGCGGCCGCCGGG
>JAWWLV010000001.1:6287222-6307716 GCA_035041135.1 Platyrinchus mystaceus
GCGGGGCCGCCCCGCGCCGCGGACGAGGAGCAGAAGAAGAAGAAGAAGGAGGAGGAGGAGGAAGGGGCAGACGGCCGTGGCGCGGGGCGGCCGCGGCCATGAGCTGCTCGGACGTGGCCATGCAGCAGCCCGCCCCGGCGGCGTGCGGGGCGCCCCGCTATCTGGCCGCGCCCGCGGCGGGATGCGCGCAGGTGAGGCGCTGCGGTGGGGGAGGACTGGGAGGTGGAGGGGGTATTTTTTTTTTTGGGTGCCCTCCCCCCCTCCCCGCCGCCGTCAGCGGGCTGCAGAGCGCATCGCTGGCTGGCCGGGGCGGAGGTCTCCGCCCCGGCCAGCCAGCGATGCGCTCTGCAGCCCCCGGCCTGATTTGGAGATGCGGGGAGCCGGTGAGGGTGCCCCAGAGCAAAGGAGCTTGGTAAGGCTTGTTTTTTTTTTTTTAAACGACAAAAAATATTTTCCCCAAAAAAATCTTGTGTTTGGGGGGTGGCTGTCGGCCCGCTCAGCGGGAGTGAGTGAGGCAGAGGGGGAAAAAGTTATTTCTTTTCTCCCCTCCCCTCCCTCTTCTCTCCGCCGTCGTTCCTTACTTGACGGCCCTCCCTTTGCGGGTGCTGAGCGGCGCCTTCGCCCCGCGGGCGCGGACACGGGCGGAACCTCCGCCGGCGGGAGGGGACCCGCGCTGCTCCCCACGGACGGGGCGCGCCGCGCCGCTCGCCCTGGCGCTCCTGGAAGATCGTCTCCGGCGGGTTTCCAGCTGAATTTGGTGATCAGATTTTTTTCTTTTTTTTTTTCTTTTTTTTTTTTTAAGTGAATCAGGAAATTCTTATCAGGCTGACAGCATTTTTAGACTATGCAGTGCGTGGGTGAAGTGGGACTAATATTGACTTGGCCCTAATGTAGTCATCTGAGAATACATTTTTTGGTTGTTGCTGCATTCCATAAGGTTTTATCATTATTATCCATGAAGATTGTTTTCTCCGTACATGGGAAGTGACCCCTAATATCAACTTGCCTGGGAGACACGAGTATGGGCTAAAACATTAAAATTCCTATCGTGTATTGCTGGTTTTTTTTTTTTCCTTTATTGTTGGGAGACAGAGCCTGTTTGCAGAAACGATAACCCAGTGAACTTGTCCAGGTTGCTCACGTTGTTCACTGGAAAACTTGTGAGTTCTGTCTATTGCATCGTGCCTTCGCAATTATTTTTTTCTCTAATCTAGGTCACAGCTTGCAGAACCTTCTATCTTTTCAGTAATTTGACTTATGCACTTTGTATTTGAGTATGTGGAGCTCCAGTTGTTAGCCTGTGTGATTTGGGCGGAAAATAAATAAATAATCTCTAAGAACCTGACTCTCTGACAAGAGACCTAGAAGTAGAAAACTGCAATTGAAACTTTGCTGAGCTTTTTGATATTTAACTCTGGAGGTGATGATCTGTATTTCTCTTCCAGATTTATAGAACATGTAGTATGTGAAAATCTATTAAACGATCGTTATGAGCTGTGTCATGTTCAAGTGCAATTGCTTTTTAATTTTAAGCATAGTCGTGAAGTTTCTCCTTCTCCATATATGAAATGTCCCAGAGGCACCGTAATAAAAATGAAAGTTTCTTGAAATCATTTTAAATAAACTGTGGGTTATGCTATTTAACAAGTGGAGGTGGATAAGCAAGGCAAGGCTCTGATGAGCCAGTATAGCTCATGAGTCTTGGCTGACACCATATATTCCATTTCCACCTAAGAATTTTCTAAACATGGCTATCCTGCACGTTTATTGACAATTTGGTTTAGTTAATCCTGTTTGCACCAGTCTTCCTGAAATACTTGAAGCTGGAGGGTCTTCACACTCTAGTTAAATGTCAGACTGAAAAACTGAGCTGTTGCTGCTGAAGTAAGTGCTGCACCCTCTGATTCTAGCAGCTGCTAACTTTAGAGCAGTTTATGTGTTTTCTCTGAATCCAATGTTTTCTAAATTAAAAAAGTAAACATAGAATGAACTCCTCATGGATCTGTATTCATAGTGAAAAGATTTATTGTTTGGGTAATGTATGACATTTTGCAAATCTCTTCTGTTACTTCAGAATAGTCCTGTCAGAGACATTTAATCAACTGGTAGGGAGTGTAAGAAGGAAGGATGAAGAATCTGTTGCCAGGTTTTTGGTTCTTCTTACACATGTGTTCAACATGTAAAATGCTGCTGCGCTCTTTGTGAGGATGATGACCATTTTAAAGAATGTTACTCTTTGCTGGAATTAAAACCATGGTTTAAAAATAACAGCAAGGGAAGATGAATTAGTGGGATATCTTAGAAATAAGGCTCTGCATTGGAGCTGATAAAGTGGAGCTCACCCTTAAAATCTCAGAGGACTCCACCGAAGCCTTTTTCAGTGGTGGTGTTCTACTCTGATGTCTTTTGGTTTGTTTTCTGAGACAAAGCTCCTGCTGTTGATTTTCCTTTCCTTCTCAGTGAGAGATGTAGGTGTGTTACTATAATTAAAGCTTCTCATAGAATCATAGAATCAGATGGGTTGGAAAGGACCTCTGAGATCATCAAGTCCAACCCTTGATCCACTACCACCACAGTTACTAGACTATGGCACTCAGTGCCACATCCAGTCTCTTCTTAAATACGTCCATGGACAGAGAATCCACCACCTCCCTGGGCAGCCCATTCCAATGCCTGATTACCGTCTCTGTAAAGAATTTCTTCCTAATATCTTTTGCATCTTCACAGGTGTTTGTAGTAGGGCCATCTCAAACATGTAATGGGTTATGCCAGCTTTCCGCATCATTTTCATACCCATTAAAGAGCAAAGCAGCTCCTCAGCTGTGGAGCTGCCCTTCCAGATGTACAGGCTCATGTTCTGGGCTGTGGTGTCTCTCTGGAGAGCCAAGCTCATCGTGTTTCTGTAGGTCTTATGCTGCATATGTGGTCAGGAGAAGTGCCTTCAGCAAGGGCCTGGCATTGTGTCACTGCTCTGCAGTGAAGGGGGTTCAAATAGTTGTCTCTTTTTTGTCGTCTTGTTCTGTTTGTTTCTTTCTTTTTTTAAATGAGAGCCCTCGGACTGCTTTTAAATGGTGGACTAATGTGCACCTGGATTGTGCAGAAATGTCTCTTTAGGGGATGGTTCATCATGCTTTTTTCAAGTTTCCCCACTCTAAAGTTATTCCCACATTTCTGTGTCTGTATTTTTTCCTCCCTTAAAATCAGCACAGAATTGATTTGTTTCCTTGCACAGAAAGGCCGAATTTCTGGAAACTTAACTTTCACCGATCCTTAGCCAGGAAAGGACTTGCTGGCAAATTGATTTAGAGGGGATTTTATTTTAAAGCCCCTAATGGACTGAAGCCTGAATTCCTACTGAATGTTAATGGGAGTGGAGGCTTATCACCTTAGATCTTTGAGATTGCTCAAGTCCAGGGTGTTTGCTGGAGGGAAGTAAGGGCAATGTGGTTTGTATACCTGCTTATATGATGCCAGAAGGAACTGATGAAAATGGGGTGTGGCCCTAATTTTACAGATAAATTGGGATTTCCATACTTTGCCAAAAGACGGAGCGACTGTGTGCCGATGTCAGAATACGAGCACGTTTCTGTGTCTGGTGAGGCTCTGTGCCTGCTTGAGGGTAAAACCCTGCAGAATGGCAAAGTTAAAACACCCTTCATGGTGTGCTTTCCTGAGGGGCTGTGCAGCTGCAGCAGTAAGTTTTGGCTTTCCTGTGGGTTGGTTGAGGAATGGGTGTAACGGAATTCGACGAGACTTTGGAGACACATAATTGCTGAAGAATCCCATTGTGTTCTCGGCACACATGAAACTCCGTGACGACTTGTCGTGTCCTGTCAGGCCAGGTATAGCAAGCTGCAGAGCTGAGGCTGAGGCAGGATTCACCCTGGCTCACTAGCACCTGAGCTTAAGACTTTTGAAATGGGAGGTTACAGTAAATGGTAGTTCTGGAAATTCTCCATGGTATGTAGATGTAAGCCAACATCTAAGCCAACGCTGTCCTTGCTAAATCAGAGCCTTGCATAAAGACTTGTGATATGCTCAAGTGCTGGCAGTGCCGTAGACAGACTTTTTCCAGATAAGGGCTTGTCTTCATTAGCAAATTAGGTCACTAACTCATCTCTTCCTTCCATATTAACAACATTACAGACAAGGACAGGTCACGTATAATGCTGTGTCAGCTGGCTATAGCTAAACCTCAGTTCACAGATTGTAACTTGTTTTTTCAGTAAAGTTCTTTGTATCATGTGCTTACAACTTTTGAGGATGTGCTTATTATACTGCTTATGCTTTGTGTCAGTGTCTAACAGCCCATAATGGCAGAGCATGGCTTCACATTCAGCTTTTGCAGTTCAGATTCTTTCTCAAGGCTAGTCCTGAGGCCTGGTGTTTTCTCTGCTCCTGACTTCTCTGGAAGCTGAATAAGACCTATGTAACTCTCAGAAGGCAGCTCTCAGAATTGCAGGATGTAAAACTTGGATTAAGTCTTCCCCTACGTGTGGGTTTTTGTTGGTTTGGTTGGTCTGGTTTAACTCTACAAGACACCACTGATTTTAAAAGTTTGTCTTGCTTTACTGTCATTGCAATTGGGACCAAATTCTGCTTGATCTTCCTCTACCTACATAAAAATAGACCTTTAGACTTGGTTGGTACACCTCTGTTTGCATGTAGAGCAAAAGATGTATAAATTCATTCCTTTTTCACCACTTCCTTCCATTAGCAGAGCACAGCAGGAGCTGCAGGCTCTACTGCTGCAAATCCAGTGGCTCACCTGAAAACAAGCTCTTGCCTTGCTCATTTTTTTGTGGGTAGAAGTTATCATTTCATGTTTTCAGGGCATGTCATAATTACTGCTTTCAGGCCCTGCATTTGATGCCCTGATTGCTTGAAATTGTCTTCCTCCTTGAATACTTTCTGTGTTATCAATCGGAGCCTGCTTGGCAGACAGCTCCACAAATGGAGGGACTGTCTGTGATTTGCCTCGAGTTTGTTGCTGGAATTCCTTCTCAGAAGCTTATGTCAAATGACAGCCTTTTTCTCAGGATAGGGTCATATAGTGTTTCCTCAGTGTAGTTATTCTTTATTTTTGGTTCCTGTTCTTTCTCTCATAATGGAAAATCTGTAACAGGTGGCCACAGGCACACCAGACTTTCGTGCTTGGGAGCATAAAGGACCATATGCTGTTATGATGGCATGTATGGAGATAATAAGCTGTAGGAATAGGCAACCAGCTTATATGAGAAATAACAGCTAGCCTGAATTTTTGATTCCAACTTGGCTAAAGTAAAACTTTCTCTGTTCTCAAGTGTGGTTCGGTTTTTTGTTTGTTTGTTTGGGTTTTTTTTTTTCTCTTTTGCTGCCTACTAGCTGGTTTCAGCTGGAAGTGAATTTATTTCAATTTGCGAGGAGGAATGTTCTGACATTTTTTACCAGACACTCTGGGCGAGATCCGGGACTCTTGAAGTCAGTTGGACTTTTGCCACTGGCTTTAATGTGGCCAGCACTTCACTGCATGGGAACCGTTTCACTTGGGTCTGGGTATGGTGTGTCAGAAAATAACAGGAATCTTCAAGGCGAGGATTTTGTGTGAGATTTTGGACCACAAGCTTTTAAAAGCGGTCAGTGCCCCATAGAAGACAGGATGATGCTCATTCAGCATAAACCTACTCTAATATTCCCATATCAGTGGTGATGTGCTATTGACCTTTAGTTGCCTTTTCTTATGCGACTTGCAGTTAAGGATTTAAATTTTCTTTGGAAGAGCCTGTGTATATATTTTATATATGAAATAAATAAAAAATAGTGTTGGTTGAGGCTGGATCCAGCCCATGCTATACAGTACTATTCACCCAGAGGCTGTGCCTTTTCAGCCACGAACTGGGGTCTGTTGTGTAAGCTGGCATCAGGTGCTATAGACACTGAATTTCCCTGTTTCCTAGTATGCTCAGCTGACTTTAAATTCTGTGTTCTGGGTTTTGACCAAGATAAGATTTTGTGTGTTTCTTTTGTTTTTCAGAGGCTGCTTGATATCACTGTCTAATTTGTAAGGAAGGGAGAGGTGGATTTCATTAATATAAAAGTATTGAACATGGACAAGGAATAGCACTGTGACCTATAGACACTGTTGGCTGCTTAAATATATGCCAGAACTGTTTGTATGAAAAAGTACAAGTGAAACTGGACTAGCCCAGATTGGTTACCAGAAACCTAACCTGATGTTTGTTTTTTTGTTTTTGTTTTTGTTCCCTCACACCCCATGATGGTGGGACAAATTCATTTAGCAGCTGATGATCTTGCATACTTTTCCACTCACATAAGTGCAGTCAGAAATGCTAGAAGATTACTGCTAAGGTCAGAACAAAAATGATGGAATTTGTGTGCAAACAGGCTATTTTAAGTGAGTTGGGGGAAAACCCCCCACATGGTTAGAGGATGTATACAATGGAAAGGATGTTATATACATTGCATACAAGAAAAACTTGTTGAGTCATTTTATCTCACTGTAGTTTCTTCTTTAAAGAGTTTTGCAATTACAGGCTGATAATTTCTTTGTGAAATATAATTTTATTATGCCTATGTCTGATCACAGGCTTGATGCTGTTTTGAAAATTCTTTTAATTTAGAACTCTCATTGTTTGCAGAAAACCACAGAACACAAACTTTTCACTGTAAATAACTTCAGTCCATGCACAAGACCTTGTATTTGTTCATCATTCCTACCATCTTTTTTACATTAAAAAAAAAGGTCAGATTTGCTGTTTTTGAAAGAAGAAAGTGCTCAGAGCATCTTGTAATGACTGCCCGTGGACTGGAGGGGAGGGAAGAGAGTTGAAATGGAAAATGAATTAGATTCTCAGTCTGTGGAAGGGGGAACATTCCTGCACAGAGAAGCAACTCTGGAGATAAGTTTTAATTTCCTGAGCTTCAGTCCCTGTATAGGAACACTGAAAGACTTCCTTCCTGATAACCAAGTCAAGCCAGGGGCTGTATTAAACAGTGTGTTTCTGTATATAATTGTGTGCTTGTATATGCATTTGCATAACTGCAGGATAAGTACAAGTATTGTACCTGTAATGATAGAAGTCAAGTTTTAAAGTGTGTTACATTATTCAGGGTCTGGCACATACACTTGTACCTGGGATGTTGTAATAGGTCAGTGTCTGTTTAGACTTCTGTAAAGATCTCTTTCATGCTTTGTTGTCTACTTAAAAAACAAAGCCCAACCGAAACCAAAAATGAGAAAACCACCCTCCCCAACCACTTGTCTTGCACTTTTAAGAGGCTCTGGGTTATGGTGCACCTTTAAGAATGATGAAGTCACTGAGGTAGATTCATTACAGATTTCAAATGTGTTTCAATTTCCTACATATGCAATATTGTTCTAACCATTTCTGTCTTACGTGGGTCTCATCGTTCTGTGATTACCTAAGCAAAGCTGTGAAGCTCACTATGAGTGATACCTTAGGAACAATTTTCCATTTCATTTTCCATTTGTTTCATTTCAGGTACAAATATTAGGAGACTTTTTGAAGATGTAAATTTTGTAAAAAATGAACAAAGCATTTACCAAAAAAAAAAATATAGGTTACCCCAGATTCTGCATTTGCAAAAATATGTTTCAGAGCTTCAGACTGTACTTTGTTTTAACAATTTTAGTAAATTTTAATGTTTCTAGTAAAACTTAATTTGCTTTCTCCTTTTGTTTGTTTGGTTTGGTTTGTTTTTTTATGAGTGAATCACAGAGTTTTTCTTTATATATTATAGGATCTTGGGATAAAATCAGAAGTCTAAATAAGTAATGTTGTGCTAAGCTAAGCCATGCTTTGTGAAGCACAGATTTACTTGATTTCCAGCCCATTACCTGAATATCCCAAACTGAAATAAAATTATGTACATCCCTCATTGCATCTGAATTAATGGTATTACTGAGCTGGTTTAAATTTATCAGTTCCTGGAATGTCACATAGATCCTATAGCTGTTACAAGCTTTTAGTACTATAGGTTTTAATTCCACTTGTCAATAGCTCTTCCTTTCAGTTTTTTTTTTTTTTTTTTTTTTTTTTAATAACCATTCATAATTAGGACTTAGCCCAAAAGTATTTGTTTTGTATTACATGAGAAAATTTGTATCGGCTTCTATGATTTTAGAAAGCACCAAATGTAAATCTATTGATGGTACATAAGGTCAGGAAATTACTTTCAATTATTTTTTAATTAGGACATGTGTATTTATTGTATAAATGAAACTTTATAGACTGCACAGTTGTTTAACTTTTCCTATAGAACTGCTTTGGAAAAAAGGGTAAAAAAAGCCATAAACTTAAAGAGATTTTGATGGTGCTGCAGAGCTGCCAAGCAAACCATTAAAGAGAAGTCAAACTGTAATTCTATAGAAATCTTATGAAATACTTCTGCATATGTGCTGTAGTTGTTTTTGGGTTCCTGAAAGTGCTTGTGTGCAAAGTCAGCTGTGGAAATGGCTGGCTAGCTAAAAGCTGTGATTCCTGCAGATTGACTGTTGTGGGGAAAGTTCTTTTTTCTGTGAAAACAGTTGTAAAGTGGAACATCTGAAAAATATGTTCCATGCAAAATGGATCTTCACACACATTTATTTTGACATTTAGGTTTGATTTGAGAGAGAAGATTCTGAAATAGCCATTCACAGATGGCTTGTGCGGGTTTCAGGGTTTTTTTTATATGCTTCTCTGTGTTTTTGGTTTGGGGTGCATTTCTTTTGCATGTTTGCAGACTTATCAATCCCTCTCTTTCCCCAGATCACACGTTTAATTTTTTTATTACTTGAATTCTTGTCCTTTTTTTTTGCAGAACCTTGTGTTTAAAAAATAAAAAGGAAAAAGGAAAAGGGGAAAAAATAAACCCACCTCTTACCCCCACCTCAAAACAACAACAAACCACGCCAAACCAACCAACCAACCAAAACAAAAGACCTCAACTCCCCAGCCAAACCCCAGTCACTACCCTGATGCATAGCTTCATGTGATAAAAATTTTCTTGGCAGTGAGTGGAAATTTATTCATTTGTGGAAGCACGAAATTCTCCCATCTTTACCTCCTCATAAGTGGATAAATGTGGGGAGTCCCGAGGGCCGTGTGCGCTCAGCTGGGGGAGTGCAGCCGGCAAAATCTGGTGCATGTTCAGTTAGATGGGTGAAATGCTGACACCCTCTGTCTGGACACCCTTCCACAGAGCTTGACTCAACCTCTGTAGCCTTCATTAATGGGAATATCCTCTTCAGGTGGGAGTCAGGAAGGAATTGTTAGAGCCTGTCTGTTTTCTTTCGAAAGTATTGAGTGAAAGCTCTTGCTGATAAATGGTAGTTGTGAAACATGCCTAAGAAGCGGGTCCATCTGTGTGAGAGGGACAGAGACTCATAAGTGGGTGCTGGTATTCTCTTCTTTGTGAAATGCCAGTGTGAAATATCCCGGTAGTCCCACTTAAATTATGAAATAAATATTCAGTGTGTTCAGTTATTTTTCGTTAAAGAAACCATATGTTGATTTTCCACTGAATGCTATCACTGATACATCTCTTGTTTGTTCTGTTTTTAATCCCAGAAGAAGTTAGCTGTGTACAACAAGATGCAGGAGTCTCTGGAAGTGACCCTTCCCAGCAAGCAAGAGGAGGATGAGAAAGACCAGCCTGCTGAGATGGAGTACCTTAACTCTCGCTGCGTCCTGTTCACTTACTTCCAGGGAGACATTGGTTCAGTAGTGGATGAACATTTCTCAAGAGCTTTGAGCCAAGCCAGTAGCTTCAATTCAGAAACTGCCCTAACCAAGAGCAAGCCAGGGCTAAGTCCTCTGTGGAGAGGTAAGAGGAGCAGTAACTTGCTCTTTGTGGCGTAGCTTACTCGGTCTGTGTTGCGGTAACACATATTACATTGCAGCTGAAATTTCACTCCTCTGGAGTGGTGGAAAATTCTCCCTCAAACTTGAAAGAACCGCGGAGCTTCTGGGGTTGAGTGATCTGAAGTGTTAAAGGGGGAGATAGGTGCCAAAGGCATGGAAGAATCAGGCGTCTCCCACTCTCGCCATAACCCCTGTCTCTGCCAAGGCCTGGACGGGATGGGGCAGAGCTCACGCAGCTTCACAAACGTCTCCTGCAAGGTTGGAGCCTCTTTTTTTAAGCTCCAAGTGTGAAACTTGGCCTGTGAGGAAAGAGCAAAGCTGTTTGGGATTCTGGCCTTGGACATGAGGAAACCTATGCAGCCTTCTCGGGTGACTTTGCCAGGAGATTAGGATTCATGCACAGCTGCTTTTCAAGTGGGGAGGAGCCAGCCCAGGCTGGAATAGGCTGGGGGACAAGCCCTGGCCCTTGTGGCTGCAGCCATGTGGTGTGGGCAGCCTGCTCATGGCAGAGATATGGCTGATGTTACAGCTTCCTGCATGCAAAATGGGGGTGACACTACTCTGCTTCCAAGCAGACAGTAAAAACGTGGTAGGTTCTGTGAGGCATTTGCACAGTGTCATAACACTTTGTCTTGTTATGCATGTGCTTATGTGCATTACATGCATCAGTGTAACAGAGAGCAGGTCTTGCCAAATCCACTAGGTAGACCTTACAGATAAGATTTCAAAACTGGTGACTGAAGAAAGCCTTGCCAGTAAGATGCTATTTCCATTTTGTTGAATGTAGCGGTGTGGGTAGTTTTTCAGATCCACAGCTGCATTATTTCTGATCACATCCTTATGTGGACTGGCAGAGGGACACAAACTAAGCATCGTTAGCAATGGCCTTGCGTCAGGTTGAGTGAGAGAGATACCAGTGGGATCTGTGTGGGAGCAGTGGTGCTCATAATCAGTGACGTTGAGGTGAGACTGTATTGATGAAAGTCACAGATATTAAAGAGATGGGATTTTTGGAAACTACTGTGGAGAGAAAAATAGCACAGAAGGACTTGCTTTCCAGAAGGATGATGACAAATCCGAGGAAGTTTAAGCAAAGGTCAGCACAAGTGGCTAGGGAGCTAGAGGAATTTATGGCTTGAGCCGGGACCATTAACGTTAATGGGAAATTTTCCGTTGACTCGACTGAGAGTGGGATTGAACCTATGCTTACTAAAAAGGAGACTGGAGCATTTATAAATGGCCCAGACAGGCTATAAATGTTTTGGAGATGGGATCAAGGCAGTCCCCAGAGACCCTGTCCCCATAGCACGCTCTCTTCACTGCACTTAGAGACATACCAGGGGTTGTGTGTCTTCTCTTTGACCTCAGACAGACCCAGCTCTTTTCCCCTGTGTCCCCCTGTGGTTGCACAACCATCCCCAGAAGGTTCTCTAACATATAACATATTAGGGTGGCCTGGTGTAAGGGTTCTTCAGCCATGCTGCCTCCTAACCCCATGTGCCCCATGCCCTCAGTGGGGAATGGAGGTCTGCGTGTCCTGAAAGTCTTCCGGGAATAAAGTAAGGAGATATGCCCTTCGCTGCTGCTGCACCTGCTGAAGTGGTATGAAAATCCCCAGGGAGGCCACTGGGCAGGGCTGTGGACACTGAGAGAGCTGAGGGCATTTGCTGCTTCAGAGAAGAGAAGCTGACAATAATTTTATCAGGCCCAAATGAGTTCCTGAAATACACCTGCTTGAAAACAGTGGGAAGGAATGATGCCAGTGCCTTGGCCTTCTGGTTTATTTAGTATTCAAAGATGTTCAGTTAACAGTAAATGAATGGGGCTCTGAGCAACCTCTTCTAGTTGGTGTCCCTGCCCATAGCAGGGGAGTTGGCACTAGGTGATCTTCAAGGTCCCTTCCCAGCCCCAAACGGTTTTATGATTCTGTGAATGTGAATTTGTATCCCATTACCTGAAGAGGTTAAAATACCATTAGTTTTTGAAGTTCTTTTATAAATGATCTTCATGGGTAGTCAGAATTTTTGTCAATTTATTACTCAAAGATAAATTGAAAAGGAAAAAATACATTTGCAACAACTGTTTTTGGAAGGTACAGATTTAAGTGGAAAGAGTGTGAGCATGAACTGGCTCCCCAGCTCACTGTGTTTTCTCCTTTACCTGAAAGAGGGGATTAATAATGGGTTTTGCCCTTTTTTTTCCTTCCATCTTTGAGTTTGGGTTTGCTTTCTTGGTTTGTTTTTTTTTTTTTTTCCAAGGGTCCTGATGAAAACAAAAACTCTGATTTTATCATTGCAGTGCTATTGGGATTTTTTTGTTTGATTGGTTGGTTTTTCTTTTTGTTTTGGGGAGGGATTTTGCTTACACAGAAAAAATGGAACCTGTTGTCCTGAAAAGAACAGGTTTTCGTCATTTGTATGTTGAAAATACTGACCAGTTTATTTATTCTCATTAACTTGAAAACTGATTTTTTTTTTTATAAAATATAGTTCCCTACAATAGGATCCAGTAACATGGACTTTGAATATTCAATTTTAGGTGTAGCTACCTGCAGTCTTTTTGCAGGGGCTAATGTAACTAAAGATACCCTGAAACCGATGTTACCTTTAATGGTATTTTTATCAACATATTTTTCCTAGCTGAGAGGTTGTTTTACTTTCTTATTTTTCTTTCCTCTTGCCTTGACTGAAGCAGTGTTGTACTGCAGGAAGTTCCATACCTTGTGTCTCTCTCACAGCGTGTGCGCTTTGGCACATTTTCGGGGCGCGTTGGTCGGGCCACCACGAACATTTGCATCAGTTACCACTTCGTGGTATCTGATACGTTGCCATCTCCCTGCCTCCCTGTACTTAGGGTAAGAAATTGTGGTGACTGAAGTATCTTTCTTGGCAAACAGTTTTTGTTAAATGCCTCCTTCCCTCCCCTCCCTGAAAACCCATGCAAGCTGCAGAGATTTTGTTTTATTTATTTTTCTTTTTCAAGGGCAGTGCAGAAATGGCTGTTTCTCCATTGCCATGTTCCACAGAGGCTGGGTATCTCTGAGCACTTAGGGATGGATGAAATTTTCTGGCATGTTTGTATAATCTGGATGGACCCTGTGCCTCCAGTCAAGTCAAGACTTGGCCTTGAGCAGTGAGCTTGGCCTCTGCCACTACACTCAGTGATGTCTTGGTGGGGGCTGGTCCATGGCAGTTTCTGACAGCAGCAATGGCTTTGTGAAATGTGCACAGGTTTGAAAAATGGAGGTGGCCAAACATGTTTGCTGTGGCATAGACCTCCTGCATGATTGGTAAAGCCAAGCTGTTATGCAATCTGGGATGAATCCATATTGGGAAATCCAGTGGTTTGAAGTGTTCTCTCCTGGTATTAAAGCTGTCCTGCAGATACTTTGTGGTTTTTTGTGCTTTTTTGAAGTGCGGTGCTTTGGATTTAGGGCTTTTCCATGCAGATAACAGCCAGATAGTTTCGAAAAACTCTCGATTACAGAGGTTACGTTTCGGGAATACTGGTGGAGCATTGTCAAACTGTGCTCCTCTGTTAAGTAGTGTGGAAAACAACAGACTGGGCATGAAGAAGTTTGTTTTTGCTTTTTTTTTTTTTTGTGTCAGCCATGCTGACATCACCATGAACACTCTCCATCTCAGTGTAATCCCTTTTAACAATTAACGATTTACAAACAAGCAATAATACAAACTTTGGGGGGGGGATGTTGAGGGTTCTGTAATATGCTTGAAGCTCTCTCTAGTCTTCAAGCATGAGTTGCAATAGAAATACATTGCTAAAAGCAGCCCAACGTTTTGAAGAAAACCATGTTGGAGTACTGTTTGCCAGATAAACTTGCAGCCTCTGAAGCACTTTGGCCCAAAACATCCTCTGTTTTTGTCCGTGGTGTGTTTGCAAGGTTTATTTCTGATATAGGAAGTTAATCAGACTCAATAAACTGTCTAAATCAAAGCCAATTGATGTGTAGAAAAAATACCGTGATTTTAGTGGATTTTAAAACAGAGAGGTGAGTTGTCCAAGTGATACAGTCAGAAAACACTTCTAAGTTTTGGTTTCCAAAATGCTTTTATATAAGCAAAGTTCAGAGGCAGGAGCATTTGAAAAATATGTTCATTCTCAATAATGTCTTCACCCAAGTCTCATTCCAGTTGCTTATTAAACAAAGCAAAACAAAAGGTCATTTAAAGAAAAAAAAGTATTTTTATAAAAGTTATATGAGGAACAGAGGATTCCTCGCCTCATCAAATATTAAACTTCCCTGGCTTTATTCCTCCATAGGCTATTTTTATGACTGTTCTTTCATCAGAGATGAAGTCCTGTATTTTTATGTTTCCATCTTCGACCAAAAAAACCCCGTTTGAGCTGAGACATATTGCATGAAGCAGTACTTTCTAAGATGAGCTGGCTAGAGGATTGTGAGAATGGAGGTGCCAATAACATCAAAAACAGTAACCGCTCCTTCAAGAGAGGAATTTTTAGAATGTGATTTCATAATGTAGAGGTATTTGAATTCATTTAAATATAAGTTGAGCCCGAGCTGTAAGAAGCAGTAAGTCCTTTATTTCTGACCAAAACCTCTTTGAGCTACATAGAGGTTTCTGCTTGTATGATCCTATTGGGTACAGGGCAACATGATATATTCTATAAGGGGCTAACATAAGATGTGTTAGATATGATCTTTATCCCATAAAAGCATGCAATTAGTTTGAGAAGATCTGGTATTTTTCCTTTGGCCAAATATCTCCTATTCTGCAGTGTGACTTGGTTCTCTGTCCTCAGATGCATTTATGGCCACAACAGCTGCCTTCCTAAATGATATGGTCTAGACTGGTCAGGAGGTAGCCTCTCCTCATAATTCTTGTACCAAGTTCCTGAGAGAGCTGTGACTCTTCAGCCTGAAGAAGAAAAATATTCTTTGGGAGGATCTCATCAATATGTTTAAAACCTGATGGGGGGGGGGGTGGAATAAGAAAGATGGGGAAGCCAGGCTCTCCTCAGCAATGCTTAGTGACAGGACAAGAGGCAATAGGCACAGATTAGAAAACAGGAAATTCCATCTGAAAACAATAAAACTCTTTTTATTTTCCCTTGTTTTGTTGGGGTTCTTTTGTTGTTTTTTGGTGGTTTTTTTTGTGGGTTTTTTTTTGTGGTTTTTTTTTTGTAATTGCTGAGAGTGGCTAAAACCTGGAACAGGTTGCCCAGAGAGGCTATGGAGTTTGGATCTCCTGGACAGCCTGCTCCAGGTGACTCCACTTGAGCAGGGGGATTGGACTAGGTGATCTCAAGAGGCGTCCCCCCCTTACCTCAGCTGTCCTGTGATTTCTGTAATTACTGAGGAATTCTGAGTTGGAGTTTTTTTGTCATGGAATGTGTTGTTCAGCTTCAGTGATACTTCATTTCTCTCCTCTTTACCAGAAAGCTCAACAATTTCAAGCCAAAGGAGCAGTTTCCCAACTTCATTTTGGACCAGCTCTTATCAGCCTCCTCCTCCACCATGCTTAAGTGGAGTACACCCTGATTTCCCCGTTACTGCACCAGGCACCTTCCCAACACCAGATCCCAGCAGCTGGCCAGGACACAGCCTTCATCAGACTGCCCCACCTCCTCCCCCTGCTGCCTCCGAATCCTGGCATTATCCTTTAGCATCTCAGGTGAGCCCTTCATATGCACACATGCATGATGTGTACATGCATCGCCATCACCCCCATCCACACATGCACCATCACCATCCCAGCTCGCACCGCGACCCCCGGTACGGGTCCCTGCTGATGCCGTCGGTCCGCGCAGCCAGGATTCCTGCTCCCCAGTGTGACGGGACAAAGACAGACCCCGCTGCTGTCACCAGCGCTACCTCAGCATGGGCTGGAGCCTTTCATGGAACAGTGGACATTGTGCCAAGTTTTGGGTTTGATACAGGTAAGATGGTTCGATTGTGTCTGTGGCTTGTTTTAGCAGGAAGAATTTGAGCGGAAAAGTGAACTCCCTGCAGCTGAAGCGGGGCTGGTTCTCAGCCATATTCAAATATATTTCCAGGTGGGAATTCCTCCTGTGATTGCTCTCAGGGCAGATGAGCTGTGAAACATGCTGCCTTCTTGCTGAGAGACCTTTGTCTGCCTTGGTCCCATTCAAGCCAAATGAGTTGTGACATGATACATGGGGGGTTTTTGTTTGTTTAAATCTTGTGGGAAATGGTTAATTATACTTCCATGTGGAAGCTCCCAGCTTGTTCAGCTAGTTCATATGCATGTTCACCAAAATATAGCTCCAGTGAACTAATAACTTGCTGTACATGAGGACTGCATCTTACCTAAATTGCAACAGCTCAGCATATCCTTCCTGTGCCATATCCAGGTGTCACAAGGAGAGTGGAGATGCTGATTGAGCTGTGCTCACCATCAAGCTGAACATCTTTCTGTAGGGTCTGGACAGAGGTCTGGGAATTAGATTTATTTTAGTGTAGGGTCTGTAGCCATAGGGCAACCTTCATGAACTACATCTGTGTCTGTGAGCTTTGACCAGCAGGCTCTTGTCTCAGTGCTAGGAGCAGTCTGGCAGCCCTCACTTTTGCAGTCAGGTGATGGGTGACTAACAGTTTCCATCCTGGAGCTCATATGTGCTATTCAGGACTCCTTTTTCTGTTTGGTATTTATCTCAATGGCCCCAGTCCTTGCAGTTTAATACTTTAAAAGACAGTATGTTATTTGATTAAGGAAAGACTGTGTTTGCGTCTCTACCTTTTCATTAAAGTATGTGTCTCTTTTTGGTTGCTCTCACTGACTGATTTAATGTGTGAGAAGCATTTCCTTGCCTTGACTGGTGCACAGAGGAACAAAGAATTAGTGAGGAAAAATGTCTTAAAGATGAAATACTGTGAACTGAATACAAATCCCTCTCTCTTCCTCTTAAAGCAACTGGGAACCAATAATCTCTTCTAAATACTATGCCATTTGCTGCCTCCAGAAAATTAAGAAAAAGCTTATAAGGATTCTTAACACTGCACAATTTTATACCTATTAATAACATTTCCAGCTATACCAGTGATACATTTTATGCTTTTGGCTATAGAATGACAGTCTAACGAGACTGGGATCCCAAGTTTTGCCCTTGTGACAAATTCCATGAGGGGAGTGAGCTGCCTTCCCTGAAGTATGAGCAAACTGTCGCTGCCAGTGGCAGAGGGGATGAGCCCCTGGTCTCACACCAGCCCCAGCAGTGCAGCTGCAGAGCTCTGCTATTTGACTTAGCCTTTTGGGGATGGAGCTGAGAACTGTGTAGGGAATTGTTCGTCAGAAGAAACCGCTACCTGCTTAGGTTTAAATCCAGCCTAGACTGTGAGTAGTTTCAGTGCTGTGCAAGCTGGTTTGCTTACTGTTGCTTTGTTCCTAATAGTACGTGGAATAAACCGGGGGCTTTTTCTCTTTAAGAGCACAGTAACTCAAAAAGGACTGTGGGTCCTAGCACTGCTGCCTGCTCCTTGTAAAAATCCATGTGGAGGGGTACAGTTGGGTGCTAATTTTGTCAGGATCTTCATTTGTCAGTGGCTTGCATGTCATGTAGTTGCTCACTGAGGAACTGGAAAAGGTCTGAACTGTTAATTTCAGACCCATGCTTGATGTGTGGCTTTCAATCCATGAGTTCCTGTGGGGGAAAAGAAAGAGGGGAAATGTGTGACTGGTTTGCAAGAACAGAGGATTTCAACAGATCAGTGTCTTGTGACTGTTCAAAATGACCATGCACTGAAACACAACAGCAGAATCCTATTAGGCAGCCCCAGTGTTGGAAACAAGGGAGCCAGCAGTGAAACGCAGCAGGTAGTGGAGGCCTGTGACATTACAATTACGTGGTCTCTTTCCTTGCACACTCATCTCTCCTTGCTTGCTGGGAAGGGCAGGAAGGCTGAGCTCCCTTTTCAGCCTTGCCTGCAGCTTGTGCAATTGAGACAAGTGCAAAGGTTACAGGCACTCAGGGCGTGATCTTGGTGAAAATAGGGAGCTTAATTGCCTCGGTGTTTTGTGTGCACATCGAAAGGTGTCAACCCAGGGAAGGTGCGTTGTGCTGTGGGGGCAGAAGGGGGCTGCTGAAGTACCACACTGAGTCACATCCAGCAGCAGTGAAGCTTCTACTGCTTCATGTGCACTTCAGGGGAAGATTTATACTGGGTAAGTCTCCACATTACACAGAATTTCATTACATTTAATGCTAATGTGAGACAGCTATCTCAACAGAGAGGCTAGAAACTGAAAGGCCTGGAAGAGTATACTGGCCTTTAGCAACACAGTGGTGGTTTCTCCAGAGTAGGGTAAGGCCATAGTGGCAAGAATACATCACTTCTGAAAGTGTTCATATGTCCCTGGAGAATATAACCTGTGGAGCTGTGAAAAATCAGATTCCATGAGCTTCAGGTGATTTATACTTAAAAAGTTCATTTGGTATATACCAAATAAAGAGCCCTTCAGCTAAAGACTGATTCAGAGCCTTTCAGCTAAAGACTGATTCCACCCCCCCTGCCCCACCCCTTGTGGTGGGTCACATTTCTCGCGCTACTGTCACATGCGATTATAGAAACATTTGAAAAATTCCTCATGCTGAATTATAGGGAATGATAATGTTGGGATCAGGGCAGGCTGCCTGTAACCTTACCCTCTTCCAGCTACATTGTTGCATCTCTGCCATCCTAAGCCAAATAATCAATCTCATGAACGGATGATGCTTAATCACTGCGGAGGTTAAGAGGAGGTTCCTCTTGCATGCACTGTGGAGTTTGGGAATTTATGTTTCAGAACAGATTGCATGGGACATCAGTGTAGCACTGTTCGTAGAGCTTACAAAGTATTGATCTGTCTTGCACATCTGTTTGAACTTACATGGTCCTGTTTTAGAGGATGAAGAGGGATTTAGCTACCTGATTCCCATTAAATGTGGCTTAATCCTAACACTGTATGCTGCAAATTAACCCTTTTAGAAGCTGCTTTATTGGTGGGATTAAAGAAAATGCAGGTCTCTGTGAAGATCTATTAAAACCTGTTACTTTTGTTTCTGCTGGTACGTAGTGTCTCCCCAAAGCTCAAGTGCCCAAGCTTATAATGCTCAATGTAAAAGCATGTTTTATATGTATGTTTTTCATGTCTATGAACACACTGGTGTAAGGCACAGCATGTTTGTGCTTTAGGCCACAGCTCTCTGCAAAGCAGGGTCAGGCTATGACAGCGCTGGTTCATGGTGTGTGCTCACAGAGCGTTGCTGACGCCGTAATCCCGCAGTGCCGGGACCAGATCCTCCTGTTTACGTGGAAGGTGCACAAGCAGAGTCCAGCACATAAGATCAGGGGTTGGGGAGGGGAACTGCTGTCTTGCAGTAGAGCTGGTGGTTAGAGCCATGAGTGTTTCCCTCAGGAGCAGGGCGGAAGATGTCCTTCTCACCAGGACTTCAGCTGATCAGTCGGATCTGGCTGTGCTAGCAGCTGCCTGGTCTGCAGGCAGCCCTGTGGGGAGGAGAGCAGAGCACTTTCTTTGCTACTGCAGGGCCTAGGAGGATATCCTGTCCTGCTGTTGGACAGATGTGCTGGAGGAGGCTTCCTGTAGCCCCAGCACACTAAAAGCAAAGCAGAATTCTGGCATATCTGACGGCTGTGTCTGTGTTGAAATTGAGATGCACATTCCTTATCATGTAAAGTTAACACCCACTGAGGTGAATAACTTTAAATTTAGGTGAGTTAATCAACACCCTCTAGTCTTGGCTAGTCCGCTTTTGGAAATGCCTGTACATCAGTTTGACACGTGGAATATGGAATTTGAGGGGTCAGTCTCCTGCCTTCTGTACATTTGTCTCTGTTCACACACACATCCCACGAGTTTTTCACAACTCATTAAATTTGTTTAGATGTTCCTACAGAAACTGCATGATGTTCCTGTGGCAGTTAGCTATAAAGGTTGGTGTCCCAGAGACAGGGGGTTGTGCTGGTGTGATAATCCTGACTCATGCAGTGGAAGCCAGGATGTCCCTGCTTAGGACAGGCTGCAAGTGAAAGCTCTCTGTTAGTAGCAGGGCTGCACTGGGATTCTGTATTAGGACTGCAGATGGCCTTGCCATGAAGGAGGAGGGAATATAATGAGGAAGAGGCATGGAAAGTGTTCCACATTCAGTTCTGTAGCTAGGATAACTTTGGCTTTTTTTTTTTTTGATTGTTTTCTCTGGCTTTTTAGACTTAATCGCCATACCTTAAACCTCCTTGTTACAGTTATTTGTGTCTTGAAAAGATACCTGTCTAGGAAGGTGTCTGCTCAGCTGGTTATTCCTCTTCTATCAGTTGCTACTGTCAGGTGGATGACTGGATGACCTCTTAAGCAGGTGTGTGTGTGTGTGATTTCTTTTTTTTTTTTAGCTGCTAGGAGCCATATAACCTGTTTCTCTGTTCTTATAAGTTTCCATTGCCTCTGGTGGCCTTGAGTGCTCCACTGGTGAACTTAAATGAATTCTTTTTCCTCTGAAAGGTTTCTGCTGTTTGAATCCCTCTCTCTTTTTTTCTTATTTTTTTTTCTTTTTTTTTCTTATTTTTTCCTTTTTTTTCTAATTTTTTCCTTTTTTTCTTATTTTTTCTTTTCTTTCTTTTTTTTTTCCTTTTTTCT